>LPNX010789213.1:681808-849560 GCA_001517045.1 Pseudotsuga menziesii | reverse complement strand
CTTATGATTTTGGACTCCGCATGGTCGAGAGCTTGTAGAAGCTCCCTGTCTGTTTGGGAGCTTCTGGAAGCTCCCAAACAGACAGGGAGCTTCTACAAGCTCCCAATGAAAAGGGAGCAGCAAAAGCAAGTTCCCGAAAAGCTCCCAAGTTCCCAAGGAAGCTCCCATCAAAAAGGGGACGTTTTGTACCAGCTCCCAAGCTCCCAGGAGCGGGGAAACTTCAGGTACGGGTTACCAAAATCCTGGGAGCGGTACCCGTGCAACTATGTTTCAAGGCCTTCCCTCATCTCTTCAGCAAGAAAAGAGCTGTAGCAACTTTGCTCTAGGGTAGGCACATCTTTTGGTGAAAGAAAAACCAAATTTCGAGAAGTTTCATTTTGCCTTAATTCTGCTGTTGCAGAAATTAGGGTTTCAAGTTTTGTGTTGATTAGGACACTGTTTTGGCTCAACCTCACCTTCCCTCAACTCGCCTTGATAGAGCACATCTACTTGTGAGGTCAGTTTCCTTAAATTCAAGAGTTCTTTTTTGACCTAACTCCTGCTAGGGTTTTTGGTTGAGATCTGCAGACAAGATGATTGGAATGAAGGTTGAAGATCGTCTTGATGGGGCTACAAACTTCATATCCTGGAAGCCTAGGGTTCTTCTCATCCTAGAAGAAAATGATCTCTTGAAGTTTGTCAATGAGAAAGTTCCAAAACTAGAAGCAGAATAAGACAAGTCCCAATGGAGGAAGAGTGATGTGAAAGCAAGAAGGATTCTGGAGGAATCAATCAAAGATCACTTGGTTCAGCGAATCTCAGAAAAGAAGACAGCTAGGAAGATGCTCAAGACCTTGAAGAAGTTATTTGAACATAGTTGCATCGATGTGACTCTCACATTAAGGGACCAACTATCAAATATGAAGATGATCAAGTCCGAATCAATTGCCTCATATTTCACGAGAATCATTGAAATTTGGGACAAGCTAAGGATCAATGGAGATACCATTGAAGATAAGGAGCTTGTCATGACCACTCTAAATGGTCTTCCAATATCTTGGGAGTCCTTCATCCAAACCATAAGTGGTCGAACCAAGATGCCCCAATTTGATAGGTTATGGGCAGATTGCACTCAAGAAGAGATAAGGATTGCATCAAGACAAAGACTCCATGGTCCTCAAGTCAAGGAGAATCAATTCTTCATTACTTATGCCAAGAAAGGCAAGGGAAAAGGAAGGAAGTTTCATAAACATAAGCACCAAACTAGGAAATGAAGTTCTTCTCTAGATCGGAGGGAAAAGAAGAAGGATTTATCACACATACAATGCCATAAGTGCAAGAAATATGGTCACAATGCAAACAAGTACTGTACTGCAAACAAGAGGAAGCATGAAGCTTCAACAACTGATGTGGAAGAAGGTCATTATCACAAGAAATAAAGAAATGAAGATTGTACAAAATTCTTCTTCATATCAGCTTTATCAAGTACTGTTCCCACCACTAGTGATACATGGCTTATAGATAGTGGTGCTTTTAAACATATCACTGGTTATAAAGAGAATCCTTCAAAAATTGTTGAAAAATAATCCCATATCTGTGTTGTACTTGGAGATGATGCCAACTACACTGTGAAAGGATTTGGATCTACCTCTCTTTAGTTAGAATCCAATGACTTACCACATTTGAATGATGTGCTTTATGTACTTGGTATGAAAAGAAACCTTGTCTCCATCTTCGCCTTAGAGGACAAGGGATATAGAATTACACTTGCAGATGGGAATGTGCTTGGATGGCACAAGAATTATAGCATGAACACAACAAAAGTGATCAGTGACAAGGAGGAAAGCTTGTATCATTTGAGCACCTTACCAGCTCAAGCTTTAGTTTATGATTCCACCAACATTAATGAGCTATGGCACATAAGACTAGCTCATTTAAACTATCAAGCTCTCCCAGCATTAAGGAACATGCTGATAGGTCTACCAATGCTTCATGTAGACCATGATGGTATATGTAGAGGATGTGCACTTGGTAAGAACACCAAGGGTTCCTTTCCAAAGAGTGAAAGCAGATCCAAGGGAATACTAGATCTAGTCCACTCTAACTTGTGCAACACCATGACTGTTACTTCATTGGGTTGTTACAACTACTATGTAACATTTATTGATGACCACTCACTAAAGATGTGGATATACTTTCTCAAGACCAAGGAATTTGAGGAAATACCCAACAAGTTCAAAGAATTCAAAGCACAAGATGAGAATCTGTCAAGAAGAAGGATTAAGATCCTGAGATCAGACAATGGTGGAGAATATACCTCTACAAAATTCAATGATTTTTCCAAGGAAGCAAGAATTAAGAGGGAGCTCACATTTCCCTACAACCCTCAACAAAATTGGGTTGCAGAAAGGAAGAACAAAACAGTGGTGGCGGTAGCCAAAGCCATGATACATGACCAGAGTCTACCAATGTTCTTATGGGAAGAAGCATCCAGAACAACTGTTTATGTACAAAACATATGCCCTCATAAAATCTTGAAGAACATGACTTCGGAAGAAGCCTTCACAGGAGTGAAGCCAAAAGTGGACCACCTTCGTATATTTGGTTGCTCAGTCTACATTCATGTGCCCAAGGATAAAAGATGAAACTAGAACCTTCAGGCTAAAAGGGAACATTCGTGGGATACAACGAGTCTTCAAAGGGTTACAGAATATACATCCTAGGATCGAGGTAGATTGAAGGCAGCAGGGATGTGACCTTTGAAGAGGAGATGGCTATGGAGATCGATGATGATGAAGAGATGAGATCATCTCCTCGTCCAGAAGTTAAGAGTGAGTCTGAAAAAAAGAATGAACCGATCGATCCCATTGATCCAGTTGATGCTCTTACAGATATGGCAGTAAGCCGAAAAAGGCCTAGATGGGCACAGCAAACATTACAAGATGCAGAGGGCCACAAAGCCCTAGACGGAACCTATCGAGAAAGAAAAAGACCTCGGAGGTTCTTGAGTGATGTAGCATTGACGAGTCACATCATTGACTCAGAGCCTATCGCGTATGAAGAAGCATCCAGACACCAAGTTTGGAAGGATGCCATGATGGAGGAATCCCAGTCCATCATGAAGAATGGCGCATGGGAGGTTGTACCGAGGCTTGAGGGGAAGTCAATAGTGACCCCCAAATGGATTTTCAAGATTAAACACAAAGTAGGTGGAAGTGTGGAAAACACAAGGCTAGATTTGTTGCCAGAGGTTTCTGTCAAAAAGAGGGAATTGACTATGATGAAACATTTGCTCTCGTGGCTCGATATACTTCTGTCAGAACCATCATTGCTATTGCTTTAGCTATGGGATGGAAGCTGCATTAGATGGATATAAAATCCTCCTTTCTCAATGGTATTATCGAGGGAGAAGTTTACATTGAACAACCGGAAGGGTTTATTGTCCACGGGAAAGATTCTCACGTATGTAAACTAGAAAAGGCATTATGTGGACTCAAGCAAGTACCTCGTGCTTGGTATGGGCGAATAGACAGATATCTGGTAAACTTGGGATTCACCCAAGAATGATGTAGATCCTAATCTTTACTACAAGATGGATGATGAGCCACTGATTTTGGTCCTGTATGTGGACAACTTTTTTCTCATAGGAAATGAGAAACTAATTGGATGGTGTAAGAAGAAGCTTTCCTTTGAGTTTGTAATGAAGGACCTCGGATTGATGCATTACTTCTTGGGATTAAAAGTATGGCAGAGGTAGAAGGAAATTTTCCTAAGTTAAGGAAAATACACCATAGATATTTTGAAGGGATTCAGGATGTTGGACTGCAAGTTCATGGCTACTCTGATGGATGCAAATTTCAAGAAACTGAAGGAATCTACTTGAAATTATGATATGATTGATCCCACCATGTATCGTCGGTTGATTGGCTCTCTAATGTATCTGATGAACACCAGACCAAATATATGTTTTGTTGGGAATACTCTCAGTCAGTTTATGAGTGATCCGAGGCAGATTCACTGGGTTACCGCAAAACATATTCTCAGATACTTACGTGGCACTATGGGATATGGTCTAAGATATGCTTCAGGATGTGATTTGACATTGCAAGAATTTTTTGACTCAGATTGGGCCAAGTGTGTTGCAAACAGGAAGAGTACTTTTGGATGTTGCCTTAAGTTTGGGCTCTGTAGTAATTTTCTGGTGTGGCAGAATGCATACCTCGGTAGCACTTAGCACCACAGAGGTCGAGTATATGGTTTCCAGTATAGTAACCTGAGAAGCAGTATGGCTTCAAAAACTCCTTGCTGGATTGTTTGGTCAGATTCTAGGACCAACTGTGATTCACTATGACAACCAAAGTTGTATATAGATGTTAGTGAATCCTGTGTTTCACGAGAAGACGGAGCATATAGAGATTTGATATAACATTTGTGATATGGTGTATAAAGGTGCTGTCGAGTTACAGAGTTACAGTATGTTCTGACAAATGACCAGACTGCAGATGTTCTTACCAAACCTCTTCTTAGGACAAAGTTTGAACACTTTTGCTAAAGATTTGGAGTAGAAGAAAATGCATCCCTCATGGAGAGGGAAAGTGAGACAAATATCTACGCTCCTTTCACACTGGTGCCTCTACTCGTTCTGAATCTAATCTTGGCATGGGAGAAATCCTATCGGCATTGTGAGATAGGTAGGTAGCAGATGGTCGTGTGCACTAGTGACCACTATTCGTTTTGATTCTCAATCTCGTGTTTTGGAGTATTCCCACCATCTCTTGAGATGAACTGGTAGTAGATGGTCGTGTACATTGGTGACCTCTAATTGTCCTAGTTCTTAACCTAGTGTTTTGGAGAATTCCCACCAAGCTTGGTTCTCAACTTGGTGTAGGAGAATTCCCACCAACATTTGAGATGAACTGGTAGTAGATGGCCGTGTGAAGCATGTCCTGGTTCTCGGTTAGAGACTGACTTGACTTGTAGTAGATGAGATGTTGATTACTGTACTCTCGACGAACGGAGATAGTGTTGACAACCTTTAGTATGTATAGAGATGGTCGAGACAGATGAGATGTACAGAAGGGACCTAGATGTTAGTGATGCCGATGACCATATCTGAAGAATATTTTCCTTGTTGAGAGGGAGTGTTGGAATTTGAGCAACTTCAGAAGTTATTGTTATTATACTTGTATTGTATTTCCTTGCACCTCCTACGGGAGATTATACTGATGTAATTACTCATGTAAACCCTAGAAAGAATTAATATAACCCTGGGGAAAGATTGCACTAGAAAAGAAAAAGAAAATTGAATTTTGTATTTCCCCAAGGTAGGTCGGTCCCAGACATACTGAGAAGTCAGCCCAATAAAATTTCACCTAGAAAATCAGTATAAATAGGAGGCGCCCCTCATTCTTTCACTCATTCATTCAAGTTCGCTCCAACATAAGGTGCGCTACTGTAGCCAGAAGGAGTATTTTTCCGGGTTTGTATCTTAGAGAGATCTTTTTCTCTCTCTTCCTTCTTCTCTTTGCTCTCAGAAGGTATCATCTCTATACAAAGGTTTTTTGGGGTTTTCCCGATTGGGTTTCCCAGGATAAATTGTTCTATTCTTTGTTTCTGTGCTTTGTCTTTCTTTTAGAGATCCTATTGTTTATTTGCAATTAAGTTATACTGCTATAATTTGTAAAAACTAACATCATGTATGAGGGCAAGGGATTGGCATTTAATCAAGCACTCAACCTCTCTATGTACCTTGATGTTGGTGGTGCTGACTATTGAACTCCTCTGTCATGACCTTAATCAAAATGTACCTTCTAGTGAAGCAAAATCACTTGTTAAGCATGGGGATTTTTTTTAAAGTTCTGCCTTATTTTAATGCTTTGATTAGGAAGTTCCATCAAAATTGTAGTGTGTTTACTAATGTCCTTGGAGGATCAACTTCCAGATTCGAGGTAGAGGCAAGGGCTAGAGTCTAGAGGAGGGGGGCACAGGGTGCTATTGATGAATAAGATCCCAATATAGGCAATGATTTATCTATCTGGACTCATCTTATGGATGAGAATTGATATATTTTGGACCTCTATTGATAGCTTGCAGTTTATGGACATGGCTACTTTGAATATCAATGAAAAATGTTTTTTTCTTAATTCAAAATATGTGTATATTTAATTTTATGTATTCGCTGATTTTTTCTCGATTTTGTTCAGAACTTTGACTCTTTTGCCTTGCCAATTTATTGCCGATTCCAGATTCTGGTGACATTGATTTAAACTTTTCATGATAAAAAATTAAAATTTGAAAAATCGTAATACTGTATTTATTTGTTTTTCAATCATGTCAAGTCAAATTCTATATTTCTGAGCACGTCTTTGTAATGTTGGTGTTTTGAGTATATCCTAAAATAACTATTTTCTGAAAGTTTCACTGCATTCTTCTATATTATGCCCAAGGGCAATTTCGATTCTAAAAATAACATGATGATCTTCTTATTGTCTAATTTGTGCTATATTTGGTGGTTCTCTTTTTTCCGTGATTGCCTATTTATGATAGTGAAATGAATGTAAATATTCAGGTTGTTACCTCCGTGTCCTAATTAGACTCGTTATAATCTGTCTCTTGGATTTTCTACAATCACTTCGAATAAAATGTTTTACTGTTAAGACTATACTCCAAATAGAACTACTGTAAACTGTCTTGAATCTGTTTGATTAGAGTATATGGGAAAATGAGTTGTTAATTTTGCGATAAATGGACAACCTTGGGAGGGTCAGCGTTTAGAATTTTTCTACTTGCATTTTCAGTTTATATGATGCTTATTTGTTGGTTATTTAATTACCAGTTGAAAGGTATCTGGATTTGGAAATGCATGTTATAGAATATTTTATAAGACGAATTGGTATTGGTATTTTAAATTTTTCCATTCCAAGTTCAGCAAAGAGGGAAAGAGTAATATCTAAGGGGATTGAAAGTGATTGTGTCTTGTTAAAGTAATTGTCTGCAATGTGTTGTTCACTTGTGTTAATGAAGAGCATTGGTTTTGGCAGCCTACAAAAGGACCCTAAGGAGAGAATGTCACCTGTGGATCTTTTGGTAATAAGTTCTGTCATTTTTTGTATACATTGATTTAGTTGTTTTTTCTTTACTTTTATGTAGGTGGAATGCTAGTGACAACAATCTAAAATATGCGTGATCAGTTTTTGTGAACTTGGTTTACTTCTATATTTTTATCTAAGCTAATTATGTTGGGTTGTTTACAGAATCATCCATTTATCAAAAAGTTTGAAGACAAAGACATAGATCTTGCAATTTTGATTCGCAGTCTAGATCCTCCTATGTAGTTCCTTTGTGCACCTAGAAGCTGCAATTAATGAGATGGAATTGTTCTTCTGGATTCATTGATTTCTCTCAAGGTGCAAAAAGCAAAATTAACAATCAGCTTCTTGTCACACGAGTCTGTAAAGGACGAGGTTGGGGTGAACTGAGCAACCTTCCGGCAGAAAAGTTCATACACTTGAAAGAGAGATGTGATATAATTTTAGTTATTTGGGAGCTACTGTCTACTGTACGCTAGCCTTTTTGCTTTCATGAAATATCATGCCAGAATTTTTTGATATGGTTTAAATTGGATTCCATCAATGCACCTATGCCCTGTATGGTGTAGGTACGATTACAATATGCACACATGATATAGCATGGGAAAGATAGAAAACTCACGAATCTTGATGTTTTATGGACGTTGAAAATACGGTTTACCCCCGATGGATGTTTATTATAAAGTTAAGAGTAAAAGATCTTGGAAAAATTGAGAAATGCTGGTACATTGCATTGACATGCCTACCTTGGGTACAATATACAATCTATTGGAGCTCAATTTTCCATGTGGTTCTATTTTCATTAATTTAGTTTGTTGGTGAATATAGAACAACACCCCAACTGTTGATTACCAATTGAAAGATTTTTGATAAAAACTTTCCCATTCTTTGAAGGGATAGCGTTGCTCCATTACACTTGAATAAAATAAAAGAATCCTGAAGTTTTTTTTGAATTCAGCTTGCTAATGTAGAAGAGTGGCAGAAATGGCGGAGGGATTTCATATACAGAATTTTCATTGCAATTCTAGAGTCTGCTTTCCCTACAGAATTAACAGGGTTATGTTACCTTTACCATTTCACTCTGACGAATAAAATAATCTTTTGAATTTAAGCAATCATTTTTGGAAATTTAAAGCGGCAAGGACACGTAAGGTAGACTTGTATATCATATTTGGAAAAAGGGACTCTTTTGTTGGTCATAGGATGATGTTGGCATGCTATGTTAATTTTGCACTTGACTAACACAAAATTTAATCATGTTGTTTTGAAAATAATTCACTGGCTGATGCTTTTCACAAGTTTGAATATACCAGAAGGCATTATTTATATGTTTTTCTAAACCTATGTGCATGGTGGCTCTGAAAAATATTATGCGTGTTTGCATGGTGATTTATTGCTTCTCACTGGAGAAATGGTTGAGTTATTCTAATTTAAGGATGACCAACTGGTTTTTATATGAGAGTACTATATTCTCATAAAGAAGATTACTTCCCAGTCGATTTATATAGAATGCTCATCTCGTTGTCCATACCAATGTTATCGGAACCGGACTGGTCATCGAACTGGCGAAGCCCAAAATGTGAACCGGACCGGAAACTGGATTGGAACCGGCAAAAAACCAGGTAAAAAACCTGCTGACTAAAAAATACATAAAATATTCATATTTTGTAAAAAACATATATATTCATGTGCATACATATGAATCCAAACCATTAATATGGAAATATGCAAAGTTTCTCATATATATAGCAAATATGGGTGCAGATATCCAAAATAACACCTAGTGCAATACATTTCTGAGGTTCTGAATCAAAGTACATTAACAAAGAGGCTCCAAAGTACATCAGCAAAGTTTTATTTTCTGGGTTTTTCAAAAAAAAATGAGTTTTGTGAGTCCCCAGTTCAGACTGGCCGGTTCGGCCGGTTTTGGCCGGTTTTGGCCTGTTCCGGTTGGTTCCATACCCGGTCTAGAAAAAAATCCGGTTTTTTGAATTTTTTTTGCTGACCGGACCGGCCAACCCTGTAAACCGGTCAGACCGGCCAGTTTTGCTAGTTCCGATAACACTGGTCCATACTTCATAATTATATAGAGTGTTCATCTCATTGTACATACATCATTATTATAATGAAGTTGTCACTACTTCCAATGGTAAGTCTCATTTTAAAATTTGTTTTGGCTATTTTTCATTGTCACTATTGGACATGTTGGAAAAACCAAGGAATTAGAAAGATCAAAATTCAGAGGGCTAATTATTTCAAGAAGAGGTGGTGTTGTTAGATACTAATTCAACGATTAAGCACAACATATCACAATCAACAATATATCGAAATGCATTGTTCACATACACAATTTACCATATCATTTGATCCATAGGGTCATTTGTCTTTATATAGTTCCAAGATGTAAACCAACTCCTTGAATGGAGGAAGAATATGTCCACACACTTGGGTCATAGCACATAACAAATTTCTTGAATTTGTTGTGTTTGTGTCATAGTTGGCGACTGTGTTCTAATTTCTCGACTGGTTGATTGGCTAGTCAACTCCTCCAACAGTTTGTTGGTTTGACTAGGCGAGAGCCTATTCGACCCGTAAATTAACCAACTGGTCTACCACTCAATTAGTTCTTCTAGTTGACTATCGATTGTTGCTTGTATGTTTCTAGAAGATTGAGAGGTGTGATGAACTAGCATGGCTCGTTGTTCCAACACCCTTCCATCGGTACAATACTACGGAGATTCAAGAGGTGAAATTACTTTTATATGCCCCCTCATAATTGTAGCTATTTGAAGCCCAATCATATTCTAAAGTTTGACAAACTTAGTTTCCAATAAAGGTTTCGTAAAAATATCAACAACATATGATCATCGGTTTTGTAATAGACAAGCTTCACAACATAATCGTGTATTAACTATCTCAGTAATTAGCATGAAGCTCCCCATGCTTCATCTTAGTGTGCAACAAGATTGGTAGTGACCTGTATTGCACTCTAGTTATCACAAAAGATCAGTCATTAGATCAACTAAAAAAATGAGTTCTTCCAAGAGCTTTTGAATCCATATTTTGTTTGTGCCAACATTATTTGCACCATGATATTCAACTTTTGTGGTTTAGAGAGAGACCACCTTTTGCTTCTTGCATGATCAAACCAAGGTGAAAAACATAACTAGATGTTGATTGCTTGTCATCCTCGTCTCTGACTTGGTGTAGTTGACCAATGGTTTAATGGCATTGGTGCAATATTTTATACCTAGTTGATAATCCCCTTGATATACCAAACAATTCTATTTGCGGCCTTCTAGTGGATTTCTTGAGGATCTTGCATAAATTGAGAAAGCACAATTATAACAAAGGAAATATCAGGTTGATCGTTAGTTAGATGAATTATGCTATCGACCAATTGTCGATAAAGAGTTGGGTCGACTCATGGTGTGTCACAGTGCTTTGTCAATTTTACTCTCAATTGAAAAGGTGTAGCAAATTTTTATAGTCGTTCATTTTGAATCTTTTCAAGAGATCCATTACATATTTAGCTAGGTTGCTAGGTTACTTGGGTACTAGTACGGGTACACCACTTTTTGAAATAGGGTACTTGGGTACGTCGGGGTACTGTAGTTAATATATATATATATATATATATAATTTTCAAGTTTATAAATTATATTATATATTAGTATTTACTATTTATTATTAAGTTTTCATTGTTCAATGTTAATTGGTCAACAAGTAAACAATAAACTGCAACACTTTCTTAATAGATTGTTGTTATGAACAAATCAATGATTTGTTTTAATAGGGAGCAGTATGATCATCCTCAAAATATAATCTTTGAGTGCTTTAAGTATAGGATAGTCACAAAGTAAATCTGGAAAGTACTAAATAGCATGAGAATCTGAGATAAAACAGAACTTTTATAAGTATGAATTTCGTCTTGTGGTGTTTGAGTTTCAACTTTCAACTTGCTTGCACATAAGCATGGAAAATCAAGTAATATTAAGGTGTATTTATATTGTTTTGAAGTAATGAACTCTTATGGTAACCTTCAATACCAAATTGCTTACTGTTCTGCCCCAATTCAAAGCTAAGAAATTAGTTTCTATTCACTCCATATTAAGTGGATGAAGATGAAACAATTAGGACAAAGGACCCAATATCACAAGCATTCAGACCTAGATCAGTGATATGAAATGCATATAAATCTATAAAACAAACGAGAGGGTTATGGTAAGCACAAATGTGGTAATCTATGGGATTCCAAATGGGTCACTGACTCACTAGTTGTGCATGGTAAATAACATGAGTTTTACTTGAAATAAATATGTTGATGCTAAAACAAAACAATACACTGATGTGCAATATACCAATCAACCACACATTATTGTGCCAAACACAAGCCAACGATTGGTCAGTTATAATGGAAGCTGAAGTATACTATGTTTCTTGTTTAAATGGGCTATTACCATTTCTTAAATGATAAATCATGAGAACTCACTGTTGAACTGAGCTCACAAATACAACCCATGGCCCCAAATTTCAACGCAACTACCAATAATAAAAGAAAATGGTTGAGGCTTGAGCTCTTTGTAAGCTTTAAGGCTTTGGGAGAGGGCCCCAGCATACCCGTCCCCCTCTACACTTCAAAACTTTAAAAAAAATTGGATTTTGATGTTTGCATGTTGAGATTTATTGGCTGGAAGTACCCTCGAAGCACCCAAAATTAGGGTACTTTGCCTTTTTGGAGTACCAAAGTACCTTGGAAGTACCCAAAATCAAGGTACTTTGCCTTTTTTGGAGTACCAATACCCGATTGGACAGTGCAAAGTACCAGGTACATGGGAAAGGTACCGGGTACTTCTTGGGTACTTCCAGGAGTAACTGTTCCCATACCGGGGACGACGCTACAGGTACCCTGTACTGGTACGTGTCCTCGACCCCCAGGTATGGGTACCCATGCTATTTAGATATTTAGTGTGAAATAAATATACCATCATTCATTTATAGAACTTGAATGCTCAAAAGAAAATGTAAGAGACTAAGGTTAGTCATTTCAAAGGTATTGGTCAATTGGTTCTTCAAACCCAAAATGATATTTGCATTGCCGCCAATGATGATTAAATCATCTATATACAATACAACAATTGATATTTCACCATTTACATGTAAAACATAAATGCTATGCTTTGATTTGCAATGTTTGAAACCACAATTGATAAAGAAATTATCATTTTTCTCATACCAAGCCCTAGGGGCCTATTTCAAACCTTACAATGTTTTTTTAGTCAATAGACAAAACATGTTGCATTCTCAAAGCTAGGGGATTTCTCTCTATATTTCTTCACTAAGATCTCTGTGAAGAAAAGAAATTGGCATCCATTTGATGTACCTTCCATCCAACTTGAGCATCAAGTGAAAGAACCAACTGAATTGATTTCATCCTTGTGATAGAGGCAAAGGTTTCAATGTTGTCGATGCCTTATTGCAGAGAAAATCCATTTGTAACCAAATGATCCTTGTGTTTTTCAGTAGCACCATGATGTGTGAATTTGGTCTTGTAGGCCCACTAACATTTCACAATGTTTTTCTTGTGGTCAATGTTAGATTTTTATCAATTAGACAATATGATCTTAGGATCTAATCTGAGAGAATAACATGCACAACAATCAATCACAAGAGACAATAGACACAGATTTTTCCTCGGGGAAACCATAAAGGAAAAACCCCGCAACTTCCTCAGAGATAGAATGAGCACGAATGGCAGTAGTAAGACCCAAAAACATAAAGATGATCTCCGACAGCTGATCTCTCTCACTTATGCCAACACTTTCTCTCGCACTCATGCGCCTTAGTTGAGTGAGTGTATATGTGTCTCAAATAGAGAGGCTCACTCTCTATTTATATTCTTTCGTTCACTTAATATTTGACTCAGTTATGTAGGCTCGAGTAACCACAACTAGGGTACTAATGACCTGACTTACAACAGAGGGGACTTCCTCATGAATTTTAGTAATTCTCTCGATAGGAAAATCGGGGTACAAGGAAATACAAGTGATTCTCTCGATAGGAGCATCGGGGATCAATGAAATACAATATATACAAGTGAATACATTTCGAGGTTACAAATACATCAAGACTCTCTCTTAACTAAGAAGGTATTCTCTTGACACAATTCATCAACACAAGTCTTCTTCTCTGGATCATCATCAAATCTGGATCATCACTGGATCGTCATCAAAGCTGGATCATCATCAACGTAACTGCTTCCACTATCTCGATCAAATGGTGCTATCTCTCAATTCTTCTCGTCACAGAAAGTTCTACAGAGCTAGCCCTTTTTCATGCTGGTTGTAGGCCTAGCTTCCATGTAGGTCTTCCTTTACATAGCCAGTCCTTTTTCATACTGGATGTAGGCCTCTACAGAGCCAGTCCTTTTTCATACTAGATTTACCTCCACAAAGCCAGTCCTTTTTCATACTGGATGTGGGCCACTACAGAGCCAACACTTTTTCATGCTGAATGTACTTCCACAGAGCTAGTCCTTTCTCATACAGGATGCGGGTCTCTACAGGGCCAGCTCTTTTTCATGCTAGGTGTAGACCATTGCACTTATATTTGACCATGGGAGGCGCCGCCTACCACCATGTCAAAATGGCACATGGTCTCATCACTTCCCCTTGGAAGGAACCTTGGTCTGGAGAACACCAAGCTTCTCCCTGAAGTACTCAAACTTCACTCTGGCCATTTCTAGCATAGAATCACATCAGTGCTGATTACGTCCAAGGATAACTTGCGAGATTCGCCAGGACCGATTACATATGAGGAAAACCTACATGACTATTTACGTCTGAGCAACCTACGAGCTTCGCCAAGATTTTATGCTCAGACAACTTGTCTCACCAGTTATGCTAGAACTCCCTCTTTTGAGAGATCTCGATTTGGATCACATACTGAAGCTTCACTGCTTCTCTCTACATCATACAAAAATGCAAGTCAGATCAATAAAATCAAATAGTAGTTTTCAAAAGAAACATACTACCTCCCAAATAGCTGAGCAAGTGGAAACATATTTTGCTTTGGTTGTACTCAACGCCATGCATGACTCCTTCCTGCTAAACCAAGAGATCACACTTGATCTCATACTGAAGTAGCACCTTGAAGTGTTCTTCCTATCAATGGCACTACCTTCCCAATACAAATCCACATAACCCTCCAGGTTAATCTTCTGATTCATATCATACTTGAGCCCATACTCAATTGCACCCTTCAGGTACTTCACTCCATGCTTTGCAACCATCAGGTGAACATGTCTCAATGTGTTCAAAACAAAGCAAATATCTAGTCTTGTATTTGTCAGGTACAAATCATCTGACGATACATCGTGGCATCAACTGACTATGATGAAGACACACTCAATAGCTTTAGGTTCGATGCCATATGTGTGGTCATGGCCTTGCAACCCATCATCCCGAACCTCTTCAGGATATATACTGCATACTTCCCTTGCCCCAGGGAGATTCCATCCGCATTCTGCCACACCTCCATGTCTAGAAAGTAGTGCATCATATCCAATTCCTTCATCTTGAACTCGGCAGCAAGTTTCCTTGTTGCATCTCTAATGAGTTCCTCTTTTCTTGTCAGGAACAAGTCATCGACATATAATAGGAGAATCACTGGTCTTACATCTTCAACCTTGAAGTAAAGGTTGGAATCTTCTTTACTCTTAGTAAAGCCTAGAGCCATCAGTAAATTTTCCATCCCGTCGTACCATGTCGAACCTCAGGATCTTCTGCAGTCACTCACTTTGAAGCGAAGCATCATTCTCCCTCGGCCTTTCATACTCTATGTATTGAAACATTATGTACTGGAGTGACAAGTAGCTTCCTCTGCTGTTAATATTCTATGTATCCATCTAGGGTCACTAAATATCAAGATCCTGAACGTTTTCAAAAGTTTTTCTTGCACCCATCTGTGAGCTTGTCATCCTCTATAGGCTTTCATCTTCAACCTTGTAGCAAAGGTTAAGATATTCATCACTCTAGGTGATCTGCAAGCTCCTCATGTATGTGTTATCCCATGGGTGTCTTTTGAGCTCGTACAAGGCCTTCTTTAATTTGCACACATAAGTCTTCATGTCATCTGTCTTAACTTCCGGTTGCTGCAAATGTCTCTTCGTAGTCTATGCCTTCTTTCCGTGAGAAGCCTCATGCTACGAATCTTTCCTTGTATCCCATGATGTTGCCATCTACTTGCAAATGCCACATCCTAGACATCATTCTTCTTGAACTGGTACTCTTCCCTTTCTTCTTGGCTTCATAACTGGAAGAATCTGCATCAATGATGTCACTAAACAGTTTCACATAACTATAGTGTGTCTAAGGCCTCTTTCTTTCTTTGAAAGTATTGTCATATTATTCTTCATCTTGGATTATTTCTCGAACTTTCATCACTTGTTCTTCGGAACAAGTCTCATCCTTATTTTCTTGTAGGAGATTGTACACGATCTTTCCTACAAGTCAAATGCATTAGTTGTATGGTTAGAAACATTTCATAAGGCATATTCATAATGGAAAATTTTTATGCATAAAGATATAATCATGCAACTATTTTAGCCAATACAACATTCATCCATATCTCACAGAAACTTTCTAGATGCCTTCCATCTCTACCAAGACATCATTGAGATTGTGCACTAATCCAATATGTCAGCAAAGAGGTTTCATTCTAGATAAGTAGAAATGGAGAGTTGTATGGCACCATGAGCTGCTTACCCATTACATGCATATTAGTAGTATACTGTCATTAATGCAAACATTCTATCATGCATAACACATCAACTGAATATAAACAAATGCATAACAAAACAATGACAATTGAATACTTATCTTTATTTGTTTCGTGGGTAGACTCCTTCTTTTAGCTTCATCATCTTCTTCATTCATAACAGCATCATTTCATATCCAAATGCTTAAGATGGATAAGAGGTTCTTTAAGAATTGAGTTCTTCATATTCCTCATTGTTTGATGGATCTTCTTTGAATCGCGAGCGCTTGATCTTCAGTTGCTCCCATCTTCTCTTCCCTCATTATGGGCCGAGCTTCATTTTATGTGCGCTCTTCCTAGAGTTTGCTGAAAGTAATCACTTCCTTTTGGCACACATTCCTCGAATGAATGAATCCCATGATCCTGGGAGGCCATTCAAGGTGGTTATCACAACTTCTGCATTCTCCACTTCTTCTACTGCTTCAAGTTGTTCTTTGATTTGGGAGACCCATGTAAAGTATGACTGTATGGTCTCTGAATTCTGGATATTCACATTCTTCAACTGGTTTCTCAAAATAATATTTTGATTTATGTTTTTTCCTTCAAATAGCTTGGTTAAGGAATCAAACATCTCTTTAGGTGTCTTTAGGGAAGACACATGTGGTATAAGGTGATCTTGTTGGCCTTGACCAAGTTCTTCTTGTGTAAGGCTTTAGCCTCATATTCCTCTGGAATTGGAACCTCTCCACTTATGTAGGTGTCCAATTCATTTTCTTCAAGAACCAGTGAAATCCTATACTTCCATGCTCGGAAGTTTTCAGCGTCACCAAGCTTGTCACCAAGCTGGTGTGATAGGTCATTTTGAAATGAGAACCTCAAATGTAAATAACAAAAGATTAGATCTTACCGATTTGAGGTGTCCGTCCTGGTTCCAGATTTGGCTAATCTAGGGTGTGTTAGAGAAACCCTAATTTTCAAAACATGGAATTTCAAATTTTTGATTGGATAGAAATATGGACCTCTTCAAAGTGAGTTGTCTAATGTACTCTTTTTCTGAAAACAGTGGATGGAAACTCCCGGAACAGAAAGCCATAGGTTTCCAATTTCATATGTAGAAATGCCTGATACTGTTTCTGTGGTATCTCTGAAAGTACTGCTCCTCTATGTCTGAAATTTTGTACTGAGGTAGCCTCATCTGTCCTCTTTCCAACACCATATTTTCTTTTATCATAAATGGTTTCACCAATTGGGACTTATGATATTTTTCCCACGGTGACTTAATTCAGGACTGTTCAGCATAGAGAATTTGTACGGACTTACATGTGTCACTATTTCACCTTCGGGGTCTGAAATTTTTAGCACAAAAATTAAAGTCCGTGCCCAATCTGGAACATCTTAGGAAATTTCATTTGGACCTTCCTATCCCAAGATATAACAATTCTCCCTAGGTGTCCTATTTAGGGATCAATCCTGGAAGATGATGGAACCCTGATTTGGAGAAATAATATCTCCCAGAATATAGCAAATCTAAGGCTGCAATTTTTACACAGGTTACATCAGGATTTTATCTTGGGCCTGTGAAAAATTAGGCCCCTGAGCCTTCTTCAATCTCAAGATATAACGAATGTACCAAAACTACCAGTTTCAGTATTTTAGGGTTTTTTCAGGCCTGGGGTCAAATTAGGGTTTGACTTTCTTGGAGTTTTACCCAACCAAAAATATCGACCTTGGTCTCTAAACTTTGATTTTGATGAAGAGATAAATCCTATGCTGGGCTCACTCAAAAATTACTCTTTTGTAAAAAGCCCTAATTTCCCGAAGCAGAAATTGAAAATGCTTGAAATCAAATTTTTCTTCGACAAAAAGATGCGCCCTTCAAGGGAGAGTTAGCCTAGCCTTCTTTTGCTGATGGATTGTGGAGAGAGACCCAAAAACTAAGAAGCCCTAGCTTTTGCAGCTGCATAGTGTTTTCTTCTCAGGTTAGCTCTGATACCATGTTATATTTTTATCAATTAGACAATATGATCTTAGGATTTTATCTGAGAGAATAACATGCACAACAATCAATCACAAGAGACAATAGACACAAATATTTATCCTCGGGGAAACCATAAAGGAAAAACCCTGCAACTTCCTCAGAGATAGAATGAGCACCAATGACAGTAGTAAAACCCGAAAACATAAAGATGATCTCCGACAACTGATTTCTTTCACTTGTGCCAGCACTTTCTCTCACACTCATGCGCCCCAGTTGAGTGAGTGTATATGTGTCTCAAATAGATAGGTTCACTCTTTATTTATATTCTTTCGTTCACTTAATATTTGACTTAGTTATGTAGGCTCAAGTAATCATAACTCAGTTATGTAGGCTCGAGTAACCACAACTAGGGTACTAATGACCCGACTTATAACAGAGGGGACTTCCTTATGACTTTTAGTAATTCTCCTGATAGGAACATCAGGGTACAAGGAAATACAAGTGATTCTCCAGATAGGAGCATCGGGGATAAATGAAATACAATATATACAAGTGAATACATTCTGAAGTTACAAATACACCAACAGTCAAGGAACTAAATCCCATATTTTATTCTTCATTAAGGAAGGATATTCTTCAGCCATATCATTCTCTCATTTAAGTTGACCATGTTCATTTACATATGTATCTAGATCACACACCTAACATGTGCCATTATAGCAACACTACCATATTGTTTTTAACTTATAGTCTTTCTAGTGTCGTTGATATGTTTTGCATAAGATTCAACAACTTCAATTGTCTTAGTATCCCAAATGGGTAGACAAGAACTTTGAGATGATGGATTGCCTATATCATCCAGTGCACCATAGGATTGATTAGAGGCCGCAAAGTCGCTAGTTGGTTCTTTAGTCATTGGATGACTACAAGTCGAAGCAGGTAGGTGAGTCAATTGTTTAGGCGAAACTCCAAAGTAGGGTTCAAAATATCTTATTTCTACCATAATTTCAAAAGGATCACTATTCATCAAACATGAATTCAAGAGTTTAATACCTACGGTATTCTCATCAAATACCAATTACCTTTGAGCGATAGTATGTTGTTTGATTGGATCAAACAATTTGTAGGCTTTTGTATCTTTAAAGCAGCCCATCAAGACATAAGCATGTTTCTTTGCATCCAATTCATTTTTGCAGTTGTTTGAAACGTGCACCAATGCAATACATCAAAACATTCCAAAGTGATTGTCTGATGTTTTTCTTCCACTCTATTTTTTAACGAGAGTAATATTAAGAACAACTCAAGTTGGAATAAGGTTTAGCATATATTTTGAATAGTAGATAACATCTGCCTAAAATTTAGTTGACAAATCTTTTGTCTGAAGAAAACAATGTGCCATTTCAACCAAATTTTGATTTTTTTCTTTCTGTTACTCTATTATGCTAAGGTG
Source organism: Pseudotsuga menziesii (assembly GCA_001517045.1). Classification (NCBI taxonomy): domain Eukaryota; kingdom Viridiplantae; phylum Streptophyta; class Pinopsida; order Pinales; family Pinaceae; genus Pseudotsuga; species Pseudotsuga menziesii. Next base: position 830,308 of record LPNX010789213.1, on the reverse strand, counting down.
TATGAAGCAAATATCTACCAAGAGATTCCATTTTGTGGTTGATAGTTTTCAAAATTTTCATCCACATATTTTTCCCTGTTATACGATCTTAAACATTTCATAGGTTGTCCACATTGTTTTTGATCTAATGCCCTAAATTCCTCGAACCTTTCAAAAACATGACTCTTATTCTTCAAGAAATATACCTAAGTGTACTTGAAAAATTCATCAATGAATGTTAAAATATACCTTGCACATGTCAGTGATGGTTTGTTCATGTAACATTGGAAACTATGTACATGTTCTAGCTGATTTTTTTTCTCTCCATGCCTCTTGTCTAAAAGGGAGCCTAGCGATGCTTTCCGAGGATACACTCTTCACCCATCAGGGTGAACAATCTTAGGTATTCCAACAACCATGCCATGTGAGTCACCATCAGTTTCAAGCTTCAAAAAATTAAATGTCCAAGTCATTCATGCTAAAGTTTGTATGTCTCTTGGGAACATCATGGACCTTATAGAGTCCATATTTGGGATCAAGAAACCCTTTAGGTACAATTTCCCAATTGTTCACATCCTTCACAACAAATCGATTTGGCTAGAATTCAACCTTTTTTATCGATTTGGCTAAGATGGGGTACTGAAAACAAGTTTGCATTCAGGTTGGGTACGTGATACTCATTGGTAATCATACCTTTTTTACATTCAACATTACCACAACCAACAAGCATAAGTGCATAATCATCTACTACAAATGTTTTATGTTTTGAAGCTTCACTTAAGCAAGAAAATAAAGAAGCATTATTATCCATATGGCGAGTACAACCAAAATTAACTATCCACTCACTCTGAGTAGTGTGGGCATGTAAGTCCGAAGACGCACTATAAAAAAATGGATAATGATTTTCCATATCTTCTAGAAGTCGATGCTGACCATGAGTTGGTCATCTAGTTGGCCTAGTTCAAGCTTATTAGCCATTTCTTTTAGTTCATTGCTCCTGTTATTAATTTCCTTGAGTAATGATAGGTCTTCTTCTTCCTTTCTTTCTTAGTTGTCTCAAAACGCTTACTTTTCTCTTTTTGGTCGATGCACTCCTAACTTTTGGTTACTCTGCCCATCTCTTTCTTTGTAGTTTTGTTGACCTTTCCCCTTGAACCGTGGACATGTTGCTTAATTTACTTTCATCAAGAAATTTCTCCTATTTCCTAATCAATAATCTACATAAAGAGTCAAAGTTATAGTCCTTACAATCTTTTTTCTTGTTTCCCAACTAGCATGGAATGTACAGATTCCTGAGGATCAATTTAATAAGCTAACCGTCTATCTTTAGAAAGTCTTTAGATCATTCTCCCAATTTCAATTGTAGCTCCTTGACATGAGCCAAATAGTTCTAAATCCTTTCAAAGGAGAGAGTATCCATAGAGATCAACTCTTTCTGAATTTGCATCATTTGAGTTTCATCGATTTTATGAAACATATTCTTTAGTTTCTTCTAGGCTTGGCAAGGACAATTGATCCCACTTGTAAGAAAGAGAATCTCCGTTGAAATACAGGTGGTAATCACTCCTACAACCTCATCCTTCTTCCTGTCGATGATGAACTTCTGTTGATCATCCTTTGAATCTCGGATCACGATCTTGGTAAATTGCTAGAGGGCTTACTTTTCAAGAAGGGTTTCATATCTTGTGCTCGTAGTCCATAGTTGTGACCATTCAAGATCACCTGTTTTTCTTGGAAGCCATAATGGTGATCTAGTGATATAAATCTAGAGTCAATATTAGATATATCCAACTCAATAAAGCATGTCCACTCCTCGTGGCCTCAAAAATCTTGTAGAGAAGAGTTTGTGATTCGAACTAGCAACTTTGATACCATGTTGGAGAACCTAGGTAATTAAAAATATCAGAAATCTGAGAGCTAATAATTCCAATAAGAGGTGGTGTAAATAGACACTATTTCAACACTTAAACAACATATCACAATCGATAATACATTTAAATGCATTGTTCACATGCACAATTCACTATATCATTTGAATTGTATGGTTATCTTTTTATAGCTCCAAGATGTAACCAACTCCCTTGAATTGAAGAATAATGTGTTCACATACTTGGGTATAAGGACCTCCTTGAATTCTACCCTATATGTGCCATAGTTGATGGTTATGTTCTAACTGCTCAACTAGACGGTTTGTTGGTTGACTCCTCTGTCAAGGGCCTAGTTGACATGCCAATTGACCAACTAATCAGCCACTAAATTGACTTTTCTAGTTGACTATTGACTATCTGTCTCTTGAAGATCTAGAGGTGTGATGAACTAGCATGGCCTACTATTCCAACATGACATTGTATATGGACAAATTGAAGCAGGATATTGGCCTAAATTGATGCATTGAAGGCATAAAAGTTCATAGAAAAGATAAGGTAATTACGCTTATAGGTTCAAGGTAAACTAGACAAGTCCAAGGAGAAATATAAGACCAGACATGATAAACATAAGGTTGAATTTTTTTCCAAGTATTGTTGGAAAGTTAACTTTGAAGGTCCTCTTTCATATTTTTGGTGTGGTGTGATGATGATGAATTAGATTTTGTCATTTGTATATTTATGTATAAAGTGAGTTATATATAAACAAGAGCCACGTGGTGGCAATGTCCCCGAAATTGCCACAACAATTTTGGGGCTAGATGCTTGCATCTAAACAAAATTTACCGGGCATCATTAAACATTTAATAATAAGAAACATATCATAAGTAGAAATTCACCGTGCATCATTAAACATTTAATAATAAGGAACAATTATAGCTTCCACTAACTTTAAGCCAAAGCACTTCAATTTGCAAGCACAATAGAAGTGTATTTGAAATGCTACACATAAGTAAGTAGAACAAACTTAAAATGTAGCAATTACAATTATTATATTTAAACACTCTTAACCACTTCAAACTCATGATCCAACCAATTGTTACCCCTCAGGGAACTTTCTACATTTTACAGGAATAGAATGCAATGGGATAGCAATCAAGGGCAATAAAAAACAATATGTAGTTAAATAGCAACAAATCTCTATATAGGCAAGACATTATTTGTTAAACTACACTTTATAGCAGAAATAGTTCATCCATTTAGCTAACTTTTTAATAGTTAAAAGAGTACCATGTTTCCTCCAATAGATCTTGTCCCATTGCATACATGCTCTTGGCAAGGCTTTTCTATTTTGAAACAACAGTGCCATCACCATTCCAAAAGATGGAATACACAGACCAGCACCAATCACTTTTACATCTTTCCAACTCTGCTAAAGGGATTTAAATTTTAAATTTTAAATATTTCTTTTAGAAAAATAATATCTTTACCAAATTATTATAAAATATGTTTTAAAGAATATTTACTTTAAAAAATGACTTTAAAGTTTAAAGATTATATACTCCAAATTAAATAAAGAAAAAAAATCAAAGTTGTAAACTTAATGCTAGAGCACCTTCCTACATGAGCTACTCCAAATGAGGTCAAGAGAATCTTCAATTTCAAAGTTCTCACACAATTTTTATTTTTTTTGTAAGCCATATTTCAATACTGATGAATTATTGGTCAGCTTTTTCAAAGATTGAGGTTCCTCATAGACATAATGCCATGTTTCCTCCAACAGAACTTGTCCTGTTCCAAACATGCTCTTGGTAAAGCTTTACTCTTCAAGAAAACTTTGCAATGTTTCATTATTAGGCGCCCATGTCTTCAACATAACTTTGGAAGCTCTACAACAACAGTTGTTCCATTGGTCAATGTAACCGATGTAACCACTTTGGAAGCTTTGCAACAGCGACTGTTCAATTTTTATTACAAATTTTCATTTTTCAATTTAACCAATGTAACCACTTGTTATTTTGCTAGTAACTATCTAAGTGAATAAAATAATTTAAAAAAGAGAAAAGAATAATAATTTAACCTTGGATTTGGTTGAATGCAATAACCATTTGGAAACTAAAATGCACATGCTGCATTTATTCATAAGGGAACTCAGTTACAAACTTGGTTGTAACTTGTGAATGAGACATTACTCCAAGACCAATTGTCCAGCACAAATTCAACATGGTGGTTGTTTAGCACAATGGACATTACTTCGTTCGACAAATCCTTCAACCTCAGACTACTGTTGAAAAGGTAGCGAGTGGCCAAATCGTTCATGGTGAAATCCAAAACAATCTTCACATATTGCCCCCCCCTCTATCGTTCCTGATTGGGCTCTCATAAATGTATTTATCCATCAGCAACGTAAGCAGCTGGTGTCTACCGTTGAACAATTGGGTGCCTAGCCCAAAATGCAAGAGACCCAACACGCCAAGCTCCTCAATACTCATATATACAACTGTGAGAACACCATATCTGGCACATAGATGATATATAAGCTTCACAACATTCTCGAGGGCCATGCATTGATCGCTATATTCTTCATTAACCCTGTTATTCATGTCATCATCACAAAACCGAGAGACCATTGTGCTTAGTGCTTTACACAGAGGATATATGGTCAATGGTTGTTTGTCACGACCTGCCTATAAAAAAGGACTTGATCTGGTTTTGCTGAGGCTTGTTTTGTGGTTTTAGTTGGGAGGTTTGACATACTCCTCATCCACGTTCTGGTTTGTTGCAGGTTGCAGGGTCCTTCTGGCGTGGTTCGTGGGTCTCCCAGGTGGCCATGCGTTACCCTTTACGGGTAAGCTCTGCTGTAACGAGTTGAAAACTCGTTCCTTCTTTGTGTGTGGGTGTTATGACAGAGTGTGAAGTTTGTCGTTGGATGAGTGCTTGGTTTGGGTTTTAATGGTTTTGATTGGAAAATGGATTGCTTGTAATTTCTTGTAAACCATCCAGAGATGCATTTATTGTTTGGGGTTTTTGGTTGGGTTGGCGCCTTTGGTCCGAGATTGTTTGGAATCTATTTCTATAAATGAACACTCTGTTTGATTAATGTTGGCCGTGGTGTATCTCTGTTTTTTTGGTTAATGTGTTGGGTTTGAAAGAATGGTTCAATCACCATTGCATGCAATGGTGCATGTGTAATTATTACCATTTATCAACCCTTCAAAATATGAAATAAGACACTGATCTCTATGAAAAGAGCCTTCATTTAAAGTTTGCAAAAGAAGAAATAATATGTTTGACTCTCCATAATTAATGAAATGTTGCTCAAGCAACAGGCAACCATATGTAATATTCATCTTAAAATCATTTCCATTTTCATTTGATCTTGATTCTCCATTACTCAATAATAAGTAAATCTTGTATCTTGAGTTCTAACATTTGGTAGCTACATATTCACAATACTTACATCAACAATTATTCCAACTCCATTAAAATCGCAATTGCAAGAAATCACCAGTAAGAACAATTTTTGTACTTTTGAATTGCAAATAAAGACATATATCATGCAAAATAGCCTCGAAGCTCTTCTAAACATTCTTCTCAAAATTGTATGTAAGACTCAATGTAACATAGTCAAAGTGATACATAGTACGCATGGTTTAGAACTTGTATTACAAATTTGGCATTTCTCAAACTCCATTAAGAGATAACACAATCAAATGTATTATTTAGCTATCATATATTTCAAACATAAACTTATTTTGAGCCCACAAGATAGGAAACAAGTTTTGACAACGAGTACACAAAATTATATCAACATTTCTACTTTTCAACCGAATCTCAAGAGTGTATTCATGCATCACAACCTTACATGGCTTCAAAACATCAATTCGATACTCACATCCTTCCAAATTGTACATTGAATCTTTAAAGAGACATGATTGAGACAGTCTTATTGCATACATGATTTGTATTGTATATTATAGATTTACTATAGTTTGTATCAAAGAACAAACAAAGTAAAATATGTCTTATATCCATTAACCACTTTAGAATGAAGACTCATTTCAATCCTACAGGAGGGCCTAAGTCTTCAATGTTTGCATTCAACGTATGCTAGTGGTTCAATATGTAAGGAAAACTTGATTGAAAAGTGTATTCAAATGGCCAACTTCACTTCTTGCAGCGTATGGACATGGTTGTTTTGAATATCTATCATTTTTTTTTTAAGTCAAAATAGAAATATATATCTAATTTTTTGTATTTGCCGATTTTTTCCCGATCCGATTCAAACTCTTTGCTTATTGCCGATTCCGAGTCTGGTAAGTATGACACATACTATAACAAGGGTTTTGTTGTTTTTTGAGCATTGGGAGCAATCCTTACAAAAGCTCCAGCAAAAGGACTGTTGTGAGAAAAAAGAAGACAGTAGCAGGCTATACTCTCTTCAATGGAAGATTTGTTTAATGTTTTTGTAGCTTCCATAGCCTCTCAAAGTGGTGCTTGTCCTACTCTTAGACCAAAAGCAAACAAGTAGAATGAATATTATTCTCTTTGGATGTATGTGATGAAAACTGCACATACTCCAAGCGTTGGCTCATGGGAATAGGAGTTCAATTTTTGTCATAAGCCCTACAAAGTTTTTACATAAGAATGAAGGCACATATTATGCACGAAGGAGGGAATGATGTGATGCTTGCGCAATTATGGTGGACCCAAAAGAAAGAACAAAGTATGAAATGGAACATAATGATGCTGAAATAATGAAAAATAGAACTCAACTTCCTTCACCACATTCTTTCCCTGACTGCACAAACTGGAACCCCAAAAGTGCAAGGTTTTCACAAGGGGATAGTTAAGGGAAACTCTTAAAAGTGTTGCCACTATCACCTCGACAACAACTTCTCTTCACTTCACTGCATAGGATAAGGACCTAGAACAAGGGGGTGTTCCCTAAACACAGCTAACTTTCAATGGATGATTCTTGAAGATACGTTTTAATATGAAACTAAGTCGGATCAATTTCAAATCTGGATTATTGTTTTTGAAGTGTTGATATAGGGCTTTAATAATTAGTCCTTGGATATCAACTGTTACCCTAAATTTCCAGAATTATAATGAGATTAGATTGATGTTCTAACATGCAGATTTCAACCAGCAATGAATGTATTTAACAGCAGATAATTCCATCCCTCAAAGTTTTGGAAAGAACATGCAAATTAGGCTATAACGGACAAGCAACCAATTGTTAAATCTTTGGATTTGAATGATCAATTAGTTATTTGTTTTCAATATCTATATGATATATTTTGTGATATTAGTTAGGTTGGCAGTGAAAATATATTACTATCTCTAATGGACAGCCAATGATGCAAGAGAAAATGAGATTTTAAACACTTCAAACAGCTTGCAATTAACCCAGAAATTTATACCAGATCTCAAGAATATTATAAAAGTGATTTTATGATGTGTTTTAGACCAGCAAAACACTATTAAACGGCCCAGAAATTTAAATCAGCTATTAATAGAGGAGGAGAGCACGAGCAAGGATAAATTTCAGATGAAATCCTAGATTAAATTCACCCAACTTTTCTGTGTTAAACAGTAAGCAAAACAGCCCTAAACTGCCCTGAAAAATCAGAATTAAAAGTGCATGCTAGTGCACCTAAGTGGGCCCAATGGTGAAGAACATGTGTTATCTCCGAGGAGGTCACAGGTTCAATTCCTGCTGGGGGTAGGGCTACACATATTGACCCATCATAATGACCCTGAAAGGGTAGGCATCCCCTTGATGTGAAGTTCGTCCCAGGCTAACCTATGAGTTATTGGTATTTGTGGCTTGTGGGTTGTTGCATATACTCTTGGGAGGTTGCTAATTTCCCATGGTTAAAAAAATAATGTGCATGCTACAGTCCTAAGGGTACGACCTAAATAGGAAATGAATGCAGCCCTGAATGGGTTTTCCTAAGATGCAAATTTTAGGGTTTTGCAGAAATCTCTAAATGCCTAAGATGAATTAAATTCCAGAATTGCAAAACAGAAAAGAAAAAGAGGTTTAAATTGATTCTGAATGGTTAGAAAAATAGACTAGTAGGATAGTAACAGACTCCATATGCCCAACTTCACTTCTCACAACACTACGAATGTATCATATATGTTCCTTCATTGATCCTTCTAAATTAATATCCCCATTCAACAAAATAATTAAAAAAAAATCATGAACAGGATTCAAAACCAAGTTTGAATTCACACTTTCAACTTTAATGCAAAATACAAGTTTGGAGAAGGTTGAAATGACCTACAGGGTATATGCATTGAGCCGAAACTTACAATTCCTCATTTTATTTGAACCTTTCTCAAACGAAGACAACTGACAGTAAAAGCTTCAGGTCATAAAATAGGGTTTCCCATAAATGTCAACTTCGTATTTACAGTTGATAAATATAGATGGAGACCCTAACAAGGAAGTTTCATTATATGTTTGTGGCTTGCATCCGGGCTATAAGTAATTCAAATTTTATAATTTCTAGAGATTGATATGTATAAATTCATAAAAATTCAAATGGATCAATGCAAAGTTCGAACCCCTCGAACTTCATTTCTTGAACTGAAAATAACAAAAGGAACGAGGAGAGTTAAGAGACTACAAACTCATTTCCAAAAAATTATCTCAACAACAAGAGAACTCAAACCAAACAAGAACTGTAACCAATTCTTTTCCTCATTTCACATAAAATTTCCACCATTTACAGTTGCAATAAAAAGATTCAAACTTTTAACCAAACAACTGGTTTTCAAGCAATAGTTTTGAAGGATAGGGAAGGGAGAAAATGCATGCAAACTAACAGTCAAATAGAGCCATAATAGCTATTATGCAAATTCAGCATTTGATATTGATTCTATAATGAGTTTACATACCTTTCCAATCTTCCAAGAACCTCTTATGAGCTGTAGCAAGTGGTTTCAGTTCTCCAAAATGCAAACCAAGAAACAAAACTCTAGGCTAAATGATAAAATTTACCTCAAAGACAGGTGAAAAGCTCAAGAATTCACATTAAATGTTGATGTAGTGGGTATTGAAAGACTTGCATATTAAGGTGTTTATAGGAACTGGATAAGTTAAGAAACGTTGTTGTATAGTACTGAAATAAATTACCAGATTTACCTGGTGAGCAATTCCAAGTCATAAGTCTTCTTCTGTCAGAGCTTCGATGTTTGCAAAGTAGAGTATGGTGAAAACCAACAATCTAACAAAAGGCAACATCTCCCGGGAAGTGGTAACAAAGTAAAATTGGTGGAGGGAAACTACTATACAATTTGCATGGAAGCGATTAGAAACACCAGGTCATTAAGAGATGCAACACTATCCTCAGATCATCTTCCGTGTGTCTATCTACCATCTGCTTAAGCAATAATACAAACAAAGTTGTACTGCCATCTTCTTGCTTGATCAATTCCATAAATACACTGATATTGACATGCAGCAATTACTGTGTCCGTTGTGCAAAGTATCTTCTTTTTGAAATCCCAATTCATTATCTTTTTTTCATTACAGATACATCTACATAAATTGAGAATCTGTGCCATGAGAAATTCTTTCATCTTGTTTTGATGGAACAACCATCTCAAGACTGCCTTTGGCAGCCTGGCAGATAAAAAATCATAATTACAGTCTGCTATCAGACCTAAAAGCAGTTTCTTTGCTTGGGAACTGGGTGATCATTCGCAAAATTTGTGAAAGAAATTTCTCTAAAGCAACAACAACAATTCTGGCAGCACTTCACATACTGAGAAATGAAAGTGTTCATGCAGCACTCAATTTAATATCTTGACAGTTTGCCCAATTTGATGTGCTTGGCCATAATGAATTAATTGTCAGCACCATGGTTGGTTCCCAAATTTGGAATATTAATTGAAATCTAGAAATCTGAAATATTAAATGAGGTATTGTTTACGAGGACCATTATAGCAGCATTGCTGATATCAGCACGTCGTCGGGTTGTGGGGCACACAAACCCAAGGCAACGTCATCTGACCAAACCGATAATAAGTTTAAAAAATAGACATTTAAGAAACTAAAAAAATACAAAAATACAAAACCTTAGTCTAACTCCTATGTTTTTTTTAAAATGACTACAAATTGCTCTAAATAATCACCTTGAGCGATTCATATATATCCCCTTGTCGGGGACATAATAAAAGTGATGTTTTGTACTTTATAGAATGGTTCTCACTTAAGTTAGTATTTAATAATTAAATTGAATTAATTATTAAATGTGGGTGCATTAAATGATGACCCTTGATTTTGTAAATATATCTTAACCATAGCTTAAGTGGTTAAATAGGTAGTTACAATTTTCAAGGTCTAAAACAAGAGAGAAATCACAAGTTGAGCACACCATTAGAGAATGGAAAGAGAAAGAAGGAATGCCTTAGAGGAGTGGCATGAATCCCAATGACAGTAGCAGCACAAAACCCAAGGCAGCCTGCAATTCATAAACAATACCGGTGCATTAATTGCAGCCACATGTGTGGGCACATTTCCAAAGAAAGTGGCAGCAAAATTTATTGCAAACTATACCAATCGTACAACTTTTATTGCAGGCACGTGTGGGCACATATTTCGAGGCACATCGTACAACATAAAGTACAACCATACATAGCACACGTGGAGGGCGTACAACTGTTAATGGGCACACAAATCGAGGTATTTTGCTGCTGTTACAGTTTGGGTATTTTTTTTTTCAGTGAGGGTTGAAGGAATGATTTCATGTGTAGATGGAAATTTTTTTGTTCATTCTTCTTAATGATAATTTTCTTCTTTCTAGGGTTTTCCCCATAGTTAGGGTTTTTCCCGGTCTGTTGACCAAAACATCTGTGTTTTCATGTGTGAATGATTGCTTCAGTGTTTGAGAAGATATTGAATATGGTGGGTTTTATTCCAAGTTTATGAGTAAAATTTTAATCATAAACCCTAGATATTCAAGTATTTGATACAATGTGTGAATGGAAAGTTTCATATTAATGTCGTTTATTTTCTTAATGGTATCAGAGCTGAACTGAAGTAGGGTTCAAGATTGTTATTCACAGTTAGAAGTTGTGTTGTCTTTAAGGTTAAAAGATTTGTTGGAAGTAAATTCCAATGATGAGTATAAGGTATGAAGATAGGTTGGATGGTATATCCAACTATCTTTCTTGGAAATTTATAATAACTGTTGTGCTTAAAGAATGAAAAAATATGGAATTTTGCTAACACCAAGATGACTAATCCCATAGACAAGGACAAACTAGATGAGTTTGAAGCCCTAGAACCCAGATCCCAAAGAGTGATCCTAGATGGAGTAAATGATCATCTCATTCTGCATTTGGAAGAGAAGAATACTGGGAAAGACACGTGGAATACCTTGAACCAATTATTTGAAGCTAAGAACAAGAACCGCAAGATAGCACTAAAAGACAAGATGCACAATGTCAAGATGAACAAAGTCGAAGGTGTGGCCTCCTACTTAACTTAAGTGGCACAAGTCAAAGATGAGTTAGCAGATGTAGGAGATATTATCTTAGATTTAGAGCTGGTGAGGATAGCCCTGAAGGGTTTCACCAAGAAGTGGGAAGTTTTTGTTAAGTGCATTGTCGGTAGGGAGAAGCTTCTGAATTGGTCCAGACTGTGGGATGATTTTACTCAGGAGGATATTCGAGAAGGGTCTCTGGGTAGTTAGGTCAATGAAAAGTTGGAGCATAATGTGGCACTTTCAACAAAAGTTAACAAGATTAAAAAAGGCATCAGTTAGGTCAGATGTTACCAGTGTGGTTAGATGGGACATTATGCCTTGAAGTGTCATGAGAAAAAGAATGTGAAAGAGAAGACTGGAAGAGATATGGCAGGGTCTATAGCAGTAGAAGACTATGCAACGAAGTTTGAGCAAGAGTCTTCTGTTGTCTCAATTGATTACAATATAGGGAGATTAGTTTTTGAGAATGTTTGGGTTGTTGACAATGGTGCAACCAAACACATGACTATGATCTATGATATCTTTCTGATCATCATAGAGTTGGGGCCAGGACACTTTATCATTAGAGGAAATTTGGGTTTTAAAATGGGCCTTATAAGAAAATGAGCCAACCATAAATACTTGTGAGTTGGAATTCAATATCTAATAGAATTTCAATAAAATGAGTCAACCATAATGGTTGACTTGACATATTTGTCATTCAAAAAACTACTTTTTTTGCTTGCATTTTCAACCTATCTCCTTGTGTTTTTACTCAAATTTCGAGCGAGAGGGCTCATTAGATGCATAATTAAATTCTGCATCCAACGAGTACCCACACTGTATGCTTTTGACGGACCATGCTACCACAAAAACAAGAAATATCTGAAAAATGTGATGATGACATCATCATTACATTTTTTCAGGATTTCTTGTTTTGGGGGTAGCAGGGTCTATCAAAAACATGCAGTGTGGGTATTCGTTGGATGTTATCATCGCGTTTTTCAGGTATTTCTTGTTTTGGGGGTAGCGAGGTCTGTCAAAAGTATGTAGTGTGGGCACTCCTTGGATGCGGAATTTAAATTCGCATCCAATGAACCCTCCCGATCGAAATTTGAGTAAAAATATAGGGAGACATGTCAAAAATACAAACAAAAAAGTAGTTTTTTTATTTCTTCCTCCAAAATTTATAAATATTATTTTATTATTTTTCTTAGGAGGCCCATTTTAGACCTCAAATTTCCTATAATGTCAGACAAACATTAGTCCTCGGATAGCGATATGAGGGGTTGGAACAGTCAGGTTTCAACTAGACCTTGGTGAGATCCTGGAAATATACCGAGTGCTTTTTGTACTTGGGAAGAGAATAAAAGAACTCTCAATATCATCCTTTGAGGATGAAGGTTATGGGATGATGGTGAGGTATAGCGTTGTTTTCTTGTATTGTAGAGATGAGCCAGTTGGTACCACTATTATGTTAGGAGATCGTAGGGACATGCTCTATGTTTTGAGATAGCACATTGTACGACCAAGAGCAGGTGGGTGGCTGTCAAAGTTAGAGGATGAGGTGAGAGTTGCATTGAAAGACATGGCTCTGATGAGGAGAGTGACACTCTCCAGAGCACTGGTAAGAGACTCATCCAGTATAGTGATGATGTAGATGAGCAGGTGGATGAGGCTCAGGTCGAGTCTAGGGCTTAAGAGTTCCAGTATGGATTTGAGCATCTGTATTCAAGAGTGATTCCAGCGCAGGAGGGAGTTGTTGTAGGAGTCAAAGACGGAGATGGTGTTGTGGACCTTCTTCGTTAAGAGGTAGTGTTGGAAAGTTAACTCTGAAGGTCCTCTTTCATATTTTCGGTGTGGTGTGATGAAGAGGACTTGGACTTTTTCCTTTGTATATTTGTGTCGAGAGGCGCTCTACAGTCCAGTATGGGGGGAGATCTTGTAACGTTACGTAACGTTACATAACATTATGTTGGCTATAAATAATATTGCCAATTATGAAAAAGATGTTGTAACGTTACTTTTTATTTGTGGATTATGATGTAGATGTTGTAACCTTATGTAAGGTTACTTTTAATAAAAAATAAAAAATATAAATATAAAAAGTAATCAATTTATTAGTAAATAAAAAGTAATAAATACAAATTTTAATTATTCGTTAAAATAAAACAGTAACAACAATATATAAATTAGGTTAGACACAAAAACATAAAAAACAGCTCATTCTCCCATAGATCAATGGGCTGAACTTGGGGAACAATACAATCTTGTCTTAACAATTGGGCAACACCAACCACAAGAGGATATGCACTCTTCACCTTTTCAGGTTAGACACAAAAACATAGGTTAGACACAAAAACATAAAAAACAGCTCATTCTCCCATAGATCAATGGGCTGAACTTGGGGAACAATACAATCTTGTCTTAACAATTGGGCAACACCAACCACAAGAGGATATGCACTCTTCACCTTTTCACCTTTTTGAGACTCTTTGCAAAGCCGAAAACACCTTTCAGTAGTAGCCTGAACCAGCCAAGAAAGTAACTTAAGCTCTCTTCTTCTTACATGCCGCAACCTTTCCCCCCAAGATTTATGGTTGAATTGAATATTCTGTTGGGAAGTAGAAGAGGGACAAACTTTTCCCCCAAGATTTATGGTTGAATTGAATAATCTGTTGGGAAGTAGAAGAGGGACAAAAGGTTGAAGTGTACGTGTAGTGTGTTTGAGCTTCAATGGGAGCATGTAGGTACACCGGAAGGAAGCTTCACAGGTTCGAGGACAAATTTGCTAACTGCTCGGGCCGCAGATAGACACAATCGCCCATTATGAAAACCTGCCCGGATTTATCAAGCGATTTCACAAGTCTCTTGGCATCCTCCTCACGAGCGAAGTTCATACAAATCTGCAATAATTCTTTGCGGGAAATACAGGCAGTGGGTATCTAACGCAGTGTTTCTGAGGTCATCAATCTCGACGAGCCTCAGCAGCCTCTTTCCTCCCTCCACAGATATCTTATCTTTGGGCGGGCGAACGACATCCATAAACAGGTGGTCTCCTGCACCTTTATTCAAATTCTTTAATTCATTCCCAGCGATCGCCATGGATTATTGTCCAAGGGACATGAGACTGCGCGGGTGTAACCACGGCCCGCTTCTGCAGAAACCACAGATCGAACTTCTGAAACTCAAGTGGCTTCCAACATTGGGCAAACACATTGCCAGGAAGGGCATTCTGAACTTTGAATAACAAATGTTGAACTTCAAAGGCACTGCCAAGCAGTCTCCCAGAGGCCATTGATCCGACAATGACAGCTTAAATTTGAACAGAAACTGCAGAATACTAGAATCCGAAGAACACAGCCCGGTTTTTATATAACCTAATGACCGCCACTAATGCTGGGCTGAAGGCATCTCTTCATTGGTATTGTAGAAATAAATAAATGATATATCCAGTTGCCTGCCAGATTATTATATTTAATTGTTCTGCACGCTACGTGGCTCTTCTTATTTTTTGCAAAGTGATAAAATAAGAGATTTGCCCTTGCCATCTTGGTGGGCTAAAATGGATTTGGACAAATTCCATTCTTGGAACCTTTGTGACTTTGCACTTGCAGTTCCTTGTGGCTTTTAAAAGAATCACTATACGAGTTGCAAAACTTTAACCGGAAGTGGCATATTCTCATTGAATTACTAAGGGAATATGAATGCTAAAATAAGTAGCTCACCATTGTTTTGGTGACTCTTTTTCTCACTTATTTTAGCAAGGAATTTAACAAAAAGTGGCATATTCTCATTGAATTACTAAGAGAATATGAGAGCTAAAATAAGTCGCTGGCAATTGTTTTGGTGACTTTTTTTCTCACTTATTTTAGCCAAGCTAAAATAAAGTGGCTCGCAAGTGCTTTAGTTACTTTTTCCAATTTAGAAAAGGAGTGTCCTCTTAGCGCTTCCACTTGAATAATTGATTTGGTCTTTAACGTAAATTACAATAAAATTTACTTGGAAGATTTTACTCCATCTTTCCATATTTATTATCTTGCATGGGCTAACTAACCTATAATTCATAATTTATTTAGAAGGTTTGTTGTGTTTGTAAATTGGTATATAGAATTGGTTCGGTCTTTAACTTAAACTACAATAAAATTTACTTGAAAGATTTACTCCATCTTTCCATATTTATTATCTTGCATGGGCTAACTAACATATAATTCATAATTTATTTAGAAGGTTTGTTGTGTTTGTAAATTGGTATATAGAATTGTGATATTTATTTATTTTGATAATAAATATATCATATTTTTACGTATAATTTTATTACATAAATTAAATAATAATTTTGAATGAATATTTTATAATTTAGGTCTATATTAATTTAAAATATTTTATTAAATAAATATTACATTGCATTTTCATATTTTATCTTTGTGGTGAATTTATGTTGATTATGTTTATTTTAGGTTATTTGTAATTAATCTTTGTGGTGAATTTATGTTGATTATGTTTATTTTAGGTTATTTGTAATTTGTGAATTATAATTTTAATGTGTACTCTCCAATAGGATAAAATAATATTCTATATTTACTAAAATTTTCTAACAATGAAACATATTCACCTTTTTGTTTGATCTTTTCTGATATTTAGCTTTCATCTTTTAGAAAACTATGTGTACACATGTTTTAATGTTGTTAATTTATAACTATTACTCATTTATGTGATTAATAATTAATATTTTAAAACTAAAAATTAATCAATCTTTCTAGGTACAAACCTCTCCTCAAATAGCTCCTTGTGTGCAATATCTCATAAGAGGTTCGCAATTCTGGAGATTTGATCCCTCTTAGCACTTGATGGAGCCTAGGATTTAGATCTAGGCTGGTTATGTATAAAGTGAGTTATATGTGCATACAAGTGATGTTTTGTACTTTATAGAATGGGTCTTACTTAAGTTAGTTTTTAATAATTAAAGTGAATTAAATATTAAATGTGGGTGCATCAAATGATGACCCTTGATTTTGTAAATGTATCTCAACCATAGATTAGGTGGTTAGATAAGTAGTTACAATTTTTAAGGTATAAAACAAGAGAGAAACGACAAGTTGAGCAGACCATCAGAGAATGGAGAGAGAGAAGAAGATAGAGAGAGAAAGAAGGAATTCCCTAGAGGAGTGGCATGAATCCCAAGGAGTGTAGCGGCACAAATCCAAGGAAACCTGAAACCATACAACAGTACTTGTGCATTAATTACAACCACACATGTGGGCACATCTCCCAAGAAAGTGGCAACATAATTTATTGTAGACTGTACCAACCATACAACATTTATTGTAGGCATGCATGAGCACATATTTCGAGGAAAACTGTACAACAAAAAGTACAGTCATACATTGCACATGTGGAGTCCATACAATTGTTAATGGGCACATGAATCGAGGTATTTTGTTGCTATTACATGTTGGGTATTTTTTCAATGAGGGTTGAAGGAATGATTTCATGCGTAGATGGAAAAAATTCTCTGCATTCTTCTAATGATAATTTTCTCCTTTCTAGGGTTTTCCACAAAGTTGGGGTTTTTCCTGTTCTGTTGACCAAAACATTCGTGTTTTTATGTGTGAATGATTGCTTCAGTATTTGAGAAGATCTTGAGTATGGTGGTTTTTATCTCAAGTTTATGAGTAAAATTTTAATCATAAACCCTAGACATTCAAGTGTTTAACAAAATGTGTGAATGAAAAGTTTCATATTAATGTCATTTATTTTCTTCAAGTATGAGGCAAAGTTTGGTTACACATTAACAAGAAAAGGTTATATGAAGGAATAAATAAGATAGAATAATTGAGATATGGAGAATTAGTGCTTATAGACTTAGTTTTACACATTAGATGTAGGCTTAGTTGTAAATGTAGAGAACTTGAAACCTGTGGTCCATACATGCTTAATGAGGATGAAGATAGCCACCTCATATCTTCCATTAAAGGGATGCAAATGGAGAACTATAAGCACAAATATATAGAGGAAGACTGAAATGGCACAAAAGGGTCAACAAGAAATTTGACAGGTGGAATTGAAAGGTAAATTACTGGCTAAGGCCAAATGATACTCCAGGGAGAAAATCAAGGAATTATTTTGTCATCTCCTTAAAAACTAAAGTATTTGGAGACCAATAACCTCCCAAAATAGGTAGATGATCCAAAATGGATCGACACATGTACCACATGAATTCCCAAATGCTTTAGATGGAAGAGGATACTATTCGAGACATCTGGTAGTAGGTGTTCTTTTTGTTAAATAGGGTCATCATATTTTGGTGCATTTTTTTTGGGCCCTATACAACATTATTTGGGCCTAGTTCCTAATGAGGGTTACCATAGGATTACCTCTTCCAAGGCTAAATTTTTTTTCTCATTTAGATCTTTCAAACAAGATATTCACCAAAACATAGTTTGTATGCAAAACTTATGAAACCAACAAGGTAACATTACAAATATTCCCCACATTGACCATGCCAACTCATCATAATTTGAATATGGTGATTTAGTGACATGTTGGAATCTATTAAAGATATCTAAAAACTTTATGGAGTTTCTAATAGGGTTTTGGAACCCTAAACCTAACCATAATTATACCATGCCAACTCACCATAATTTGAATATGGTGAGTTAGTGACATGCTAGAATCCATTAGAGATGTCTAAAACACCAGGAAGGTTCTAATAGGGTTTTGGAACCCTAAACCTAACCCTAATTCTAATAACAAAAAACCTAAAAAAGGTGGGAAAATGGGTCATTTTTCCACTAGTCATCAATTGTTTCATAGTCTGAGCATTAATGCGGACGGGATGTTAACAATATAGAGCGATATAATAATATTGTAGAGGTGTCATGTCCCCATATTTTTGGATATAAAAGTGTTGACCATGCCCAACACATTTGGGGGGTCAAAGATGCATTAATTACCTCACCTAGGGATTTTTGTCCAAATATTATTTATGAGGCATTAATTAATTAGCCTAGGAGAATGTTGCTAAATAAACATTATTGATGCATGTATTTAATTTTTATTTATCATTAATATTTATTGTGCAAATAACATGTGGAATTGATCTTTCCATGTCAAGAACAATTGGAAATCCAACTTGCCAAGGGAGATTAAGAAAGTGGAAACTCTATGACAAAAGCAGTCAGAGAGAAAAGGGAAAGTGCCCAAAAGCTATGGCAAAAGATGTCATAACAAAAGCATGAAAGTTTTGTAAAAGGAGGGCACAGTTTCCTTTTGGAGACTCAGAAAAGCTATTAGAACAAAAGCATGAAAGTTTTGACAAAGGAGGGCGCACTTTCCTTTTGGAGACTCAGTGTCAAAAGCAGGGAAAAACATAAAAGTTGTAAGGGATACAAGTAGCAACTCTTTGACGAAGGAGGAATAATTGATAAGTCAGATGAATGAATTGGGTAGGGAAGCATCTCCACATGGCCCCTACATTCCAATTTGCTCAGGGAGGGCCCATGACTTGGCTAGGGTTAGGGATTTAGGTGTTGACTTTCTCTCACAGATCTCCTATTGCCTCTACTTGCTAAACATGTCACCCAAAGTTATATTAAAGAACAATTAAATATCATTCAAACAGTTTGGTTGTTGTGTTTATTGATATATGCTTATGTGAGCATACCCTTCTGAGTGATGTGCCTCAGACACTTGGGAGATGAGCCCCAAAACTTCCCTTCTCCACTCCTTCATTCCTATTCTCTTCTATTTGAAGGTATGGAGCGCTTGAGGTTCAACAATTGAAATAATATAAGAAATATTTTTTAGCTTCCATCACGTTCATGTTGAGCACCAGTGAAGCCCATGCTTCACCTACGCTCTCAACCCTTCTCTGGTCATGTTTTGGGCCTCTTGCCAAACATTTTGAAGTCTCCTTATTTAATGGTCAGTATATCCAATGCTCTCTGATGTATACCAGCTGATAAATCTGTCATTTATATTTACCAGGTTGAAATAATTCTGTCCCTGAAGTTTACCTTCTTAGTTTCACATAAAAAGCTTGATTTGTCATTGTAATGGGGGAAATTGATCAATATAGTGCAATAAGGAATAATCAAAGGTTGTGGTAATGATTTGAAAGGTTTTATATGTTCATTGAAGTGGTATTAGTCGATTTCATACTTAATATCCAATACAAAATTCAATCTGTTACGAATCCTCTGCTTTATTTTGCACCCTAGCTAGAATGCTAGTTTTAAATGACTAGTTTTACCATTTATGCTATAAAATGAGTTCTGTCCACTCATTTCCAATTCTGTAAGATCACGTGGATCAATGAAATAACCAAATTCCCATAAATAAATATATACCATATTTTAGTTTGGTCCGTACAGTCATTTTGGATCCTCCATTGCACACGGTCTTACTAGGCCAAAATTGCCTAAAATTGCCAATTCTTCCCTAAACCCTCCAGACAACTTGAGATCTGTCATAAAATCTCCCAAATCATATTTTTGGATTTATGAAGGCCTTATAACATCTCTTCAATTTTCTCCAAGCCCCTGATCGGAAGAACATAAGGAATTTCCCTAGTTTCACCGTTGGGTGACCCAGAAGTGTGGGAGTAGGTTTCCGCATAGCGGACTATGAAACCTAAATGGTCCCCAATATAAATGTGTCAGGGGAAAGGAATTAAATGTTATGAACTTAATCTTTTTTTCTTCCCACTTCCTACTCCCATGTCTGCAAATTTCCCCAACAAAACACCTTGATTTGCCTAGTCTAAAGATGCACGGAGTGCTTATATTTCAATATCAGAAATTTTAATTTAATTTGCAGCATTAGTTAGTGTTCAAGTCTGCATATCAGGCTTGGGACATTACAGTGGTATCAGATCATGGTCCTCCATACCTGCTCTTGATGTTCATCATTGGGTCCAAAATATAATTCCGATATCAAAAGAAAGATCCCTTAGGAGGAGGAAGTTGAATCTGTGGATGTGAGATTCCACGAAGAAAGGGATAATAAATATGAGTTCAGGAAATTTGTGAAGAACATGTTGAAAGGTTTGCAAGACATTTCAACTAACATCATATAGTCTAATCAAGAGACCAGAGAATTCATAGCTAAACAACTGGGAGTTAAAGATGGAGAAGGGAGCAGCATTGCTTCCCATTGTGAAGAAAGAAAGGTCATGGGTGGGTCTATTTTCCCTAAGACCGAGCCTCAGAATAGGCCTCTAGAATATAAAGTTGAACCAAAGTTGCAACCCCGACCTACTATTCCCAAATTTGTAGAGAGCCAAAAGGAAGACCATGAAGCACATGCTGAAACCATTGCTACATGGGTGGGGAAGTTTTATGTTTATCAATCCTTGAGTGAAGAATGCAGAAGGGCTCTGCCATTCAGATATTTCTGCACTCTAGAAATACAAAATCTATTCAGAGATCCCTACTTTGGGGAAAAAAATGATTTAATTAATTAATTAAATAAAAATTAGTGACATTACATAGATACAAATTAATTAATTAATCAGAGAGAGACTCAAAGAGGTGTGAAGAAATAAAAAACAGGGGTGTGCTATTTGAAGAGGTGTGAATATGAAAAGGCATGAAGAGTCTGAAGAGATGTAAAGATACTTGATATATATACAAAAATATGAAGTATAAGAAAGGTGTCTCTTTCATCCAGATCTATGCAACCAAAGCATAAGACAAAGACGAAAGCAAAGTAACAAGTGACGGTGTTTTTAAAAATATCTAGAAGTTTAATAATATCAAACTAGGGTGGCAGGGTGGTGCTAGGGCAGGTTACATGCCTGCTAGGAGGTCTTAGCCTCCTTCGAGTAGTGGTTGGAGAATCAGGGTATTGGTGTATCCTTGTCTGTAGGTGCAGGAAGAAACTAGGGTGTGGGTGCATCCTTCAGTGGTGACTGAGAAACTTGGGGATTGTGGTCTCCAACAAGTGGGTGCTTGCAAATAACTACTGTAATTGTAAAAACAAATTTTTGTAGATAATAGGAATGTGTTGGTGGTTTACCTTATTAGGGTTCCATGATAAAATCTGTGTTCTTTGTATCTTGTTGTTTCAATGTTTTGATTAAAGTTTAATAAGTGGTTTAAAACGCAAAAAGTAAACAACACTGATTCACACCCCCCTCCCTCTTAGTATTGACTAGCTATCAACAATTGGTATCAGATTAGGATCCTTCACTAACAATTTAACCACTGGAAGGAAGATTCCATTAAAAACACTGTGGATCAACCGATGAAGATGCCAATAAGAGTCCCCATATTTGATGGTGATTATTTTGTTTTCTGGAAGATTAGATTGAAAATTTATTTGATGTCCATTGGTCTAGAATTGTGGGAATTAGTTGAAGAAGGATATGACGTTCCAAAAATTACTCCCACAGAAGCAGAAGACATGAATAAATATTGGGAACATGCAAAATCCTTAAATACATTACAAGTTGGAGAAAAAAGGTTCTTGCAAATGTACTATCTTGTACAAGTGCAAAACAACTCTGGTACAAATTGGAAACTTTATATGTAGGAGATTCCAAAGTTAAAATAACAAAAATCCAATCCCTCAGAGTTCAATATGAAGGTCTAAAAATTAAGGATAATGAAACTATTTCAGAGTACTTCGAAAAAATTGACAGTCTTGTCAATACAATCATCGGTTTATGAGTAGAAATAACAGACGATGAGATAATGCAAAAAGTATTCAGAACACTTCCTATGGCATATAATCCCAAAGTATACACCCTTGAACATAGAGAGAAGTTAGGAGAACTTACCATGGATGAATTGTATGGAATTATTACACCCTATGAACTAAGAATAGGAATTGATAATACTTCAAAAGGAGAAGCAGCCTTCAAAGTGACCAAGAAAATAAAAAATCAAAAGTAGAAAAACTTAGACTGACCATAATGAAGAATCTGATGTGGAAGAGTCCAATTTTATTAAAAAACTTCAGAAAGGATCAGGGAAGTACAAAGGCAAGCTTCCCTTCAAATGTTTTAATTGTGGCAGAATTGGGCACTTTCAAGACAAGTGTCCTTATCCCAAGGAATATTCTGAAGATGAAGATGACACTACTAACAATACAAGAAAGAGGGAAAATTCCACTATAAGAAAAATTACAAAGGAAAAAATAACTTATACTCTAAAGAAGAAGACAATAGTTCATTTGAGATTAGTGATGATGAAGTCCTTTTTCTTGGTATTGAAGAGTCTAACAAGATAAAAGAAATCATTAGAGGAAATTTCAGCTCAAAATGGGCCTCCTAAGGAAAATTAATAAAATAATAGTTAAAATAATAGTTAAAATAATAAAATAATATTTATTAATTTTGGAGGAAGAAAAGAAAAAACTATTTTTTGTTCATATTTTCGGCATATCTCCTTGTGATTTTACTCAAATTTCGATCAGGAGAGCTCATTGGATGCGGAATTAATCCAATGAGTACCCACTCAGCATACTGTTGACGGTCCTTGCTACCCCAAAAACAAGAAATGCTCGAAAAAACATGATGATGATGTCATCATCACGTGTTTTTGGGGTAGTGGGGCCCGTAAAAATTATGTCGAGTGGGTACTCATTGGATGCGGAATTTAATTCCGCATCCAACGAGCTCTCCTGATCGAAATTTGAGGAAAAACACAGGGAGATCTGTCAAAAATACGAACAAAAAAAGTAGTTTTTTTATGATACCTATCCCCAAATTTATATTAAAAAATTGTTTAAGAGGTGCTCCCTTTTTGAATTTTAAAGAATTTTGATTGGCTAATACATGATGATATGGAATTTGTATTATTTTTGGAAGGCCCATTTTAAATTGAAAATTCCTCTAGTGTGAGCATAAGAAAGAGTTAGGATATGAAGTAGAGGTTAATATCGAAAAATAACTATTTAGTGCCTTGAATGGACTAAGAAGATACAAAAACAAAAATAGATAGCTGAAAAGTTTCTTATTTGAACAACAGGAAGAGCATGAACAAAAAAAAAAGAGACGAAGAAAATCATGAGCAATCTGAAACACCGAATTCAAGAAGCAAGTAGGATAGAAGAAAGACTGGAGAAATATCTTAAAGAAAAACAACTAATCTGTGAAAGAATGGAGGTAGAATTAGTTCATTTAAGAAAAGAGCTTGATGCAAAATTTATTCAAACTAGATATGAAAATAGTTCTAAAATTTTAGATGAGATTATAACCACACAAAGAGATTTAAGTAATAAGAATGGAATAGGTTATTCTCAAGAAGAAAATCAAGTTCGCTCAAAATATTATGTAGTTTATCTTCTCAATACATTCAAGAAGAAAGAGGAAGAAAATACAAGGAATGATTAGAACTCCAGAAGATCATTTCCACCAATCAAGAAGGAATTCAAGACAACTCCCAAGAAGGTTTATCAAAACAAGTATCCTCACATTTTCCCTTGTTATTGTTTTGCATGCTCTACTTTGGACATAAAGATATGAATTGTAGAGCATATGAAAAGAAAAGTTTGAAGGTTAAAAACTATAAGATCAAGAACAATCAGACAATTGGTCAAGGTAAGAGTAGAAATTATAACTCATTTGCACCTCTACAAGAAAGGAATTTAGAATGATTCAATTGTAATAACTATGGACATAAAGCAAGAAATTGCAGATTAATGGAAATATCATAAAGACCAAAAGAAGTTAGAGAGAATTAGAAGCTATGGAAAGAAGAACATTAAAAGAAGAATGTCTGACTACCTTGAAAACACAAGATAAACAAGATCTTTGGTGTGTTGACAGTGATCGTTCAAAATACATGACAGGAGATGATGACAATTTTTTGAAAAAACAGAAGGAACCTCATGGAAAGATTTGGAGAAGAAAGGAAGACTCCAAAGATATAAAAGAAACTAAGATTTCGAATATCAAAAAGGTTTTCCAAGATGATCAATATTTTAATAGTGTTGTAGATATGTTTGACATTCATTATGATAGAAATAAAGATGATGATGAAGGAATTACTGATAGCGGTGGAACTGAAGATGGATGCTTGTTCTAAAAAGGTCCCGCATGACCTAGAAGAGAAACCCTGAAATAAAGCATTAAAGAGGATCATATACTCAGGGGTAGTTGAAGTCAAAAAAATTCAATTGGTATCTAAATGTTAAATAAGGTTCTCTAGTTAATGAATATCTAAATACACAGGCTTAAGGAATTTTGGTGAGAAGAGAAGAATGTTATGAAGTTGCCACCAAAACCAAAAGAGTAGAGGTGGAAAATTGGTATTAGATACCACAATTAGGATTTGATCTCAGCTTTGAAGACATAATGTGTTTAGGAGAAGCAATGTGATATTAGGGGGAGTTTATGAACCCATCATCCAAGGTTCTTACTCAAAGAATCACTACAAGAAGGATGTTAATAGTATGATCAGCACCAAGTCCAAGTTAATTGGAGGAAGAGAAACATAAGAATAGGATAGAAGAATTAGTGAAGAGTGAAGAGTACAACTTCTGTGAGCAATTGTACTTCTAGTTCAACAAATGAAGAACAAAGTTTACTTTTCAAGTCATTGAGTGTTTATACCTTCACTTCTAATCACCAAAATTTTGAATTTGAAATTCTCTATGTTCATGTGTATGTTTTCACTTCAAACTCTGATATAAGTACAAAGAACAATTGAAAATTCTATGTCAAGTTAGTTACAACAAAGGGCATAATAAGTTACCCTTTTTCATTGTTGTCAAAGGAAAAGAAGGTTTAGGTGTTTCCATCAATGCTTAAGGGGGAGATTGTTGAAAATATCGATTATAGTTGTCATTGATGACAAAGTAGTTCATGGATGAAAAAGGATAAGAAAAGGATGTGATGGAAAAGTGAACTTAGTGAAAGACAAAGGAAAGACAAAAGGTGAACTCATTATAAGTCAAAGGAAAGACAAAGGTAGTGATGACATATAATGAATGATAAAATGGAAGATATGATGACAAGGCATGGCATGACATAGATGATGAGGTGGAAAGAAGCACCATGGTAGGTTATACCTTGTTATAATGGATTCTATTAAAGGTCTCAATTTGACTTAAACATCTTTTAGGAGAAAGATATAGGCCTGCCAAAATAGGGTTTTACACTGGTAGAGGTAAAAATGACTAAGTAGTCTGAAGAGGATGCTCGCCATAAATCATGGGTTAGAGTAAATTCCTACAACAAATAGAGGTCTTGAAGACTTGTGTTTTTTCTATTTGACCACATTGTCAGATTTTCTTGGAATCAGTTGAGGAAGAAGTTATGGACCTGCCAAAACAATGTTTTTAGGCAGACTATGATCAGACTCAAAATTTTTTCGAAGTGTCATAACAAAAGGTTGGAAGACTATTTTCAAATTCCCGCCAGAGGTTGTGTGTTTGTCAATAAGATTTAAAAGTGATATGGTCTTTTTCACTTTTGAAATGGATTTCTAGCCTTGCTCTTAGTTGTCCTTATGGTGATCAGATAAGGAAAATAACAGTCTTCCAAAATGAAGAAAATGTACTTTAGGTACTAAAGATAGAAATTTGACTAAGTGTCAAATTCACAGGGTTGAAAGAGGCATTTGGAAATGTAAGCCAAGGTTTATCTGTGTGATGATAATTTCATCAAAAGAAGTAAGCATGTTTCCTAGTGAACTAGATACCCAGCCATGAAGTTAGATTCTTGCTTGGCTCTCACATGTGCGAATTGTCAACCTTCCAAAGCCAAGAAAGTGTTAATTCTCATGTCAAGATTAAAAATGGATAAGTGTTAAAACAAAGTAAAGTGAGTATCTACAACCTTCATCAGATTGTAGATCGGCGGTCGAGAGCTAAGACGAAGGAGATCGACGGTGCGAAAGAGTTGAAGTGCAGAAAGATGTCTAGAACAGTATGGGTTTCCACTACTAGAAAGATCGATGGTCAGGAAGAGTTCCCGCACAAGATCCATCGGATGAGGATCATTTATGTATAATATAGGCGGAAAGGTTGTAGATCAGCAAAGACTCGAAATTGGACGTCTGAGAATTAGTTCGCAAGAAGATCGACGTTTGATAGTAGATCCACAAGGAAAGCAGACATGACAGAAGTTTCACATAAAACCGAGATCCAAAGGCTGAGAATTGATCCGCCAAAACAGATTGACAGTTTGGAAAAGAAGTGAGGGTGTGAAAATATGGAAATAAGAGAGTTGAAGTTTTGGAAACATTGAGTTTCTGACTTCCGCATTCTGCAGTGAGGGTGCGGAACCGCAAAAATCAAAAGGTTGAAACTTCTGCATCCTGCGATCCGAAAGATTGACGGTCACAAAGAAGCCTACAGGAGATCAACGGTGCAGAAAGATTGTTTTGGAAATCATGGAATGATATTAAAGAGATAGTATGCATAATATTTTTGTTTTTTATGGTCTATTTTAGATTTGTATCGAGCAGTTGTTTATTGAAAACATATATACTATGATAGTCTATGATGTAAGATTGATCCTATTTCTTAGTATTTGAGATGAGGATTTGAATCCCTCTCTCTAATGATCAATGTATCTGCAGAATGTATGTTTTTTTCTACTCAAACCAAATATACATTTTTTTCCAAGGAATAAAAGAAATATCTCACAAACTATGGTCTGGCAGTTAGTATGTGTACACCTAGAAAGCACAAGTTCATTATCAATATAAAAGTAGATCAACATTTGATAGTAGATCCACAAGGAAAGTAGACAAGACAGAAGTTTTGCATAAAACCGAGATCTAATGGCTGAGAATTGATCCACCAAAACAGATCAATGGTTTGGAAAAGAAGTGAGGGTGTGAAACTGCAGAAAGAAGAGAGTCGAAGTTTTGGAAACATTGAGTTTTCGACTTCCGCATTCCGCAGTATGGTTGCGGAACCGCGAAAATCAAAAGGTCGAATTCGTTGAAACGTTGAGTCTCCAACATCTGCATCCTGCGATTTGGAAGATCGATGGTCACAAAGAATCCTGTAGGAGATCAACGGTGTGGAAAGATTGGTTTAGAAATCATGGAATGATATTTGAAAAAGTCACATCCAATATCCAATTTCCACCTCAAATCGACGGTCATGATAAGCCTGAAGGAGATCGATGGTGTGGAATGGTTGAGGTGGAAATAAAAGTGCATAAAGTCACAATTCGAGATCGGATGGTGGAAATTAGAGGTGAATGAAGTTCAATGGCTATAGGAGATTTCATTGTTCAACATATTTGTGCTAAACAGATTAGAATTCCTGTTGTGTAGATTCACAATGATGAAGAGATGCATCCAAAATGGTAAAGAAGAATGTACGCAGGAAGCTCACAGAGAGAAGATGAATGTCGCAGGTGGAGTAAGGAAGGGTTAAGCCTACAAGAGCCTAGAAATTCCTAGAAGGGGCTAAAGGTGTTCGCTAAAGGTAAGGTTGCTTGAGAAATCCCATAGGAATCCCACGGGCTTGGGTTTGAGGAATCCCGTGGTCAGAATAAGCCTAATTCCTGTAGATGGAAGGTGAGCTTGCGATGAAGGAATCCCACATCCATGAGATAAGAAGCACACAACCTAAGAGGAAGAGGAAGCTCGCATTCTTGGGATGGATCCCGTAGGTTTGAAAGGTGATTTAATTAATTAATTAAATAAAAATCAGTGACATTAAAGAGATATAAATTAATTAATTAATCATATAGAGATTCGAATAGGTGTGAATAAATAAAAAATAGGGGTGTGATATTTGAAGAGGTGTGAATATGAAAATGAATGAAGAGTCTGAAGAGATGTAAATATACTCGATATATATACAAAAATATGAAGTAGAAGAAAGGTGTCTTAGTCATCCAGATATATGCAGCCAAAGCATAAGACAGAGACCAAAGCATAGTAACAAGTGACAATGTTTTTAAGAAGATCCAGAGGTTTAATAATATCAAACTAGGGTGGCAGGGTGGTGTTAGGGAAGGCTACATGCCTTCTAGGAGGTCTTAGCCTCCGTCTAGTAGTGGTTGGATAATTAGGGTATTGGTACAGTGTATCCTTGTCATTAGGTACAGGAAGAAACTAGGGTGTGGGTGAATCCTTTAGTGGTGGCTAAGAAACTTGGGGATTTTGGTCTTCAGCAAGTGGGTGCTTGCAAATAACTATTGTAATTGTAAAGACAAAATTTTGCAGATAATAGAAACATGTTGGTGGTTTACCTTATTAGGGTTCCATGATAAAATTTGTGTTCTGTGTATCTTGTTGTTTCAATGTTTTTATTAAAGTTTAATAAGTGTTTTAAAAGGAAAAAATTCAACAATACTGATTCACCCCGCCCTCTCAGTATTGACCAGCTATCAACAATCCAAATATTTTAAATTATTTCCTA
Source organism: Pseudotsuga menziesii (assembly GCA_001517045.1). NCBI lineage: Eukaryota > Viridiplantae > Streptophyta > Pinopsida > Pinales > Pinaceae > Pseudotsuga > Pseudotsuga menziesii. Next base: position 801,642 of record LPNX010789213.1, on the reverse strand, counting down.
TGATCACTTCATGGGGAACTTGGTTAGATTAGAATGGTATAAATTTTGAGGATATAAGGTACATACCTCATTTTTCAATATGCCTCACAAGCAAAATTTTTTTTTTTTCTAGTTTCAAAAGAGGAGCCATAGTTCCCATGCAAACATAGTTGATTTATGACCCAATTACAAAACTTGAGTATGGAGATATTTAATAGAGCCAACAAATGTAATCCAAAAGGAGAATATATCGTGGAATAATTCATTTAGGTGACTCTCATTGTATCATATTCAAGGATATATTAGGGAATAGGTCTAACAATTTTATTGAATTTATTTCCTTAAACTCTTTTAAGACCATAAACACAAAATGAAACTCCAAAATGTCAGGTGTTTGGTTTGTTATGGTTTTTTGTGTATAATATTCCTATAGGGAAAGTTGAACATTTGGTCTTGGCTTACCTCAAAAGGACTAATGGTAGAATTACAACTAGATGTGTCACATTTATGATTTAAAGAGATAGCATGCATGATATTTTTGTTTTTTATGGTCTATTTTAGATTTGTGTTGAGTAGTTGTTTATTGAAAATATATATACTATGATAGTCTATGATGTAAGATTGATCCTATTTCTTAGTATTTGAGATGAGAATTTGAATCCCTCTCTCTAATGATCAATGCATCTACAGAATGTATGTTTTTTTCTACTCAAACCAAATATACATTTTTTTCCAAGGAATAAAAGAAATATCTCACAAACTATGGTCTGGCAGTTAGTTTGTGTACACCTAGAAAGCACAAGTTCATTATCAATATGCTTAAATATAAAAACCCTTTTTTATTGTTAGAGTTTATTATAATTGTACTAGCAGTACTAAGATCAAAACCCATTGTCAAGTTTTAAAAAATCCTGAATGGATATTATTGAGCCAAATGTCTAGGCGGTTCATTAATCTTGGATTATTATTAGAAAATGTTTTTTCTATTATAGTTTTCACTCCTAAAAAGACTTCTAAAAAATGAAAGGGATTCTATGGTGAAATAAGCATTGATTTTGTCAGATTTACTACTACTTAAGAGTAAATGGATAACATCTTCTAAGTGATAGGATCATGCCTGTGAAAACAAATATTTAATCTAAATACTAGTACTATGCTCTTTAGTTCAAATTGAATGATAATCCATTTTAGTCAATAGATGATTTGAAACTTACTAGTTTTTCTATTTCCACATTCAAGATAACATAGAAATTGAGATACACAATTGAGCAAAGGTAGAGATATTATATAGTTTGATTGAAATGCATAGAACACTTATTTTGAGAGGAGTACCTAAAAGAGCTTGTAAACCTAAGTGTAGGAAAGGGAATTATAAGTTTTAGAATAATTGGATTGTTGCAAAACATTAGAAAACCTTATAATCTCAAAGAAAAAAATATGAAAGGGAGGGAAAATATATAACTTGGATTGGAATGGGAGGAACCTCAAATCACATTCCAATTTTCTTTCAACTAGAAAAATAAGACAGGAAGCCTGTGAGCCCTTTAAGTTTAATCATTATTGGTTATTTAATGAGGAATTCTCCAACCTTGTTAAGGAGGAGTGGAGATTCTTTAACCTTGCTATCAAATATTTTGATATGTCACAATTTAGCTCTAATATATAGAAAGTGAAAAAAAGTACATTAGGATTGTTAACCCAAAAAATACCTCACTCAGCTCTAGATGGCCTACACCACCCAAGGACACTCATTCACGACCATCCATTAGACTGCCACACCCTCAAAAAGGATTAAGGATGAAGAAAAGGGCTTAAAAAATCAAAAAATGAGCCTAAATAGCTCTCCTACGGGCTAAAGCCTCCAAAAAAGGGGCTAAAACCCCTCAAAGGAGCCTAAAACCCTAAAAGGAGCTAAAGTTAGGGAGAAAGGGGCTAAAATCCCAAAAAAGGGGCTAAAGCCCGGACCAAGGGATTAAAACCCTAAAACCCCAAAAAGCTATAAAAGGAGGGTGGGGGGTCACTCTCAGATAACTTCTCTCTTGCATACTATTATGCTACCCATGGATGCCTTGAGACCTCTTTGCCTCTCAAGCCACCCACATCGCCCTCTCTTCCACTCACATTCCCCACTAAGCCATAGCTCCTCCTCCATTGCTGAGTGAGATAGAGAGGTGCTTCCTTCCAGCCAGGGCATGGTGGCCCATTTCACCAAAGAAGAGGTATAATATTGTCTTGTTTATGCATTTTTCTTTAGTAGTTTAGTTGATTTATGACCTGTGTTTGTTTGTAGGTTTGTTTATTGACATGTTTTGCAGGTTTATTTCTATTCATTAGTTGTTTGCAGGTAGCAAAGGCGAATCCCTAACCTTTTTTGCAGAGGAGATCATGACTATTCTTTCTTGTTCTTTGCTTTCTGTTAGTTTCGATTTCTTTACTGCATTTTTCACATGTAGGAACCTACCATTCCATCCTATAGACAGAAGGGAGCCATTCCTACCCCTGTAGCAAGGAGAAATCTCTGCTACAGAATTGGCGACCATACCGGGTCGATTCCACAGGATACCTGGGTTAGTTTTCAAAGTTTTAGTTTCTTGTAGTATTTTGCCCTAGGTTGATTTTTCTGTTAAATGTAGCTTAGATTGATATTTATTTACATTTTCAGTTATTGTTGAGCCTCCCAAAGGCCAATCCAAGCCTAGTTGGCCACAGTACCAGTTACTGTTGGCCATTCTGTGATTTGCAAATCACTCAACTATGCAAAAATGATCGAACCGAATTTTTGAAAATTCACCTGTGTTCGGGCTCATTTTTTTTCCAAACAGTTGTGCCATTTGTGAATTTTCCCTTGGTCTAGGGGTAAAAGGGCCCGTTTCTGAAGTGGGTTTTCAACCGTTTGAGGTAATTCCTCACGGTTTGATCAGAATCCACTTCGCAAAAACAGGACCTTTATAGGTGCGCGACCCATTTTTGGGCTTCATTGTTTGCTTTTATTGAGACTGTCAGTGCGGCTCAGCTGCCTTTGTCCATATGAACCATTTCATTTATGTTTTTGTTTCATTTTATTGCAATTTCATTTACATAAAAAGTGTAAATTAAATACTCAATGGGTTAATGAATATAGTTTAATTAAAATTGACTTAAAATCAAATCTTGCTTACCCTTCCTCCTCTACCCAGTCATCACCCTTCGGGGTATTTTGGGATACAACGAAGGGAATAGCTCATATATTCCTAGGCCCTTCACTGAATATTGTTCTAAACCATTAAAATTGGATGACCTAGAAGGTAGAGGGGGTAGAGAAGTAGGGCTTCTCATGGCGCTAAGCGTCCTCCTTGTTGACCAACCTTGCATCCGGGACGTGACCCGTGGATCTACGGTTGGGCTTAGTCCCATTGTGTTGAGAGCCCAACACCTTATCTTGGTCTAAGAGGAATATAGATGTAAGGTAGTCACCTAGTTAGGCTGTCACATTCAGGGTTAAATATGTATCTGTTTACAAATTTTTGATTATTCACTGCTTGCACAACAATGATATGAACTCTGCTATAATATGATGAATTCATAAACCATTTGCAGACACCTGATACTAGAAATACAGAAAAACAACTACACCATACCAAGTAATCAACCCAACTCAGTTCATGATGCTGAGAGAGCCTTAAAATTTATCAATTTACACTAAGTTCAAACAAATCCACAGTATTTGTGGACATAAGTCCCTGACTGCTTCAACCGTGGGAAGTACTTGGGCTCAACCCATAAACTCATTGTGAGGAGTACCATGGGAACCCCAAAGTAGCTGGCCGTTGAGAGGAATTGCCAAGCAAAATGGGCAACGACCCCCACCGATTGAGTAGAAATGCCCGTGAGTAAAAATCCAAGCGTTGTCTTCTAGCAGTCTTGGTGGCCGAGTGACCACCTACAGCCAATAGGAAGCCATTGAAACCAAGGTTCAAACATCATTCCCATTATTTTGATAAACATCTGACACAATTGATCCCCCACGCTCTTCCTCATGCCTAAGAGGCGAACCACCACCATTTGGGACATTAAACCGACACCGTCGAAACTGTTATCAGTGATATCCCACACCATCAGAAGGCCACATAGCCTCTAATTCAGATTCAGACCCATACCAATCTGAACCAGACCTCCATACTGCACCATCAAGCCCCACGGCTGGTGCAAATCCGGATCCATTTTTCGGCATAACCATAGCAAGTGGACCCATGTCCACACCACAACCTGTCACCAACAACCCTGCAGGTGGGCTAAGCATAGTCATGCAAACTGTCATCAGTCAGCTACCACCACCCATAGTGACCAGCCAAGCTGGCCCACTTGCAACACACGGGGGAAGTGGCCCTTCCACACACATTGCCCCTCCTGCCACATAGGGGGGCAGTGGACCATCCACTTACATTGCCCCTACTGTCATACATGGGGGAAATGTCCCCTCCACCCACACTATCCCTCCCACCACAATTGGGGGCATTGGCCCATCTACAATGGCACAACCAATACCCCTAGTTATGCAGGTACATTATGCACCTGCAAACCCCACCACCATCCCTTCCCCATCTCACATCAACCTGGGGTCCAATCTGCCTTTCATGGCTCGTCTTAACTTTCCTGATTTGGCTCGACTTACAAACGACCCCATTCACCATCAATCTTTTTGGCCTCCAATGCCAACTAAGATGCCATCAGACATCCCCAAGTTTGAAGATAAGACAGGGGAATGTCCCCAAAACCATATTATGACATTCCATCTATGGTGCTCGTCTAACAACATCGTAGACGATTCCATCAGGCTGAGGCTATTCCAAAGCACTCTTACAGGTGCTGCGGCCAAATGGTACATTGAGCTACTGCAGGCCAAATATCCAGATTTCAACTCCTTAGCTTTCATGTTCCTACAGTATTTCCAACTCCCTGTCAGATATGACGAAGGGGTGGAGATCCTGTTATCCTGTCGCCAAAGCATTGTGACACATATAACTGGCCAGGTGACATCGTAGCTTATTTAAAATACAACTTGACGATAAGATCTTCTTGGATTGGTTCCTCAAGACCTTGGTCCCATCCATTGCAAAGGACGTCGCATCCGAATGTCCCCAATCCGAAGAGGAGGCCATACTAAAATCCCAACAGTTTGATATTATCTATGCCCAGTCTGGATATCTGTACACTGTCATTCCATACTCCCCCCGTCCAAACACCTCCTATCGAGATGCACCGAGGGCATCTCATGCTGCAGATGGCATCATAGGCTCGGTCTCCCAATAGCCACAGCACTGTCCGACACCACCTGCCGTTACACCACAACCAAGCAACACTGCTAGTGTTTCTTACCAAAACCAAACTCTAGACTATGCCATAATGATGTCCCAATCTAAAGAGGAGGCCATACTGAAATCCCAATAGTTTGATCTTATCTATGCCCAGTCTAGATATCTATACACCGTCATTCTAGACGCCCCCCATCCCAACACCTCCTACCGGGATGCACCGGGGGCATTTCATGCTGCAGACGACATCATAGGCTTAGTCTCCCAACAGCCATAGCACTGTCTAACACCACCTGCCATTACACCACAACCAAGCAACACTGCTAGTGTTTCTTACCAAAACCAAACTCCAGACTATGTCAGAATGATGTCCCAGTCCAGAGCGACAACTTCCTACGCACAACCTGCATTACCGCAGCAGGATTAGGCCATGGCATGGCCAACATAGCAGTACGCAGGGAAAATTCCCACATTTGTGGCACCACATCCCACCCAAAATTATTATGCACCACCAATGCAAATGGTTCAAGCCCCTGCCCCTGCTCAACCCACTCCATTGGGACGATATTTGCATAACAAAACCGTCCCAACCAGCCTGCCCCCAACAATCAACAAGGGAAAGCTAGAAATAATCATATCCAGAACCAAGCCAATAACCAACCACAAGGATGTGGTCAACAACCAAACCCTCCCAACAATGTCGCAGCAAACCGACCCGCCCAAAACCCCCCATGACAAAATGCACCAAGATGCAATGCCCCGTTGCGCACAAACCAACCCTGCACACTCTGCGATGTCTATGGGCACTATACATTTGAGTGTCCCCTCATGGGTTGTGCTAAGCAAGCCATTCAGAACGAGGCCCAATAGGCTGCCAATGCTACGAACCAAAACCAACCCAACTCGACACCACAAGGACCTTCCCCCCATGGTGCTTCAAAACCCACTACTAGTCCAAGGATTGGTGGCAACTGCACCCCCTCCCTAGGCCAATCCCAATGCTCTAGGGGAACCTCCCATGGCAGAAACAGGTGTCCACCACTTGCTGGCCATGACAACTGAAGAGATCAACTTACAAACTAGATTGATTTAGTACGGTACTGCCACTGAACCCGCTAACACATCAATGACATCGACATCTAAAATAGTCAACCTACCTCTTCAGTTACCCCTGTTCCCATGCCCACCCATACGTAGAATTACCAATAACGCCATGACTAGAGCTGCAGTTAGCTATAGCATTGTGGATGATTTGGCCCAAACACTGATGGCCATGTCCGTTCTGGAGGTACTCAAAACGTGCCCAACGCAGTGAAAAGCGTTACTAGCTGCCCTTGGGGCCGTAGACCCCTCCGACTCCAAGTTGATCACGTTCGACATGGATAATGGAGAGCCACACATGCCATTGACCATTGCCTTCCAAATCCTAGTATCTATCCGGAACTTGGTTGTGCACCGGTGCATAGTAGATGAGGGGGCATCTACATGCATTATGTCTACCCTAGTTTGGTAGAAACTGGGATCACCAATTCTTCAACCATCCTCCACAACTCTATGGGCTTATGATGGCCATCCCACTAAAGCCCAAGGAATCCTCCCCCATGTCCCCATCACATTAGCCAGGAAGACAACGCTGATCGACATAGAGGTCATCAATGCTCAACTGGACTATAACCTTCTCCTCGGAATAAGTTATGTGTATGCCATGAGAGAGGTAGCATCAACTGTCTTCTGTCTCATGATGTTCCCCCACGAAGGGAAGATTGTGACGGTTGATCAACTCAATTATCATGATCCGCAAGGGTTAACGACACCCGCCAACGTTATCCCTACCATCACCACCATTGAGCCACAAGGGATGACTACACATGCTAATGTCGTCCCTGCAATCAACACTATGGTTGACAACACACCATCCTTTTGTTATAGCTGATTTCACCACTCCAGGTGAATCACACTTTGTATGGCCTTCCGCTGTCCCGCTGCAGACTCCTTATACCCCATGGACCATTTTTTGTCCTTTGATGTTTCCTTGACCATCCCTAAAAACATGTAAAAAATGATACACTTGACTTTTAAACCTATAAGCATGTATATACGCGGGTTTGACCACTAAAACCGCGTACATCGGGATGTGTACAAAATCCAAATCCTTTTGGAGTTTTCCTTGACATGGATCCGACTCACTTGACTCCTGGCCTTCCCTATGCCTTGAGATCGCTCGGATTCAACCTTTCATCACCCCTTTGAAAAGCTATATAAGGAACCCCTTGGTACATTGAAGGCATAAGAGAGAATTGAGAGCAAAGAAACTATAGTCCATTGTTGCCGGGACTTATGCTTGAGTCTGCATCCCTTTTTCCCTTGGAGCACTTTTGTGTTCTTCCCAAGCTTTCCTTTTATTTGTGAGCTTGCTATCTAGAGATGGAGGATTGAAGTGGTGGAGGCCCAAGTGGGGGATTCAGTTTCTCCAGTTCGCAGACGTGCCGACAGAGGTTGTATCTTGTAATCTTTGATTTATATTAATAGAAATATCTTTTCCTGTCCAATAATGTGTGTTTGAATGAATATTTTATCCATTGGGTTTTGTCAAATGCTTATACATTATTGATTATATATGCTATAATAGATCTAACACCATGATATATAGAATGCTTGTATTGTTTACTTGTTGTTGAGGAAGTAATCTATCAATTCAAGATGAAGTTGGAAAGCTCAATGGGGATCTACTTCAACCGTCCAGAATAAGGTACGAGGTCTGATCTTTTAGTGTTAGACATTTAATTTCTATTGCATATTGAAAAGGATTGATTTCTGGAGTCAAGATGTCTATTGTGGTACCCCAAGCCATAGGAATTTCTCTCCGTAACAGAATTGGCGACTCCATTGGGGAGTTCCTAGTAATTGTCCTTTGGGGGTTGTTTTATCGGCATTCAATGAATTTGAATTGCTCTTTCTCTCTTGTTTCTGTGTTGGGTCTAGGGGCATGTATGCCTGGTAGTGTCTGATCGGTATGAATTTTGTCTCAGCTTGTCTGTTTGCCTTGATTTTATGCACATTTCTTCCTGTACGTGAGTTTTTAACTCACAGTCGCATATACACACGGGTTTTTCTTCGATTTTCATGTATACATGCGGGTTTACTGCGAACAGTTGCGTATGCCCTTGCTTTTGCCTTTTTGTGGGACTTAATTGGTTGCTGGGTGAATTTTGATATTTGCTGAGTCTCCTTTGGCACTGCCTGAGTCTGTTTATAGCTCTGTTTCTGACCAGAAACGTTTTTTTAGGCTAATTTTTTTTTTAGAAGGTTCTTGTCATGGCATTTTCGATTTTTTGTTTGAGATTAGTGGATTAGAGTTCTTTTACCTTAGTGCTTTGCTCGAGTGCTGTTTGTGTGTGCTTGTAGAGTCTAGGGGTCGTAGAATCATTCTTTTGCTTTTTGCATCTCATTTTATTTCAAAAAATCCAAAAACATTTGCTTATCATCATGCATTGCATTTTGTATTTTTGCATTGTACTTGCACTAGATTTGCTTTGGAGTATTAGTTAGGACTTCATATAGGAAATCTTGCATTCATCATTTGAAGAAAAATTGTGCATTTCACGTAGTAGCATACCCTATTTTCACGGACACAATGCATTTGCATTGATTGTTAGGTGTGCATTTTACTTCATGTTGTGTCATAATACCATTAGTTGCACAACCATATCCATTTTTTGAGTAATAAAGCCAATTAAAATCAACGCTAAATTAAAATGAACTACACTCTTTTCTTTTATAGGGTGCACCAACAAGCTTAGGTTTTAGTATCTTGGAATAGTTCACTGTAAGTAAATTCTCCAAGATCACTAAACAACAACATGTATGTGTCTGTCCAGGTGAGTGTGTGAAATCCTTGGTATAACCAGTGTTTCTCAGGATCCTCCTCTCAAAAGGGAGTTAAGCACGAGGCAGTGTGAGTGGTTATTGATTGGGATGACCCATAGTCATAACTGAGTAGCACCGAAGATATTTTCAGGATTGTATTCATATCTGGGGGCTCTTTCGAGAGATTCAAGCTTTGCTACCCTACCCATACGGTCAATACCGCCTACGACTGTCCACCTGAGCATTGATTATATTGAGGTGACCTTAGTGGCCTTACCTAGGATATCGAGGGGGTACTTTGCAGGGGTTATTCTGTGGGTGTCCCAACCAGGTTGGGGTCTGACAACATAGTCACTTTATGCATTGAAGTTGAGGGCCACAATAATTGGTTATGTACCTCCGCTTGTTGTGTATGGGAGTCTCAAGCCTCTCCTAGGAGAGACATACCTGCTTCATTTAGGAGCTCATTTATCCAGCCCTTGATTTCTTGCATTTGGATTTAGATTTTATTAGTGATTGCTCTATGCATGATAGTTGGCTTAGGGTTTACGTAAATAGAGAGTCTTTTCTATTTTTTTTAGTCATTGTGGATTCGGGTGCGGCTCCTCGCCATTCTCGTTGTTTAGCAGGACTTCCGCCTTCTACTTCTCCTCCTCCTTTGGGAGAGAGACCTAGACAGTCCAGGCAGACTATTGCACACATTGATTCACACACCAAGGGAGACCATTTAGAAGGTATTCCTGAACCACCTTCTCCCATTCATGTAGATGATGGGGAGTTTACTCCTACTTACGATCCTTCACCCGACTTGGCTGAGTTAGGTCCTGTGATTTCTGAGATAGGAACCATGCACGATAGACCTACTCACTCTAGGGTTGATTCCTCATTGACGCGTTACCGGTATGGAATGCCGGAGGACGTTGAGACTCATTTTGAACTCGCCAGCACTAGCTATGGTAGTTATGGTATGTCTGGTTTTCCTACACATGATTTGGCATTTCATGTCGAATCCGACTTTGAGCCTAACACTATGCCTGGGGGCAATCTCTTTCCTTACCATGCGAAGAGGTTTGGGAGCACTAGTCACATTGCATCATCCATCCCGGTGGTGGAAGTTACATCACATATCCCTCCTAGGTCTAGGGTTAGCGATCCGATTAGGATACCAGATCCGAGACGAGTGATGATAGGGAATAGCATGTACATTATTACTGAGATTCCTTCATCCTCAGTCCCTAGTTCTTCAAATGTTCATCCTCCACCTTATTCGCATGGTCCTTCGAGCCGACACATGGCTACGAGTCAGGTCCGTACTGCGGTTACTAGTTTGATTGTGTCTCAGGTTTACATACCACCTATTGCTTCGGGATGTTATGTTCATACTTCTAGAGGCATGTTACTACTTCTAGGGTGTATATCCCTACTTCCGGTATGTATATTCCTACTTCCAGAGAGTATCTTCCTACCTACGGAGTGTCTCATGGGGCATCGCATGAGATGAATTATGGACCCTATTATGGGACGCAGTATGGACAGGGTTCTTCACCTTATGGGGGCGGGTATCAACAACCTACTTACTCTCCTAATTACGGCTTTGTAGCTCCTACTAGTCAAGGTACACCACACTATGGTGTTTCCACACCACCCTATAAGGGTCATACGGGAGGAGGGCACTATGGCCAAGGCCATGGTGGTAATCAGACCTATATGAATTAGGGAGCGACCCATCGACCTCATCATCCTAGTCTCCCTTTCCTTGCGACGCTCAATCTTCCTGACTTGTCGAGATTGACAAACGATCCTATAGCTCATGACTCGGCTTGGACGACTGTCCCTACCAAGCTTCCTTCGGACATACCTAAGTTTGAGGGAAAACCGGGAGAGGATCCGAGCGAACATGTTACTATGTTTTACCTATGGTGCTCTTTGAATTCCTTACATCAGGACTCAATCCGTTTGAGACTATTTCAACGCACCCTTACAGGGCCTGCCGCGAAACAGTATATAGAGTTACCTAGGGGAGCTTTCACTTTGTTTGATGACCTTGTGATGAATTTTCTTAATCACTTCCAGCTACCAGTGCATTATGACATTGGTACTGAACTCTTGTCGACATTTTGGTAAGATAAAGCCACACACATCTTTGATCATATTCAAGAGTGGCGTAGACGGAAGAGGTTAATTAAAGCCTTTATACTGCTGGAGTTCCTCCTTGAGTGGTTCCTCAAGTCATTATTGCTGTATATAGCGAAGGATGTTTCCACATCCAGAGTGCAGAATGAGGAACACGCAATTTTTAGGGCACAAGAACTGGACTTGATCTATGCTCAGTCCGGTTTGTTATATGAGATTATTCCTAATGCTCCGCATTCCAGTTTCGACCCCAAAGTCAAACCTGGACCACATGCTGATGGCATTGTGGGTTGTGCAAGTGCGAAACCTGCGGATTCGGTTGCAAAACAAGTTAGTCAATTGTCAATCAACCAATTTGCTTTAGGACAAGCTATGACTTCGTCTCAACCCACCCAAATGACGAGTGTACTTTTTGTGCAATCGTCGGACCAGAAGGGTAACCAGTAGCCCGGATGGAATAGAAAAAAGGGTAAAAATAATTGTAAGGGTGGGAATAAGAATGAGAATGCTAATAGTAATGACAAGAATGGCCAAAATGCTGGGGGGGACAAGAAAGCTAAACGTAAGGTTAAGTTCGCTTGCAAGTTATGTAAGGACGATCACCTCACTTACTTGTGCCCTCGTATTGAGGAAGCTTCGATATTCTTGGCACAAGGCCCAGCTGTGCTAACTAACCCTTTACCGCATAATCAAAATATGAACTTGAAGTCCCATGACTAGTCTGGTGATGATCATGATCCACCGGAGAGTAGTGGTCATGGGTGCATTAACATGGTCCATGTTGCGAAAGTTGTGACTCATGTGAAAGATTATGGTTCGTCACAACCTAGCCCAGGAAAAGAGCCTGATCCACCAGGGTCCCCTTTGTGTATTGAGAAACCTATGGATAAAACTGAGACTAGACCTCGCATTCCTAAGGGAGTGCTTAAGCGTTCATGGCATAATCCAAATGCCCGAGCCACCCAGAACTATTTAGTTGTCGAGGATTTGGACCACACTCCTTGTGCGATGTCTGCATTGGAAGTGCTTCAGATTTGTTCGTTGCAAAGGAAGGCATTTCTTTCTGCCCTTGGTGTGAATGATGATGATTCTTCCTCCGTGACCAAATTTGAAACCGCAGGACTTCAGCCTCGCTTGCCCTACTATGTGTCTCTTTTGATTCACGTAGAATGTCTTAATATGATCGTCAAGCGCACTGTGATTGATGAGGGTGTTGCTGCTTCTGTGATGTTTTTATCCTGTTGGAAGGGTCTAGGTTCTCCTGAGCTGTCTAAATTAGAAACCATGTTAACTACGTTTGATGGGAGATCTTTTAGGCCGCACGGCATCCTTCCTTCCCTTAAAGTCCTTTTGGGAGGGAATACCATTGCGATAGAGGTCGAGGTGGTTGATGCACCCCTTGAATACAATCTCTTGCTGGGTAGGAACTGGATGTACAGTATGCAAGCCGTTGCTTCTTCCTTGTTCTGCGTTGTATGATTTCCACATAACGGGAAGATCGTAACGATTGATCAAATGACATTCAAGAATCCATCTGTTACCACATCTTTGGGAGATTCGATCCCGATCGTTGAGCACTCTCAGCCAGTAACTGGGAGTGTGGGTGTAGGCATGTATCCATCCCTCATGGGAAGCTTTAGTTGTCTAGCACCGATCCTTATGATAGGATCTAGTTTCGATGAGGCTTCGACATCTACAAGATCGGTGTCTTTTCGCACGAGCCATATGGAAGATCCTTGGATTCTTCCTACAGCGAGTACTTCGAGTGAGCCTGTTGTGACGGACGTGCCATTGCCTGCAGCTATGATAGCTTATCAAGCTAATATCAAGTGTGTTGCAGAGCCTAGTCCTTCCTCTTCATGAACGAAGGAGGAGGACCCTTATGTGCTTCCGGCATGGGGAGTACAGTTTTCTCATGCACATAACTGCCTTGATACAATTTTCCCTTCAGATGAAGCAATTATTGAGGCTATGTTGGGAGTTGAACCAGCATGGGAGGAACTCCATCATAGATCGTATTTTCTTCCAGAGCTTGACTGCTTGGAGCGTGAGGATTTTAGGGTGGTTCTTAGTCAGAGAGTTGGTAGTCCTATGGTTCCATTAAGCTCTCCTGGTCCGATGGCTAATGGAAACATGGCGAACATATCTTCAATGATTCCTATCAACATCTCTCGCAATCCTGGCCTGATAGAGAATGTCTATATTGGGGCAGAATATTCCCATGCTGAGATTCTTGAATACATCGAGCTATTTAAGGAATTCCGTGATATTTTTGCTTGGTCTTATGATGAGATGCCAGGTATTGACCCTCGTATTGTCGAGCACGAGATTAAGACTTACCCCAACGCTAAGCCTGTTCGACGACATTTACGTGCGGTGAATCCTAGGAAAGTACCCGCGATTAAGGCAGAGATAGAGAAGCTATTGAAAGTTGGTTTCATCTATCCCGTTCCCTTGACGGAGTGGGTTTCAAACCCTGTTTCGGTGGATAAGAAGCAGGGAGCGATCCGCATATGTACTGATTTTTTCCATTTGAATCGTGCCTGTCCTAAGGACAATTTCCCCACACCATTTATTGATCAGATTTTGGATGAGTGTGCTGGTAGTGAGGTGTTCTCCTTCATGGATGACTTTTTCAGATATAATTAGATACAGATTAAACCTGAGGACCAACATAAGACTACATTTATTTGTCCTTGGGGAACGTTTGCATATCGAAAAATGCCTTTCGGCCTTAAAAACACCGGAGCTACATTTCAGCAAGCAATGACCTTGATCTTCCACGATCTCAAGTCAATTATTGAAGTATTTTTGGATGACCTTGCTGCTCATTCTCGCATGAGAATGCGTCATCCCTATCACTTGAGATTGGTATTCGAAAGATGCCGTCACTATTCGGTTAGATTAAATCCTCATAAGTGCATCGTTTGTGTGAAGTTAGGGTGTTTGTTAGGATTCATCATTTCAAAAGAGGGTATAAGAGTTGACCCTTTGAAGGTTGAGGCAATACTTCAGTTGTCTCCCCCAAAGAATATTCATCATCTTTAGTGTTTGCAAGGCATGGAAAAATTCTTACGAATATTTGTTGTCAACTTTGCCAATTTGACTAGAGGCTTCATGCGTCTTTTGAAGAAGGACACCCCCTTTTATTGGGATGAGCGAGCCCTAGCATTGGCCCCGGTGATTATTCCCCCAGACTATAGTCGTGATTTTCTATTATATGTGGCCACGTCATTAGAGAATATTGGTATGGTTTTGGTTCAAGAGGATGAGGAGCTCCAAGAGCATGTCATATATTATTTGAGCCAGAACCTTATTGACGCAGAGATTCATTATTCTCATGTTGAGAAGCTTTCTTTAGCTACCATACATGCGGTTCAGTGGTTGAGACATTATATTCTCCTTCGCTAGACCTTGGTTGTAGCCCATGTCAATCCGTTTCAATTCGTCCTCACCCGAAGGATGACTAGGGGAAAATATAATAAATGGATTGTCATTTTGCAAGAATTCGATCTCGAGTTTGTTTTGGCAAAATCAAAGAAGTATTTAATTTTTGCAGAGCTTATATCGGATTTCCCGAGTGAGGTCGAGGAGTTGGTTTGTGAAGATATGTTTGTTGATGAACACATATTCTTAATCTCAATGTTATACCCATGGTATGGGGATATCATAATATATTTACAAACATTGAAGACCCCTACTCACCTCTCACGGGATGAACGATGACGATTATGTCACGTCTCTAAGAACTACCTCATAGTGGATAACACTTTGTACCGCCGTGGGGTAGATTCCATTTTACGATGTTGTTTAACTCATGAAGAGGCTGAGGTAGTGCTGAATGATTGCCATGGAGGGGTGTGTGGTGGTCATTTATCTGGGCTTTCTACAACTCAAAATATTTTAAGAGTGGGTTATTTCTGGCCGTTGATATTTAAGGATTGTGTTGATGCGGTCAAGAGGTGCCACCCTTTCCAGGTGTTCACATGTAATATGCGCTCAAAACCTGCCATGTTACATCCCATTATCACCGCTGGTCCCTTCACTAAGTGGGGGCTCGATTTTATGGATTACAACCCAGCTTCAGCTGGGGGGCACCATCATATTATAGTGGCTGTTGATTACTTCATGAAATGGGATGAGGCTATGCCTACAGTAAAATCCAACGATGAGACAGCCACTCACTTTGTATTCAACCAAATTATTACTTGGTTTAGGATTCCGAAACAACTTGTCACTGACTATGGCTCGCACTTTCAAAACCGTATGATGGAAGAGTTGGCATCGAAGTTAGGGTATAAGCAAGAGCATTCCTCTTCTTACTACCCACAAGAGAATGGATAGGTAGAGGCAATGAATAAATCACTCAAATCCATTCTCCAATGAACCATTACACAAAGCAAGAACAATTGGCACATCATGTTATATCCTGCTTTGTGGGCATATCGAACCGCTGTTAAGACTGCCACTGGTTTTTCTCCATATCAACTTGTACATGGAGTGGAGTCGATATTGTCGGTTGAATGCGAGATTCCTTCTTTGAATCTAGCTGTAGAACTCTTACCGGACACTTCTCCATTGGAGGAGCGTTTGGTTCACCTTGATCAACTTGATGAGCAGCGTCGGGATGCCTTGGTGACTCTAGAAGTCAATAAACGTCGCGTAAAGGTCTAGTACGATAAGTCTGTCCGTCCAAGGAGGTTTAGTGAAGGAGACTTGGTCCTTTTGTGGGACCAACGAAAGAACCCTTGGGGGCAGGGAAATTTGATCCTATGTGGCGTGGTCCTTACGTGGTCAAGCATGTGTTAGAGAAGGGTGCATATGAGTTAGTGGATTACGAAGGAACGGCCTTGGTGGAGCCTAGAAATGGGCTCTATCTCAAGAAATACTATGCATGATCTTTAGCCAAGGCTGCTTATTGTATATTATTGTACAGCTTTGTATAGTTAGGTATTTTTCTTATCGTGATCGAGTTTGTGATTAGTTTCCGTTTCTTTTGGCAGATGTCAATGGAGTCTTCCACCTACATAGGATTGGCGGATGGTGTACGCCGTCACACTCAACACTCAGCCTCCGCTGCTTGGGTGATTTATACTCCTATGGGTCAGGTACTGTTTTCAGGAGGCGTATGTCTATGGCCATCTTCCAACAATGTTGCTGAATACAGTGCCGTTATCGAGCTTGTATGGGATGCCATTTCACATGGCATTCTCTCTCTTGAGGTACGTCTTGATTCGGAGTTAGTAGTGTCACAGCTCAATGGTTTGTACCATGTTAGAGATTCGACGTTATTGAGAAGATTCTTACGTGTGAGATTGTTAGAATGGAAATTTGACAATATAACATATATACATATTCCAAGAAATAATAATCAAGTTGCTAACCGATATGCTAACTACGTGTTAGATTAGCATTTGTTTCATTCACAATAAATTAATCACAAGCACAATTTTTGCACATGTAAATAAATAAACCGATCACCATAAATTTTTTTATATATACATCCAAAATGTGATAATACATAGTGTCATGATACAAAATTGGGGCTTTCGAGCCACCAGCATATAATACACGGTGGCACAAAATTTATACACTCCTAGGTGTCTAATCCTGTGGAGGAGGAGGAGGTTTGTGATCATGGAAGGTCACTACAGCTCTAGCTAGCCGTCGAAATAATCGCACCCATGCGCATGGTACACCCACCACCTGCCGCTGCATAGCCTTAGGCAAGTCCTCGACTTGCGCCATGGGAACCCTATGTGTCAGTCTCACAAAATTGGTATGAATGCTCTGGAGCGTCCGCTCCGCATCCACACCCGTGATGTCATCTCCTCTTCCCCTTCGTCTATGACGAGGGAAGCCCTTTGGCCACCGTGGCCCACATCTACACACAAATGGTAGATGTCACTATGTATTATCATGCAAAAATATGTCTTTTTGATTCCATATAATCAAGAAAACACAAAAAAATTAAATAACTCAAAAGAGAGGGTCGAGATTCGTCACCTATATCGCCATATGCCGATCCTGGTGGTAGCGGCATGTCCGGGTTCCCCAGGAAATCTATCCTTGCATAGGGGTAGTCATCGATGGAAATTATCTGTTGTCGCCACCACGGAAAGAAGTTAGCTGGATATGGGTTGGCCACCCTACCACCCCCTAGTCTCTGCATAGCATCTACCCAACGCCATTGGGTCGGATCTCGAACCTCGTGAAGAGGAACGTCCACTCTAGGGCTCAATCCTGGAACATGCTTGAAGAACAACGTGCTCAAAATACTGCTGAACTCGAAGTTTTGCACTCTACCTGCCTTACACTCAATGAGCTGATGTTTCATGTTGCTCATTAGTGTAGTGCTCCAGTCATAGATCGTGGGTCTCATACACTCCACTACATAGAACATCAGAGGCCACGAGGCCTGGTGGAGTGATGCCAAGCCTGATATCCTGCCCAATGTCAATAGTATGGCCTTTAGGCCCAGTACCTATATAGCGTTGGTAGGGACCTGACTCCCTACCTTCTCTGTGTTTGGATAGCAGTACACCACAATGTACTTGTCGATAGTCAGGCCACCTCCTGGCCCACCATGAGAACGAAGGTTCACCACTTCCCCTTGTCTAGAAAGCCCAGTAATGAAGTATATGTCCTCCACCTCTATGGTGAGGGACATCCCATCTATATGGAAGGACTCCAAGTTTGTATCCTAGTAATCCACCAGCATCTGTAATAGTCTTGGTTTGGCCCTCAAACCACCAAGACACCAAAACTTGTAGAGTCCGCATGCATGTAGAGCTTGTTGAGCCATTAGATCGACCCTTACTGCTTCCTCTACCTCACCATGTTCATGCTCTCTCCACTCTAGGACCATTCTACATAAGAAATTGAAAATTTGCCCATTATTTTATTGAAAAAACCTTATGCGCGGCCTCATATGCGACTATTTTCAAAACAACCACGTATGTATGCAGGTTTGAGGGAGTTTTCCGCATATATCCAGCCTTATACGTGGAAAAAACCTCGACTTTCGCGTGGGCCGCAACACCCATTTTAGGGTGGCTTAGAAAGCCTAATTAACCATGGAATTTCGTAAAAATTGCATCAAAATGAAAGAGAAGAGCATGAGTAAATACCTGGAAGAAACGGTAGTGGATTCCGTCGGCTGGATCTCCTGGAATTCGCTGTTGAAAATTAGAGCTCTAATGGGTAAAAGTTTCAAATGTTTTATAATATTTTGAATTGTTTACTATTTATAGAAAATTTTCAAATATTTGAAATTGTTTACCCCCTTTCCTATAGTTTCGACATTTTCTAACCATTTTGGACCGTTTTTGACATAATTCATGATGTAGAGGACCTTTTTCAGTGCCGTTTCAGCTGTTGGATTGACCCATTCGTGCTGATCTCAGGTATCATATCTAAACTAGCATATAGGTTAGGTTTCATCACCGTCTGCATTTTGCATAACCTTATGACCATCTCATCATGACCTTAGGTACGAACCCAATCTGTTATGTCATGGAACCTTCTTGCTATTTTAGAAGTGGCATGATATGAGTGGTAGAGCTCCACCTTACATGGGTACCTTAGTTAGCGCCCTATTTGCATTTGGTGCCCATGCTGACGTTTTCTCTTTTAGGGTGTGGGAGTTCGTTGTATAGTACTGCCATGACATTTCGCAAGAGCCTCATATTCCTCTTGATCTTTTGTTGGCCTATTCCCCTCAGGACTCCCTCATGTCAAGTTGTGAATGCTTTATCATGAGCTTTGCCTGCCTTATTGAGCTTTATACCAGCTTCCCTGACATTGTGTTTCGGCCATATAGCCCGAGCTTGTCTCATGTCTAGCCATGCAGAGCCATTTTTTATATCCTTCGCAGCTTGTTTCCCTTTTTACCGGGAGGGGATTTTCCCCCGAGTGTTGATATCCTACACATGTATCCTTGCATTGAGCATAGGTATGTTCCATTGCTTGGAACTAGTTTGTTTTCCCTTATGACACTCGTCTCCTCCTAGTATGTAACTATAAAGCTATTTTATTCTTTTTTCAAGCTTTTTAAATAACTAAAAAAGTCCAAAAAAATAAAAAAACTAAAAAGCCGGACAAGGAAAGATGTTATCTGTGGAAGTTGTCGAGTCGTGTTGCCTTCGAATAGAGCACTGTATATCACATCCATTGGTTGGGTTATAGTTTGAATTTAGGATATGTACTCATTTATCTGAGTTTATCTCCACCGACTGGTTAAGATTCCAGTCCCTATGGAGCCTCTGTCGATGCCTCATGTGTCGCAGAGATGTCCCAGTTTGTATATCGAGTTTGTGCTACCTTTATTAAGTCACCATACACCGTTATGCTCTTGTTTGAAGGAAGTTGAAGCCTGAGTCAGCCATTCCTCATTTCTCTTGACTTTGCATGTCGGCCATTCCCGATACAGTTACTGGTTTGTGCACCTTATGATCAAGTCCTTCCACATTATACAGCTTTGCTAAGTACCTCGTGTTGGATGATGGGGGATGCCTAAATGCCCTCCTTCCAATGGATTTCATCCCATCGACTTCAGATCATTTATTCTGGGATTGGAATCTAGAGTCATTTTGAGTTCCTTGAGACTTGCAGTCATCAGTGACAGGTTCTCTCGCCATTGACAATTTTTGGGAATACATCAATGTCCCCTAATCGATGGATCCCCTCAAGTGTTCAACCTCAACACATTTATTCACACTTGTTAGTTTGCACTGTAGTACCTTGTTTCCCATTTTCATCATCAATGGGTGATCTTGCGTCAGTTAACGATATACATTAATGACCGGTAATCAGACGATGGACTACTATGTTCGACCTCGACACCTCTATTCGCATAGTAGGACATGTACTCGTAGTGGTTTGTGTAGAAGACTTTCCAGATTGGTGGCATCTCTTATATGCTACCTCCTTGATCGTGCTAGTGTTCATGAGATTTCAGCTCTCGTGACTTAATTCCAGTATATGTCAGATATTTCCAGCCACTATGGAGATCTTGATCTGTTATATATCTTCAGCCATTATGGAGATCATGGTACTTTGTATATCTTCATCATGGAGATTATGATCTATGTATATTGTATGTGGCGATGACCACATATGTGATATCTCGTATCATGCCTATTCATGGCCATTGTACTCTTATGTATCCAGGACTGCTATATGTATTTGTAGTTATGCGCAGAGTTGTATTATTGTACTATCCTGATTGGGTGGCTGGTCTTCCATTTGGGATCCTTCATCACTCCACTTCTGGGATGGACTTATAATGTATTTCGGCCATCGTATGACCCCTCTGACCTCACACATTAGGGGGCATCTGTTATAGCTGATTTCACCACTCCACGTGAATCACACTTTGTATGGCCTTCCCCTGTCCCACTGCAGACTCCTTAGACCCCATGGAACATTTTTTGTCCTTTGATGTTTCCTTGACCATCCCTAAAAACATGTGAAAAATGATACACACGACTTTTAAACCTATAAGTGCGTATATACGCGAGTTTGACCACTAAAACCGCGTACATCGAGATGTGTACAAAATCCAAATCCTTTTGGAGTTTTCCTTGACATGGATCTAACTCACTTGACTCCTGGCCTTCCTTATGCCTTGAGATCGCTCGGATTTGACCTTTCATTACCCCTTTGAAAAGCTATATAAGGAACCCCTTGGTACATTAAAGGCATAAGAAAGAATTGAGAGCAAAGAAACTATAGTCCATTGTTTCTGGAACTTATGCTTGAGTCTGCATCCCTTTGTCCCTTGGAGCACTTTTGTGTTCTTCCCAAGCTTGCATTTTGTTTGTGAGCTTGCTATCTAGAGATGGAGGATTGAAGTGGTGGAGGCCAAGTGGGGGATTCAGTTTCTCTGGTTCGTAGACGTGCCGACAGAGGTTGTATCTTGTAATCTTTGATTTATATTAATAGAAATATCTTTTCCTATCCAATAATGTGTGTTTGAATGAATATTTTATCCATTGGATTATGTCAAATGCTTATACATTATTGATTATATATGCTATAATAGATCTAACACCATGATATATAGAATGCTTGTATTGTTTACTTGTTGTTGAGGAAGTAATTTATCAATTCAAGCTGAAGTTGGAAAGCTCAACAGGGATCTACTTCAACCGTTTGGAATAAGGTACGAGGTTTGATCCTTTAGTGTTAGACATTTAATTTCTATTGCATATTGGAAAGGATTGATTTCTGGAGTCAAGCTGTCTGTTGTGGTACCCCAAGCCATAGGAATTTCTCTCTGTAACACCTACCCATTGTTGAATGTGGGCCCTGGGTTGTTTGCCGATCCCACCATGATGGCTCCTTTCCCCTCAGTGTCACCGCCACTAACACAAAATGAGACTGCGGACTTGTGCATGGTCTCATCTAGCACCACTGCACCCAAACAACAACCGCAGCTGCAGCCCCAACCACAACCACAATATCGCCCACAGCCACAACACCAACAACAACCGCAACATCACTTGCAGTAGCAGCATTTGCGCAGCTGTAGCCACAACTGCACCCCCACATGCAACTGTCAGGGATTTATATGGGCTCATCTCCAATACATACGATTCCCTTCCTCTTCCCCCCACTTGGTGTCATGAGAAAGCCAGTAATGGCCACTCTCAACTTGCCCAACTTTACATTGGGAATTTCGGTGTGGTATCTTGATCCACCAGCTTAGCCATCAATGCCCCAGGTAATCTTAACACTTGTGTAGCGCATTGCAGTCACGTCCCATCCGCCACCCAGTCTACAAAACCCAACCATCGCACCCGCACCTGCACCGCCCCACCTAAAAGGGGCCAGGGGAAAGAACGCCAAAGACACCATAGAACCTTGGCAGATCCCACCTTGCACCGTCTGCGAACAATAGGGCCATCCAACTCAGAATTTCCCTGAAATTCCAATGATCCGTGTGCATTTGGATGCCATGGATACAACCGAAAACCTCCCCATGGTTGAACTTCCAACCGCGCCAATAGTCAGAAAAAAGGCATTGAGAACAAACCATGCTTGCGCCCTTTGTGGATTGTATGGACACTATTCTCACCACTGCCAAGACTTGCCTAAGTTTTGAATGGCTTTAGCCAACCTTAGACAACATTCACTTGAATCTGAGATCACCTTGATCGAAGAAGTTCACCCCCCACCTCCTTCTTTGGACACCATGTCCATTTACATGATGTCTAGTTCAATCAACCCTATTCTCTCCACCATCACTGACGTTCCATCAGACCTGTCTCTTTCGTTTTTTCCCCAACCATGGTCACAACCTCAGTTACCAGGGAAACATTGGGGTTCATACTCGATCAACACGATCCTTTTCCTTGTTATTTTCCTTTTCCTTTTCCTACCATCTGGGATCGTGAGTAAGTCTGCCTTGGCAACCCTCAATCTACAGGATTTCAGACTAGGAGATCCTGTGTGGTACCTTAAACCACCTACCGTACCTCTGAGGCCCCAGGATGTGTTGACTCATGTCCAACCAATTGAGCTGATGTTGCACCTACCTCTAGGTCTATCAAAGACTCCTTCTATCTCCAGGCCTTCCCCTCTTCCTCCAATAGAGACTGGGGGTAAGGCCACTAAAACCATAACCAATACCATTTACAAGATCTCTCGCACCATTTTCCCTTCTGTCTCGTCGGCCGTGGAAGATCCACCTGATCTATCCCGACACTACTTACGCAATGATGGAGATATATGTAAGATCGCCTTCGGTTTTACCCCATTCAATTTAAACCATAGTGTGGAATCGGTTCTTCCCATAAAAGACCAGATTTTGTCATCCTGCCTTGCTAATGACCTTTGTCTCGGTAAGGGGGCATACCTCTTTGCTGAATCAGACGGTCGATTCTTGAAGAAGCTGCACAACGGGCTCCACCTCAAGAGATTCTATGCCTAATATAACCACTATGAGTCCCTTATGGCTTAGTTTTTTCCCTTTCTTGTTTTTCTACATTTTGTTTCACCACAATTCAGGGGTAGCACCATTAGCTACCAATCCAAAGTCATCTGGAACCGGTTCGAGACACCTCTCACACCTCTAGGCTCAAATTTACACCTCCTTATGAGACCATCGTCTCATGTTTAACAAATAAATTTCGGGACCATTTCTCGGAAGCTACCCCGATTTACGAGCCACAGCATGGTGATGCAAGTATTTGCGGACTTGTACTTGTATCACTCTCTCCTACCGCTACTCATGAGGGTTCTTGGGCCACCACTCGTTAAGGGTTACCAATTTTCTTTTTTGTTTTGTATTTTTAACACATAGTTGTCTTCTTTACCCACCGCACCTTACGTGGACCTTTGGACCATTGTCCACGAAAAAATTTGTTTTTCTTATACGTATTTGGCATATAACTGCCCCTGAACTTGCACTCACATCACATGTAGTCAAGTCCATTCACCGCAACTCACACACCCGCTCTCCTGACCTTTGTCTGAGAGCCACCTCGGTTTGCATGCCTGTACTGCACCGACTCGCGAGCCTCTGCCGCGATCTATCCCACGCATGTATTGGTATGTTTGAGAGCCTTCTGCTCCATCCATACTGCGCAGATGACCTTTGGACCACTGTCCATCATCCCGACATGGGGCACCACCAGTGCCACCGCAATCGATTGACCATACTAGAGTTTTGTTTAAGCTCTTTTCTAACTCCTAAAAACAATGAAAAGATAGCTGAGCATAGTTTCTTCCTTTCCTACTCGCTAAAGTATAGGAAATGGCGTCTACATCGTCTTGTTTACCTCTTCTTGCAGACCATGTAGACCATTAAATGAAAAGGACCACCTTGGCGTATTCAAGCCAAGACTGTTCCCCTCTGCACACTTTTATGCTTTCTCGGGTAGAGGGGCCGCACTTTATGAAAAAGCTCACCACGGGTTGTCATTAAGCTCTTTTCCATCCTTCTCATCGATAAAAGATTACCGAGCAAACTTGGTTTCGTTCATGCTCGTAAAAGTATCTGAATGACCGTCCAGTCAGTATAGGTTTAACCTTTTCCAGCCTGATTGGACTACCAACGATAAAGAAGTCTCTCATCCCCTATAGGATGGGCGAGCTCTCCTATGTATACTTTTATCCCTTTTTAGGCACAGGAGACTACTAATGAAAAAGATCCCCCACTAGAGTCTTCTTCGTGCTTTCAGACTCTCTAAAATTGAAAACACCATCGAGCGTTTACCTTCTCGGGCTCGCCAAAAATCCACGAGATCGTACCATAATGGTGTCCCTAGACACCACCCCACAAAAAAAGTTTGGTAGCATTCCCACATTGGGTCGCCTTTGTTCAAAGTACTCTGCAATGTGTCTTGCTTGGATCCCATCAACATCAAAAGCATCTACCTCCTCCAAGTATTTCCCATCTGCAACGACATTCCTGGTATTACAACTATGATCCCATTCCCATGAGTTAAGTTTCATTTGCTGCCTGGTCTGCCCTGCCGTCATACTCTGAACAAAGGAAGTTTGAGTCTACCACACTCCCCCTTCCCCTGTTCAATTATTTCCCTCCCCCTCCCAACCCCCCATTCAGTGGGTCAGTCTGCAGATTGTCTCACACCTTTTGGCTATATCCTTCACACTTCTAGTCAAGGAAACACCATTGCCTTGACTAGGGGCAGGTCTCCCTCTGTTGACGATAACACACATATTCCAGAGGATAGACCCAGAGGTCCTTGTATCTTGGTTTCATTAACCTAATTGATGAATTCCTTGGACCACTTGAGAGGAGTCCTTAGTGCCTCTTGGGATGGTTATTTCTCACGTGCTCGACTCCAACTACATCATCACACCGTTGAGATTCGTACAGGGTTTGTTCTGCACAGTACTTCTTCGAAGACCCCGGATGTCATCTGACTCTAGCACATTGATGAGTCTATTCGAGGGACCTAAATAGGTCATGTCCCTTGTGATTTTTGGGTTG
This sequence comes from Pseudotsuga menziesii, assembly GCA_001517045.1. NCBI lineage: Eukaryota > Viridiplantae > Streptophyta > Pinopsida > Pinales > Pinaceae > Pseudotsuga > Pseudotsuga menziesii. The sequence continues at coordinate 776,409 of LPNX010789213.1, read as the reverse complement.
CGTTGGAGACAGTGTTTAGAAGCCCCATAAGTGCTTCTATATAGATTTATGATTGATGCAACATACTTGTACCACAGAGACTATGATTCTTAATCCGTGAGTCCATACAGCTATGTACTGTTCTAGATCCAGCTCACCGTCAATTGTACCAGATCAGCATTGTATTCAGCCTCACATTGAGGCAACCATCATTGTATCATCAGTTGTATATGATCGGCTCTTCTATTTTAGAGCATACATCAAATTATTCTTTTGACATTGCCATGAGCATGGGGATGCCCGCCTCATCCATATACATGTCACACATTATTTGTATCTTACCCATTGATAGGAACCATATTAATACAAAAACCAAAAGCCACCATGCCCCAGCCCCAGAAGCACCACCTCTCTGCAGCAAATCCTATGATGTCTATCGGCCATATGATGAGCTCCCTCCCTCACACATCAGGGGGAAATCTGTTAACCCAAAAAATCCCTCACTCAGCTCTACGTGGCCTACACCACCCAAGGACACCCATTCACGACCCTCCATTAGACCCCCACACCCTAAAAAAGGCTTAAGGATGAAGAAAAGGGCTTAAAAACCCCAAAAAGGAGCCTAAATAACTCTCCTAGGGGCTAAAACCCCTCAAAGGAGCCTAAAACCCTAAAAGGAGCCAAAGTTAGGGCAGAAGGGGCTAAAGCCCGGACCAAGGGCTTAAAACCCCAAAAAAGCTATAAAAGGAAGGTGGGGGGTCACTCTCAGATAAATTCTCTCTTGCATACTGTTATGCTGCCCATGGATGCCTTGAGACCTCTTTGCCTCTCAAGCCACCCACATCCCCCTCTCTTCCACTCACATTCCCCATTGAGCCATAGCTCCTCCTCCATTGCTGAGTGAGATAGAGAGGTGCTTCCTTCCAGCCAGGGCATGGTGGCCCATTTCACCAAAGGAGAGGTATAATATTGTATTGTTTATGCATTTTTCTTTAGTAGTTTAGTTGATTTCTGACCCGTGTTTGTTTGCAGGTTTGTTTATTGACATGTTTTGCAGGTTTATTTCTATTCATTAGTTGTTTGTAGGTAGCCAAGGCGAAGCCCTAACCTTGTTTGAAGAGGGGCTCACGGCTATTCTTTCTTGTTCTTTGCTTTCTGTTAGTTCCGATTTATTTACTACATTTTCCACATGCAGGAACCTACCCTTCTGTCCTATAGACAGAAGGGAGCCATTCCTACCCCTGTAGCATGGAGAAATCCCTGCTACAAGGATAAATACAAATTTAATGATTCCCAATGTATCTTGAGGTAGAAAAGAATACTTCCGATATTTTTGAGAAGAGTCGAAATGGAAATTTTTTTTAAGAGAATAAGATCACCTTGAAGGACTTGAAAGGAAAGAAGTGGAATCTTCAATCGTGGGAGGAAGCTAAATGATTGTAGAAGAGATGAGCTACTACTAGTTCCCTATGTTTCCTAAGTCAACGTAACTGGGGTTGGCAATGAAGTTCTACTAGTTACTTGTTTGTTCAAGGTCAAGGTAGTATTACTAACCATCTAATGGTATATATTGTTTTATTCTGTCAAAACTCATGTGAAGGATGGACATTGTCTATAGAATTCACAACGCGTATACGAAATTTTCATTGTCCTTCCCCTTATCCATTGTGCATATAAAATCATATTGAACCATTTTAATATGAATTGGAGGTCATCCTCTAGAAATATATTATGGCATGATTTATTCATAGTTGTTTCTTTCATCCTTCTCTGAAATGTGCGACAACTACTATAGAATGTATTTCATATTCTACTTTGAATATAATATTATAAATATGTTTTCTTCTTGGAAAAAGAAGGTGAATGTATCTTGGAAGGCGTTTAACTTTGGTGAATACTATATTTTAAAGAATATCAGTTTAATATCACTCCTTAACATATAACTCGGTAGGTATATTCGAGAAAATTTGGAAAAAAAATCAACTTTTTGTAGAAGGGAAAGAAATAAAAGGGGAGCATCCCTCTAATTAAGCATTCCCTGTTGTGATGAGGGTTGAACAAAATTCACCATTTGGGAAATTATTCACATCTAAAATCCTATGGATGTTGATTAAGAATATTGGACTATGACAACTGGTGATAAAAATAAGGTATATAGCTACCCTGTCTAGGATTTGTGCTAAAGGAAAATGACATTGGGATTAAGGAAAGGATATGGTTGTATCAGAATGTTGAAAAACTAATTACAAGGTGGTTGTGTATTTTTCTTAACCTAGTATTCTAAGGCTTATGCAAATTCACAAAATGAAAATGTCCTTAACCATTGAGTATATAAACTCAAATTGAACCTTTTTTATCTGAATTGGAGGTCAACCTCTAGATAGATATCATGGCATGATTTCCTGAGGGTTGTTTCTTTTAGCCTTCTTTGATATGTGTAACGACACCTTCCGAATGTATTTCATCTTCTACTTTGAATATAATATTTTATAATATGGTTATTTTCTGGAAATAAAAACATGACTGTCTCCTGGAGGGTGTGTATATTTGGTGATTATTGTATTTGAAACAATACCATTTTACTGTCAATCCTTGACATATAAATCAATAGGTATATTGGAAAACATTAGGGTAAAGTTTTCAAATTTTGATGGAAGGGAGTGAAAGATAAAGGGGGCATACATCTAATCAAGTGGCAAAAAATTAACAAGTCTAATTCCCTAGGATGATGGGGGTTGAAGAAAAATCACAATTTGGGAAAGCCTTGGTAGCTGAAATTCTATGGAGGATGATCAATAATACTGGACTATGGAAGTCGGTGATAAATTCTAGGTATATAGTTACCCTACCCATCGAAGATTGGATATAGATAAGAATTAAACCTATTTCAAGAAATGTTACATTTATCTTCTCAGTGAATTTATTGGTGTGGGTCCAAAATCTAACTTATCGACAATATTAGGGAAAATATAAGAAATTATCGGGAAACTAAAATATACAAAAAATAATAATGGTAACTCGACCCTCAACCAACCTCCTTCTACAAGCATTAACATGGATTCCTAGAAACCTCATGTTCCTACCAATCCATGACAAGTGAAAACTACAAAATGCATACTAAATCCTGGATCCATATTTTTGATAGATAATAGAACATTGTGCATGGTAGCATTCACTACAACAATTTCCAGAATAGATCATCTAGTTTTTTTTTTTTTTGGAAAAGTGGTGGAACCCCCCTAACTAGCAGGGTTTCCATTGGCTGAGTGGCCACGAACCAGGGGCATCTAAGCCGTAAAAATCACCCGAGGATCGTACTCGGCTTCGACCGCACCAACCCTTAACATGGTTGGATTTTTGGTATCTGACGAGATTAGAACTGATGACCTTCCAACTTAGGGGGCGTCTTAACCATACCCTGCCACCAATTGTTCTACATCTCTTGGATGAGAATAGATCATCTAGTTATAGATAATTGAAATTGATATAAATTCAAGAATTTGAATAGTTCCCTCACAAATCCATAGTCATAGACTTTAATGTGACCCTCCTATTGTCAAGTTGAGAGCTTGCAATATAAAAAATATAACTTTTACTTTTTCCTCTTACACATATCAATTCTTTAGTATTTGATATTTCAAATGCCATATTTAGTTAATATGTATTATGTTCTCGACAAGTGTGTGCATGGTAATGACATTACTGAAGGATCCTAAGTCACCATACCAAACCATCCTAAATGTTTCTACATTTTTAAGAATCATTCCCTACTCTCTGCCTAAATCAAGCATTACATGCAAATTCAATAGAGGTTATGTATTAGATATCATGGAAATATACCAATGTTAATATCAAGAATGAAGTGGATACAAGTGTTGAAAGGTGTCCTTGCAGATAAAAATAAAAATTTAATAACAAAATATCCAAGAGATATATTCAATTCATTTCCCTACTTGAAAATTTGGACAACTTTCTACATTTCAAAGAGGTACAAGCTCACTAAATCTGAAATCAACTATTCACACAACTCAATAAACACTGAAGAGAACTAACCAACTAGCCAAAATCCTTTTCTAAGGGAGGAACACCTGACCCAAGGAAAAACAATTATAAAGGCATGAATAAATAAGTGAAATCCTTCATGAAACTACTGTAATTGGCATCATGTTGGGTATTATCCTTTGCATGATCACAAATGATGTAATTAGTTATTTATGAACCTAATCATATCCTTGGACATCACATATAATGAAAATATGGATGAATAGTAGAACAAACCAAGTAGTGTCACATATGTAATTTATAAACCTTGATCACATTATGGAGTAAATGATGCAAATTCAGACACAAAAAACAGGTAGAATCCATGTTAAATATTCTCTTGGACCTAGTTTAAGCATAAATAATTAAAATCTAAAATATGCAATCAAAATATTTTTAGAGTAAGATAAGGTAAGACATCATGATCTTTTTTTATTTTTTTGGAGTAATTGCCAATTATTTAGTTGAAATTGATGGTGGAAACTTGAAAGTTAATGCATCTATTATTAGTTTGTTGAAACTTGAAATTTAGTCAATATATAACTAGTTTTCATTGTTCCATTTCAATGCAGAAACCTTGGAAAATATAAGTTCGGAAATGTACCTGCAAAGTATAGTGATTTGATGGTGGAATTGTCCTAAAATAAAACTACAAATGTGCTCCCTCTGCATCCACCTTAATAGTTGATGTAAGCATATTAACAACATTATATGCAATAGACTTCTCATCTTCTGATGTTCCATGGTGATAAGAGGAAAGCAAATGGCCAAATAATCCAGATACATGATCAATTGCATGGTGACACCTATGAGAAGAATTCTGACTTGTCGCTCCCTGAAAAACACATTTACTGATCAAATAAACCAATGACTATTATTCACAAGATACAAAACTTACCAAATTTCTATAAAATTCAAAATAAAACAAAAAATATATTGTCAAGGTATCAAGTTGTGTTACTACAATAAATGGTGAATATCACCAAATATGAAAGAATGATTTGAGGAATGATTTGATAGATAAATTTTCCTTATTGTTTGGACCTAAACATGAAAATACCATGTAATATAAAATATTTAAGAGAAATAAAATTTTGAATCTGACATAAATATGAAGCTAATGTGGCCATTCAGTCTACTTAAAATTATTAGAAACAACTTCAAGGTGTATAATTTACAAAATCAATTTTTACAACAATTGTGAAAGTCATTTGAAATATATAAAAGGAAACATAAATTTAAGAAACATAAAAGTTACATGAGATTTTCATGTTAGCATATTTACCTTTCATTTATAGTTGATTGCATAGCTTCTTCAATCATTTTATGTGAAATCCTTCAAACCACCTAGATCCCATCCCAAGTTGAAGAATTATGTGCACCATCGACTCTCATGATATATACTCCTTTTAATTTCTTGCATCCTCTTTGCAAGTTTTTATTTCTCGTATCTTGTCATTTCTATGGACTATTGTGCATATTTTAATACATGGTAAAATAGTCATGTAAAATGTTCAAATTTTCTGCCTTTTTTTACCACAAACACACATTATGATAACTTGTTATTTAAGCATTGAATTATTATTATATATATCTAAATCTTAAAAATATGAGGATAATTTGTCATGTACTCATATATGATGATATCATCTACTCACAAATATCATTTACTCTATTTTATGTTCTATTGAATAAAATATACATAATGGATTTGGCAAACTTTATTTAAATAGTAACTACATAGTAGTTATTGGTTTATTGTCCTGCTTTTTAAGCATGGACAAGTGGAAAAATTCTAGAGTGACTACTACAATAGTATGTTTTCATAAACATAATTAATACAAGGACATGTTAACATGGGGTTCTTGTTGACATTGTCAATGTCAATATGATTGGCCCATAAGTACTTTAAATTGTCTCGTATTTTATTCACCAATTTTCCTGGTCTTAGTGAGCCCTGTCGAGGTTTTGTTTGGTTGTTCTGTGACAAGGAAAATCCCTACCAAACACATGAAAGTCATAACTATTACCATAATATAGAACAAAGCCTAGCTAACTAATTTACAAATTACAAGTCCACTATACTTGATGTTAGCAATAATTCAAACAAGAGCAAAGCCCTTCCTTCAAATGATGGAATTTATTGGCATATCTAACATCAATATATTTCCTAGTGATCATAGATATGAACTTAGTTGTAGTGTAACGATTAGTGCACATGAGTTTATTGACAATATTTTGACAGGTGGCCCAAGGTTGTCTTGATCAGCTCAGAATCAATGGTTGGCTTCTCAGTGTGGTTATAAAGAATATGCTCTTTATTGCTTCTCTATGCTCTGGAGAACAAAGCTTGTTTTGGGTATGTATCCAACATCTCTCATATGACAAGCCAATCTCTCCAACATTGCATAGATCTCCTCTATTTGTGGGTGTGATCTATCTCCTACCACAAATGCATGTATTTTATGCCCAAATTCAATCCACTTGTAGTTTGGTTCTTTCTTAACATCGTTGTATTTCATCATCTTTCTTACCCTTGCAACCACATCCCATCTACTAGATACAAAATAGATGTTTGAAAAGAGTACATATGTTGAAGGGTTCTTTATTTTCAACTTAAAAAGGCATTCGACCACATGTTTTCAAGGGTCTATGTTTCCATGAGTTCTACTAGCATTCAATAACGTTTCCCATAAAACATCATCAGGTTCACTTGACATATTGTCAAAGAAATGCTTTGTTGCATCAAGATGTCCGGCTCGAACAAGAAGATCAATCATACATGCATTGTGTTCAATTTATGGCATTATAGAATAGTCTCGATACATTGAATTAAAGTAGTAGTAACCTTCATATATCAAGCATGCATGTCTAAATGAAGAAATAAAACCAATAAAGCTAATGATATCAGGTTTTCTTCCAACTTGTAACATTTGTTCAAAGAGTTGTTGGGATGCCTTACCATGCCCATGTTGGGAATATCTTGGAATTATTGCATTCCATGAAACCACATATTTGTCAGGCATTGCAATAAACTGTTGGACACACTAAGCACACTTAGAGGGGGGGTGAATATGTGTATATATTTTATTACTTTTTCAGTGCTAATAATCATCAAAATCTTATTCAATATTATGTAGAGTACATTATTATCATTATATCAACAATTATAGCTCATCATCACATATAATCATATCATCATCACATAGGAGGCATTGCAAAACAAAATACACAATAATTTTACGTGGAAACCCAAGTCCTAGGAGAAAAACCACAGAAGCCTTTATAATGATAGTTTTCCAACAACAATTGGAAGGAGGAAACAACCCCCTTATTACAATGACTTCAATTCTTCAGCTACAACTAGAAGGAGGCTACAACACCCTGGTTTACAGGATACGACCTTAGGGAAGCCCTGGCTCCCTAGATTTCCTATCCATGTCCTGCCACCTTACGATGAAGATAGAAACTAATGAACCATGATTGCATTGATCATGCAAACCTGCTAATAAACACATGTACTACACTACACCACACTGCTCAAACTACAACACATTGCAAAACAACTGTCACTACTTACCACTACTCATCAATTGTTACTGTTGACCACTACTCATCAATTGTTACTGTTGACCACTACTCATAAATTGTCACTACTCATCATTTGACCACTTCTCATCAACTGACCACTGCACCACACCTATACCAATAACCTGTACCAACAACCTGTGTAAAATAATATGGCTAATCAATCTGTTTCTCACATCATATAAATTAGTCAATTGAAGTTTAACCAAATGCACACCAAACTTATTCCACTTGAGTCAAACCAAATTCTCATACAACTCAGCCAGAGTGAGTCAGACCAACTGTACATAAGGAAACCTATGTCAATCCTGCTCAACTGAACCAACCTGTACTAAGCTTCTTCTATACTTGTTCCAAATCAATCGTATACTTGTGTCAATATAATTAAGTGCTCTGACAATATACCAACCATTCTTACTTGGCCTCGATCATCAAGTAAGAGGCACATTTGAGCAACCAAGAGACTTCACATATGATCAATCAAAATCTATCCAATCACACCAAACTCAATGACACCACATACAACCTCAATCATAGTGAAGGAAGACTTGACACTTAAACAAGATAAACCTCAACTAACTAAACTCATCCAAGAAGATAAAATACTTAACCTACTATGTCAACCTCAATCAATCTCATAAATTTAGACACAAAAGGATTTTCACTCTAGTCAAATCAAGTCAACAAATCAAACAAATATAAAGCAAATAGTCACTTACAATACTGTCAAAGGTTGTCATTAATATCCAATAACATTCAAGCTCCACTTAGGTCAAATACACAATGATCAACTCTTAGGCTGATCAAATAAATCACTCACAATATATCTTACTTACATGTGAACTTCTCATTCAATAAGACACTATACAATAGTCAAGATAAACACCAAGATCTATGCCAACGATATCTAAGATAATTATCAAGATCTATATCAAGATCACATAAATACATATGCCAATATAACCAGCACCATATAATCCATAACATATTCAATGAATTCAAAGAGATATACCAATATATAGTCTCACATACTAAGATCAAAGATGAACTTTATCCATGAGAGACATGTGCCATTACAAGAGAAACCCAAACACATGAACCATACCTTTACTAATATTAGAAGATGAACAAATAATAGGAAAACCAAAATAAAATATATATCATGTCATCACATATCCCTTTGAACAATATTTCCAATGAGCCAATAATTTTATAATTCTAATTCCGTATGAGACAATTATGCCAGTTTTAGTGAATCTGTTCAATCCTCAAAGATGCCCAAAAATTTCTCCTCCACAAAGTTTCGCACTTTTCTCCAAGATTTGTGAAATACCAAAGAGAGAAATGATTGATGGATAAATTAAATGTTTGATCTTCTATTTATACACAAAATTTCAATTCTAATTTACTATGTTGACATGTAAATAACAAATAAATAATTAATTAAAGTAATTTGTTTTTGTTAAGTCGGTTGACCCAAAAGATGAGGTAAATTTGTCTTGACAACTTTAAAAATTAAAATATCTTCAACCATGAGGATTTAGGAGATGCTCCACATATCAACGGAAAATGATTGACGAGGGCTATCCTCCTATTAGAGGCTTGCTTGCAATAACATGGTAATTCACCTTTATTTTCGTCAATTTGTGCAGTACATCAAAAATTATTTTGAAATCTTCTTTTAAGATATTTAAGGGAATTCACAAGGGTTTTATTACCATATTTGTGGGCTTATGGCCATCAAGAAAGGTATTCTTCAACAATCTTGTGGTATTATGTGGTTTATATCATCATAGGTCACTATCAAGGATATCAAATACATACTACAATGTCCAAGGGATTCATGACCAAATCAATATCATCATCATGACCATTATTATCAAGGATACAAGGGCATCATCATTATAATGAACCAATACCATTTCCATCAAGTGGTCCACGTGCCATGTGCGTGGGTTCAAACAATTTTACAACCAAGTGCAATGGGATTCAAGCTCCAAAAATGACATTATCAAGCATGTAGTGGCTCCAAGGATTATCAAACCACATATTTTGTGGGTTCCAAGAACTTCTTCAAAGGTAAGGTTACCATATATCATCATGGAATCAACGTCAAGCAAAGTATTCATCATGTATTTCTTGAAGCATGGAATCATCAACAAGGGATTGTTATCAAAGGCTTAATCAACATAAAGCAAGAAGGTTTTATGGGCTATGTCAAAGTCTCCATTGGGCTAATTACTATGACCGCCAATCAATATTCATCAAACAAGTGCTTCAACAATTTCAAGGACATTCAAGGAATTTGTTGACAAACTCTATTATGGCTACGTGTGTGGGTCCCAAGATTTCTCATGGAAGAGAATAAGGGCACCTCAACCAGTTATTCAATCAAGGGCATATGAATTATATCATTTTCAACAAATGACCACAGAATGGGTCATTTGTTCCTATAAAAAACATGGACTTCAACATCAAGCTATGACATCTAATTCAAAGAATCATTAAGTGTGAGTTCAAGACCCAAGGATATCATCATCAACCAAGAATCAAGTACACGTGCAAGAGTGTAATGGAAAGTGTGTGGTATACAAGAACCAAACTACCACAACATTCATCCAACAACAAATACGAATACCATATCAATTACAAACAACATAGAAACCATCAACTAAAGGACAACCAGGATCAAGGGATACAACAATGGACTCAAATGGGACTAAGATATAACTTAGGGGAACTTGACCAATTCAATGGGTAACCAGGGATTTTGCCATTGTTTCAAGGCCTCCAATGGCTTCAAGCTTGGGATTGGACAAGGTCAAAAGGGATCCTCTAAACACTAACCCTCTAGAGCTCCACAAGGGGCACTAATATTCAATAGTTGGAATCAATGACCAATCATCATTTATATCTTGATTTATTATGCAATATACTATATTTCTTCTCCACACTTTGGTAGGATTATTACTATTCATGACATCCAATTGAACTTGCTTTCTTATCCAAACTTTAACTTCTCCCTTCATCTTGCAATGTTTTGCAAAATGACCATAATAATAACAATTATAAATTTGAACAAAAAACATACCTTGATTTATTCCTAAAGAAATTTTTTCATGAGATCTACAATGGATGTCTTTATGACAACAATTGTTGTATTTGTAGTAGTGATTATGAAGCATTATATGATATTTATTAGGAAAGCATTTTTTTGATGTGGATTTTCTTGATTCTTGCTAATCATGGGATCTTCTGAGAATCTCTGTATAATTGTTAGCCTTTTCTTTTTCCCTATAGTTTTCACTTTCTTTAGTGTTCTTCTTGATATTTGAGTTTGTCTACAACTCAACACGTATTTTGTCCAGGTTTTCTTTCAGAGAGAGGATGTTCAATTCTTGCATTTTCCAAATTTCTATCTTTTCTTGGATTTTTCTTGCTAGGTCTTCTTCAATTTTCCTGACTTCATCTATATGTATTTTCAAATCAATGATACTATCTTCCATCTATCCTTTTGAGTTTTGATCTTCTGCATGATATTTTTGCATTTGTCCTTTTAATACTTGATTTTATTTTCTGAGTCATGAGAGTTCCTTTTAAAATTCAAAATTCACTCAGAATACCTTTCATAATTATATCTTCAAGGATTTGATTTCAAATTCTTGTTTTATTATTATTTTCTCTTCAATCTTGTGACTAAAATGAATTCCCTTTTTGTCACTTGGATCCTCCTTTTGACTGGTGGTACTACCCTTCTTCAAATTTTCAAGTAAGGTATTAATCTCACTATCTTTGTCTTAGAGCTTGCGAGTCAATTCTTTCTCCTTATCTTCTAGCTGTCTTTTGAGACCTTCAATTTCTTCTAACTTCCTTTTATTTTCTACGGATGAATTTTCAAGTTCATCATTCAAGGAGTTGGATATTTCTTCTTTGATTCTGGTGGCTTCTTCGACTTGGATTTTTATGTCCATGACGATCTTTGTGGCCTTGTCATATTCCTCCTCTTTCACTTGCTCATATTTATCTAATTGATCTTGCAGTGCTAGGTTTTGTGCTTAGAAATTTCCTGCTTCTTCTAAGATATTCGTAACATTCCTTCTAAGACTTTCAAAAGTATCATTAGTAATTTCATTGTCTAATTCAACCTTATCTAGAATAGCCATGATTTCAACCTTAGTATCAACTAGACTACTATCACTTATAGAACAAGGATTTTCATCACATTCTATGAATTCGTAATAGGTCTTATCTTCTATACCTAATAAACATATCTCTTTAAAAGCATTACAAATAAAGTGTTCATGGGACTTACCTTCATACTTATCTGGATATTGTATTGAACTTTTGATGGATCTATCTTCTGCTTTTTGTTCTTTAATGGAGTAGAACAAATCTATCTTGAACAACAATTCTTCAATTGAGTTTCAATTTCCTATTCAACCATGAGTTTCATAACCTCTTCTTCCTTCTTTTTAGTGGAGTATAGTCCTTCTATTTTGAACCAAAGTTCCTTAGATGAGTTGCACTTCCCTATATTATTGTTTTGGAGATTTGTTAAGCCTTCAAGGATGGATTCCATAGAAATTTAATTATTTTTCTTTGCTTCCTTCTGAGCTACTATTTTCACTTTGTTTGGAGGTGTATATATAGTAACAACTGATTGTTAAGTTTTCTTTTCAAATAGAACAAAGGATCACTAAAAAAATAACAAGCAAAACAGAACAAAAGAGAACACAAAGATTTATCTTGGGAAACCTTTTTCGGGAAGAAAACCTAGCAAAACTTCCTCTATATAGACTTCACCCAGGTACAGTGTAAGATCCAAAGAACAAGACTAGACTGCTTCCTCTCCTCCAATGGAATGTTTCTTCCCTCTCTAGCATAACTACTTGAGTTCTGTTTGTGCCCAAATGAGTGAGGAACCTCCCCTATTTATACTGATAAGTGGAGAATCCTAATAATCCAATAGGGCCGAATTCACCTCCCAATCAGGTTCGACTTGCCTTGGGAGACTCAAAATTACATTTTAATAATTCTTTTGTGGGTACTACTGAATCGACTTACAACGAAGTTTTTACCTCAAGACTTTACATGATCAATTACATCAATGAAATCCCTAATCAGAGGAACAACATCTCTGAAAGGGGTAATAACAATAATAATACAAAATATAATATCTTTCGCAGTTACATTTCTTTAAAAATCCCTCTTAACAAGGAAGGTATTCTATAGCAAAAAAATACATCTATACAATTGACTGGTAATTCTATATGTCATAGGAAGTTTTCAAAACTATATCAACGTTATCATTATCCATGGAATATTGTCATCACAGAGCATCGCATATTGATCATCACGTCACGGACATCGTTTCTCAACATATCATAACAAGCATCGCATCACATCTCGTCGCATCGTCATGAACATCACATCTCATCGCATCATCACGAGTATCATATATCGTCGCATCATCTCGATCATCACATCTCGTTCCATCATCACAAGCATCACATCTTGTCGCATCATCATGAGCATCACATCTCATCGTAGATATCCTTATCTCGAACATCACTTGCAATAAACACAACATCACAACTTAATGCGAAATTACGCATAACATCAAAAAATGTTGGATCGTCTGCAAATGAATGCAGGACCACAACATCTGCAAATGAATGCAGGAACACAATGTCTACAAATGAATGTAGGACCACAACATCAACAAATGAATGCCATACCACAACATCTACAAATGAATGCCATACCACAACGTCTACAAATGAATGCCATACCACAACATTCACAAATGAATGCAGGATCACAATGTCTGCAAATGAATTCCAGACCACAACATATGCAAATGAATGTTGGAACACAATGTCTACAAATAAATTCCAGACCACAACGTCTGTTGTAATCAATCAGATTGTAGGTTACTAATGATACATATTATAGATTCGTATAAACAATGATATAACAAGAGACAAAGAATGGTAGACATAATAACAAGGCTTATATTACTCAAGAACACAAGAGGGTTCATACATCCAACTGAACCAAGTATTTATCTGGATCTACAGCCTATATATAAGATTTACAAACAATTACATAACTACTTGTCGGTTCAACTAACTGACACAACCTATGAGATTGATATAATCTACTCGTTTACAATAATTTGACTGAAGGACCTAGTCGTTAAACTGACTTAGGCTCCTCTAACACCTCCCCCACCTCAAAATATTTCTTCATCCCGAAGAAATGGGGAGATGGCCACATTTCTGTCTGAATAGATATGATCTTGTTTTGCTCTTTCATTTTGGATTGTTTTGACTGGTGAATGGTTGTTTTTGAACAAACACTTCAACAATAGCATCTATAGACACTGGTAATTGATGTTGGAATTCTTCCCAAGCATGGAGGGAAGTTTGTATGTCGATGGTAAGAGTTGTGAGACTCAACAAGTTTTCCATTTTCTTATTCATATCTAATTCCAAAATATTGATCATGTTGGTTCCCAAGAGTCATGTCTTTTCTTCAGCAATGGAAAGCATTCGTTGTAGTTGCGACCTGATTTTATCGATACTGGATAGACTAGTCTGGTCTTGAATAATCCACTGATGTTCTTGTCACTCCAATTTTTCAAATTTTTGTGTCGCACAACTTATTTTTAAAACCTTCATCTTCTATATTATCAACAAACAATGTAATATACAGATCAATATTTTTATAACGGGTTTGCTTTAGATTTCCTTCTGCAACTTGGGAATTGAGGAATAGACTTTGTAACACACTGCTTGGGTATTTCCACAACTACATGGGATTGTGGTGTTGGTATATGTTGAAACATTTTGATTGCATTCTTAAAAATTTATTTTTGTTGTGTTGGGTCAAACTTGGGTGCTTATGGACCACCTTCTATATCTTTGGGAATTCAAGGTTGGTTTTATTAACACCAATTTGGGATTTCCTATGAGTGACATCATTAATAGTAGGAATTTATTTTTCATCACTACTCTTGTGTCATTATTTGATTTAATTTTTAGGTATGTTCCTTGACCTTTCCCCCCATTTCACAAATAGTTTTGGGAATTGTTCAATACTATGGGTATTCACCTTGTAGTAGGAACAACACGATTGTCTAGGTAAAGGGTAATCGCAAGAAATGTGGCTTACCTCACTACAATTTTAATGGAATATAACTCCACCTCTTCCACTATTCCTACCTTCCCTATAATATCCTCCTCTTTTTTGGTCCCCTCCTTTTATAGGTTGTGAATAGTCAGCTACCCTAAATGAAGGATAGTTGAATCTATTATCTAAAGCACCCATGTCCCTACATTTTTTTGTGTTGTAAGTGGAGGTATAGAAAAAATTCACAATATACCAAGTTGGGAATTGAAGAATGCTTCTATAGGATATAACAATGCTTTGGGGGGTGTCCATATCCTTTTCAACTTTCATATAATTATGTAGGTTGGGAGTTTTGTACATTTGGGAAAGCATGATACAATACTAGCTTATGGAATGGAGTAGAGGTAACCACTTGCACAACTCCCATAGATGGTATTCCTAGAAATGGTCTAGTAGGGGGATTAGGTGTAGGTCCAACCTCAACTATGGACACTTAGAGGCATGGTGTCCCTCTATAATATAGCTTGTGTGCCACTCTTGTTCACAAAATACCTTTGGGATTGTCAACTCCTAAATATTTTATGAAAGGGAAATGGTATGATTTTTAACTTGCAATAGATCAGGTCCTGTAGTAGATACTCAAACCTGGTTCCACCTGGATACTTAGCCACAACCTCAATTTTCATAGCTTTTGTCACGTCCCCACCCCTCATACTGATGATGGAGAAGACGTGACTAGGTTGCTCCTGCTAACAAACGGGAAATCTAGCCCCATGGACATGATAATATAAAATGCACTGAATTAAAAACATAAATAGATGCATTATACATGTAAATACATAGAGAAATAAAAACACATTCATTCAAGCATTCAACATGTTCATATTAATTCATAAAACAAATAGTTTGCAGAGATTAAGCATAAGAATACTTATCTTGAAAAGAAACTGGCCCACAGCTAGCTACATCACTGCAACGTTCCACCCAACCATAGGCCAGTGTGCTCACCAATCTCTCAGCATCACTGCCACCCCCAAGCTGGGCATGATTCTACAAGGAACTAGGGAACAACAGGCTTACACACTGCAATACCATACATCCATAGTCAAGACAACACACAGTTGGGTTTCATAGACTATCCAGCCAAGCCAATGAACAACTGGGTTCCATGGTTATTAAGGAAACAACCCAAAAACATAGGGGTTCCTTTGACTTACTCAGCCAAGCCACACTTTGCATCAAACACCCAGTCAACCAATTAATCAAACATAACCACACACAATTGCTGGGTATGAACAAAATGTTTATGGGAAAGCAAAATGAAATCGATGAGGGGAAAACAACCTTGCATGAGTAAACACATTTTCAGGAAATGTTCTTGGTCTTCATAAAGGTGAAAATGACCTCATCAAACCCTCACATCGTGGATCTATTATCCCATCCACTGGGTATTACCAAAAATGGAATTTGCAATCACAAACGACCCAGTAAAATTTGGGAAACACCCTGTGAGATAAATACGTTTTCACCAAACGTTTCTTAGCATTGTAGGAGATGAAATGACCTCCATGCACACCCAAATCATGGGTCTCTTTTTCCCATTCACTGAACAACACAAAAATAGGTTTCCCAGCTTGGAGAAATTAGGGAAAATGCAGAAAAAATGTGAAGGCATATCGCAGCTTTCTCACATGGGAAAAACGACCTTCTCAAAC
The DNA here is from genome assembly GCA_001517045.1 of Pseudotsuga menziesii. Taxonomy (NCBI): domain Eukaryota; kingdom Viridiplantae; phylum Streptophyta; class Pinopsida; order Pinales; family Pinaceae; genus Pseudotsuga; species Pseudotsuga menziesii. Next base: position 759,952 of record LPNX010789213.1, on the reverse strand, counting down.
CCCAAAATCATGGCCCATTTCTTCCCATTATTCGGAAACACAAAATGAATTTTGAGCATGGAAAAAATGAATAAAAAAAACAAATCATGAGGGAGAGAGAGCTTAGCAAGCTTCAGCTGCATGAGGGAGCCTCCACGTGAATGGTAATGGGTGAGGAATGAAAGGATGGGTGCATATTGTCTTTGGCATGCATTTCCAAGCATTTTCCCCACAAGTAAAAAACACATTTTCCAAAAATGGGTGGCTTCCCAAATTCTAATTTGACCTCCATACCTTTCCCATCCCAAGGAAAGAACTTCTTCAACCACTTCTAGATGACTGGGCACAAAAGGAAAAAATGGTAATTGACCACTTTATGGGTTTTCCCTTAGACATTTGGATTTTCCCCATGGATCAAGGGTTTGATTATCCCCCTCTCCTTCCCCCCCACCCTATTCCTTGTGAAATAATGCCCCCATCTCTTTAATGTTTCGGTGCATAGCTAGTTGCAGTATTTATATTAATTTGGATTTTACATTATGTCTCAAACATATTATGCCTGGCTAGCACATAAACCGTCGGCATCGATTTTAATTGTCGAAACATAAAATACTAAATCCATGGTGGGGTCTTTTCCTTGAGCTCCACACCACAATTTATTAAATCTATTTACATCTTATGCAATTCAATACCATGAGGTCAAAACTAGAGTGTTACATTCCCCTCCCCCTTCAATAGAACTGTCCTTAGTGCTTTACAATTTTTTTAACAAAATCATACTCTGGCACTGCCCTCATTGCTCTGCAAAATTGAACCAAAAATGGATGTGCCAATCGCATGGCATCCTCCAGCTCCCACGTAGCCTCTTCAGTACCGCAGTTCTTTCTCTGCACCTTTATTTGTCCAATAGCACAATCTGGAACTATTCCAAGTCCTTGCTTGCATGCATCAGCACACACCACATGATATTTTTCTAGTCTTGGAGAATCCTTCTCCTCAGCTTGGAACATTTCTAGTGTCTTTGGAAACTAGTAATACTTATGCTCAAGCCCCAAAAAAATGAGTCAATTCCCATGTCAATATTCACAAGATTTTCTAAAATCATAGATGAATCACATGCACGTGTATATTAACATAAAATCAACAAGAAGTTTCCCAGTGAACCAAATACTTATCTGCATAAGTAACTTCTTTTGGTTCCATGGGTATCTGAATTGGCTTTATACAACCATGGCACTCACAACCCTTCCCCACCCCACACCTGGGTGTGCATTAAAGGGTATCCAAATTTCTGCAAATCTCGTATCACCTGAAAATACCTCTCAACTGAGGTATGAAAGGTTTATTCCCTAGCCCAACACCTCTTTGGGTGCTTCCATGGCAGTTCTGTTTAAGAACATGCACCTCCTATAGGTGCTTCCTTTCTGAACACCACAATGAATTTAATTCACATATTAGATTCATTCCTATAGGATGCAATCTATAACAAGATTTCAAAACCATGGATACATCATATGCTCATGCATACTTAAAGAAAATCAATAACAACAAAATTTTGATAAGTAAACCAAATACTTATCTGTATAACATCTCTCAACTAGGATCTAGTCAACCCCGCTTTAGATTCTAACACTTCCTTGGGTGCTCAATGGAAGCTCTGGTTTACGGACCTAGCACCTCTTCCAGTGCTCACCAATGCTTAGGCACTTCCTTTCCAGGAACCATAACAGATTAATTCACATGTTAGATTCATTTTCACAAGATTTATTTCTTAACAAGATTTTCAAAGTATTAGTTGAATCATTATGCACATGTGTAATTACAGAAAATAAACTAGGACTTGCCAAGTAATCCAATACTTATATGTATAGCATCTCTCAATCGAGATCTGATCAGCCCCACTTCAGATCCCAATACCTCCTTGGGTGCTTGATGACAGTTATGTCTTAAGGGCCTAGCACCTCCTCCAAGTTCTTACCAATTCTCAGGCGCTTCCTTTCTAGACATCATAATACCTAGGGGTTATTCTCTTCACAGATCCCCCACTCTCGTGATAGTCCCCTTACGGTGTGAATGTGTGTGGAGAGAAGTCTAACCAGATGTCTTACACCTTGGGCGTCCCTAGTGATGCATATCAGTGCCTAGCTAGCAGGGAGGAGAAGATGTGTACTCAAGTACATCCTTCCAGAGGAGCCATGTACTCCTTCTACATGTTTTAATCGTCTCACCTACGTTATATATAGAGATGCAGTTTATAACAAATGTCATTATAAAATTTCAAGCATAGGTTTTCAAACCTATTCCAAAGACGTCCCTTCGAGAAGTTATGTACACCCCGTACATCCTTTCGAGGATCCATGTACACCCAGTACATATTCATCATCTCACCTGCGCTACATACAAGCATGAAATTCATATGAGATGTCATCATAAAAAATTTCAATCATAGGTTTCCAAACCTATTCCAGACACATCCCTCTGAGAGGCTATGTATCCACATACATCCTTCCGAGGATACATGTAAGTTTAGTACATATTTTCATCATCTCAACTGTGTTACATACAAGCATGCAGTTTAAATGAGATTTAATCATAAAGAAAAATTCAATCATAGCTTTCCAAACCTATTCCAAGCACATTCCTCCGAGAAGCTATGTATCCAAGTACATCCTTCCGAGGAGCCATGTACACTGAGTACATCCTTCAGAGGAGTTATGTATCCCAAACACATCCTTTTGAGAAGCTATGTACTCTAGGGGCATACTTCCATCATCTCACTTGCCTTACATACAAGTATGTAGTTTACATGAGATGTCATCATAAAATTTTAATCATAGATTTTCAAATCTATTTCATGAATACATGATTTCCCAAATATCAAATGATCAATAACGTTGATATTCAAATAAAAATATGAGTTCACAATTCTTCTTCCTGCAGAAAATCAGATTTTTGTAACCATGAGGCCATCCTCATGTTGTTTGGCTTTCGCAAGTGGGGAGTACTCATCCTTTACTTACACATGCTTCCCAAAACTTGGACATCCACATACAACATGCCATCTTGACATAATTTTAAATCAGCCAAACAGTCATAGTTAGCAACAGGAAACTTTAGACATCAAGCATTGCAAGACAAGCATATCCATTGTTAGCATGATTCAAAACCATCACAGGATATCATAGTCTCCCATAATCAACATAAAAAATTGCAATCTTAAGTTTCAAAATCTATTCTCAGTCATGAGATCCTTCTCATAGCATATGGCAGCTTCCTGCCCTGGGTTTCATTAGGCACAACCATATTGCTCTTCTTAAGTCATTCTACTTGCAGTCTTGATGAAGTCCTCATATGTATGCACATACACACATGGGCCATTTCCTCATGGAACTACAATTTCATATGCAGGATTCCTCAGCCTATTCATAGACTCAACTTTACCTGCAGAATATCCTTAAGTGAACCTCTTGCAATATCCTGCAAGTCCCATAAAAGATCTTACCTCTGTTAACTTTCTTGGAGCAGGCTAAATCCTCATGGCCTCAATATTTTTAGGGTCTACAAATATTCCTTTATCTGAGATGATGTGACCCAAATAATGAATTCTATATTTATAGAAGTCACATTTTCTCAAACCTGCATACAACTTATGCTTCTTGAGCAATTTCAAAGTCAACCTCAAATGTTCCACATGTTCTTCCTCATTCTTAAAATAAATAAGAATTCCATCAAGGAGAACAAGAACTAAACTGTCCAGTGTGGAAATTAAGGCCAGCAATAGATTAATTTTACTCAAAACAATTATCAATTGATCATGCAAAATTGCTTACAAAAGAGACTGAATATGGAGCTGTAACACTAAATTGTATTAACTGAGTGTACAATAGCCAACCCTGTAATAAAATAGGTTGCCGAATAAATAGAATACATCAAGAAATCGAATACATGAGGAGGCATCCAAATCTAGCATAAAGCAGGCTTACCAAAAATAAGCAAATCCCCCATAGGTGTAAAAAGCCGATCCCAAATCTGTCATGGAGCTCACGAATTGGAAAAAAGGCATAGGCAAGCTAAAGAGTGGTGGAATGGCAGCTCATACATGCTTTTTCATGGAGAAAAGAGAGGAGGATGTGTAGGAAAAAAAACAAGTCAACCTCACATAGTCTAGCTTTTCCTTTTGCCTTAAAACACTGAAAAAGCAGGCAATAAAGCAGAAAAAGCAGAAGGGCGCCTAGGAGGCCAGGAATAAAGCAGAATTGATTCTTTTAGCTCTCCCATGTGCTCCATGAGTCAAATATGGCAAGTTTGACCATTATAGATAGGCAAATAACAACTTGCACAAGGTGGGACACATGAACTAGGCAAATAAGACAAAAATAATGGAATTAATGTCTAAGTGGGTAAACTATGGGTTGATTATTTTAACACCCCCCTTAAGCCTGACTTATGAGTAATATATCAGAAAATTCTAGGGCCTAGCAACAAGGCTTAGTCACCCTTTACATACTACAAATCCATTTAAACAAGGAAAGATGCAAAACCAACTTGGGAAAATCCTCCCTTAAACATGGACTGTAAAACAAAATTGTAGAATATTGTATTCACTCATGCTTTCACAGCATGATCAGCAATCCCTAGCAGTGATTTGAGATTGCTGAAGGTCTTCTCACAAAATGCTTTGGTGAAGATATCAGCTACTTGTTCTGAAGATGAACAGAAGAGTAGGTGAATGGTGCCATCATGCACAAGTTCTCTGATGTAGTGCATATGGATCTCAATGTGTCTGGTTCTCTGCTTCTGAACTGGATCCTTGTAGATTAGAATGGTACTCTGGTTATCACAATAGATGGTAGTTGAGTACTCAGGTTCAAAGCCACACTCTCCAAGTAAACCCTGCAACCATAAACATTGAGTTGCTGCATTAACAACTCCTTTGTACTCTGCTTCTGTAGATGAGAGTGCAATGGCACTCTATTTCTTGCTTGACCAGCTGATTGGCCCTTTTGTAAGCATGAAAACATAACCTAAAGTGGACTTTCTATCTATGCTATCACCTGCCTAATCACTGTCAGTAAATCCAATCAACTCAAGATCAGATTTTGCTTTATAGAAGATCCCATGTGTCCTTGTTCCCTCAACAAAGTTAAGGATCCTTTTGGATGCTTTCCAATGGATCTCTTGAGGCTGATCCATGAATCTAGAAGCCACACTTATTGCATAACAAAGATCAGGTCTAGTATGTGTCAGATACAACAAACAGCCAATCAATTGCCTATACAGTGTATTGTTTACCATCAGTGAAGAATCAGCTTCTTCCAGCTTCACTCCTGAAGGAAAGGAGTTTTGCTTGCTTTGCAATCCTTCATTCTGAATTTGTTCAGCAAGTCCAAGGCATATTTGGACTGGTGCACCTTGATTCCAGCTTTAGTTTGAGAGATCTCAAGCCCCAAAAATTGACTTAAGAGCCCCAAATCTGTCATGGAGAAGGCTTGGTTCATAGCTCCTTTTTAGGAAGCAACTTAGCCCGTGAGCTTCCTGTAATGAGGAGGTCATCAACATATAACAAAATGATCATTAATGAACCATTAAATAACTTCAAATAGACATTTGGATCTGATTTGCATCGAAAAAAATTCAGTGATAGCAAGAAGCTATTGATCTTGGCATACCAAGCCCTGGGGGCTTGCTTTAGCCCATACAATGACTTTCTCAACCTGCACACAAGAGAAGGGTTAGTAGAAAAAACTTGAGGCTGCTGCATATATATCTCCTCAGTGATATCTCCATTCAAAAAGGCACATTTTACATCCATGTGATGTACCTCCCATTGCCTTGAGGCTGCAATGGCTAGAGCTAGCTTGATGGAATCCATTTTTGCCACTGGGGCAAAGGTCTCATTGTAATCTATGGCATGAACCTGTGAGTAGACCTTGGCTACCAACCTGGCCTTGTACTTCAGTGGTGAACCATCAGCAGCAAATTTGGTCTTATAGACCCACTTACACTGTACTAGTTTTCTCCGTGGGGGAAGATCCTCTAGCTCCCATGTGTTGCTCTTCTGGAGTGAGCTGAACTCCTCCTTCATGGCTGTTTGCCATCTTGGATCTCTTGCTGCTTCTTCATATGTTTGAGGCTCAAAATCCACCATCAAATATCATTTTTCAGCAAACATAGGATCCTTCATGCACAGACCACTCTCAAACTGAGATCTAGTCCTCCTTGGGTCATTGGGATCCCCAGCTAGCTCACCTGCTGCATGTAGTGTCTTGACTGCCCATTTTGGCCTAGTGGGGCTGTTAGGGTATGCAATAAACTCATCTCCATCAGAAAAATCAGAATCAGCATGTTCAACAAACTCTTTACTTACTTCTTGAGGTTCAGGTGGTGAAGAGGCTTCACCAACTTCCACTTCTGCGAGGGGTTCTTCTTCAAACTAAACACACCTTTCGATGAAGGATTTATTTGTGCTCAAATTTATCAACTTGTACCCTTTTGAATCTTCAAAGTATCCAACAAAAGGACACTCTTGGCTTTGGGGCTGCAAATCCTTCCTCTTCTCTGTCAGGATTCTAGCCCATGCCTTTGAGCCAAAAATCCTGAAATGGGTCACATCTGGCTTGTGCCCACTCCATTATTCGAAGGGAGTCATACCATCAAGATATTTTTGAGGCACCCTATTTTGGATATAGGCTGCACAGTTGATAGCTTCGGCCCATTACTTTGGTGGCAAAGTTTTGGCCTCCATCATGCATGTTGCCATCTCCTTCAGTGATCTGTTCTTCCTCTCAGCAACACCATTTTGCTGTGGTGTGTAAGGGATAGAATGCTGCATCTGAATACTTGCATCTGCACAATATTTAATAAACTCAGACTTGACATAATCACCACCATTGTCATATCTGAGGGCCTTGAGTTTCCTTCTAGACTGGTTTTCAACCAAAGCCTTAAAGACTTTGAATAGGCCAAAAACTTCAGACTTGTGTTTCAGGAAGTGAACCCAGCAATACTTGGAAAAGTTATCAATGAAGTTCTATGCATATTTGGCCTGACTCATAGACATACAAGGGAATGGACCATCAACATCACTGTGGATCAGCTCGAGGGGTGCAGAGGTTATCTCATGACTAGCTCTCTCAAACTTATGGTCTGGGTTTTTTCCTAGGATACAACCTTGGCAGACTCCTTTGGAAAATTTTATCTTGGGAAACCCTATGACCATTTCTTTTTCACTAAGATCAGATAGATACTTGTAATTTAGATGGCCAAATATTTCATGCCACAGCTTGCTGGATTCATTAGCATGAATGAGAAGAGCAGAGGGGTTTGAGTAAGGTAGGAAGTGTGAGAACATGTATACCTTTTGAGCATGATTCACAACTCCTTTTGCAATGACTCTACCAGTTGAAATCTCTGTGATCTCAACTTCATCGGGGGATAATATGACCTTCTTAGGAGACCTAGTGTGGGTCATCTGGTACACTGACAGGAGGTTGGAGGCGAGACCAGGGACATATAGCACATTGCTGAACTGACCATGATCAAGATCTATCTTTCCTTTGCCTTTACTTTCAGTGAGAGAGTCATCTCCTAGTACAATAGATGGTCCTTTCGACATATACAGTGAGGAGAAGGCCTCCTTAGTCGAAACCATGTGTCTTGAAGCTCCAGAATCAATGATAAAATTGGGTGAGCTTGATGTGCCAGCAACTAGAGCATGAACTCTCTCTTTGTCATCTGAACTTGATCCTCCTTCTCTCTTCTTTGAGCTTTCTGGAAGGGAGATGCCATTCTTCTCCAGGAGATTGGTCAGCATGTCTATCTGCTTTTTCATACAAGAGCTTTCAGTGTGATTGCCCTTATTGCAGTATGCACACTTGTTCATTTCACCTTTGTTCTTCTGCTTCTGGTTATTCTTCTTGGGACCTTGTTGATCCTCCGGAGACTGTTTCTTGTCTCTCTTTTGCTCAGGTGGATTTTTAGCTTTCTTTTTGATTTTTGAATCCACCCTTGAATCTCCAGCAATCAAAGATTTATCTTTGGATGGTTTGATGGTGCGCATCATCACCAGCTTGTCCTGTTCTTGTGTGAGAGATTCCATGAAATCTGTAAGGCTAAGCATCTTCCAGGTTCGAGCTGTCAGTTTTGTGGCATAGAAGGTCGAAACAAACACTGAATAATCAGGGCCGAGCTTCGAGAGGATGGCCAGTACGAGCTGATCATCTTTCTTTTCAATACCACACTGTTTCAGCTGCAAAACTAGTGCTTTGAACTTGGAGAAATATAGCTGCAGGGATTCAAAGCTTGTTGGACTCATAGAAATCAGCTCATTCTCGATTTGATGTCCCCCCATCTCATCTGTCTTTCCAAAAATATCAGCAAGCTTCTCCCATACTTCATTCGGTGATGTCAATCCATCGAGATGAAAAGGAGGTCTCTGGAAATACTCAGGCATAGGAGGCCATAAGCCTCATCCCTCCTGTTGTGCCATTTTATCTTCTCTGCAGTTGCATTGGGCTCTGCTTCTGTTGACATAGTCACCCTGTACAAGCCTTTCACTCTCAACAGTATCTCCATCTCTGCTTTCCATTCAAAGAAATTGAAAGGAGTCAAGATAGTTTTCTGTGATTGATCCATAGCTCTAGAAAATCTATCCCGGCTGTCAGTAGAAGGCTCCTAGTATTTGATGTCGAACCTGCAAAACAATTTTTGAAGGAGAGAAACAACCTACAATGGTTCTGATACCATGTGGAAATTAAGGCCAGCAATATATTAATTTTACTCACAACAATTATCAATTGATCATGCAAAATTGCTCACAAAAGAGACTGAATATGGAGCTGTAACACTAAATTGTATTAACTGAGTGTACAATAGCCAACCCTGTAATAACATAGGTTTCTGAATAAATAGAATACATCAAGAAATCGAATGCATGAGGAGGCATCCAAATCTAGCATAAAGCAGGCTTACCAAAAATAAGCAAATCCCCCATAGGTGTAAAAAGCTGTTCCCAAATCTGTCATGAAGCTCACGAATTGGAAAAAAGGTATAGGAAAGCTAAAGAGTGGTGGAATGGAAGCTCATACATGCTTTTGCATGGAGAAAAGAGAGGAGGATGTGTAGGACAAAAAACAAGTCAACCTCACCTAGTCTAGCTTTTCCTTTTGCCTTAAAACACTGAAAAAGCAGGCAATAAAGCAGAAAAAGCAGAAGGGTGCCTAGGAGGCCAGGAATAAAGTAGAATTGATTCCTTTAGCTCTCCCATGCGCTCCATGAGTCAAATATGGCAAGTTTGACCATTATAGATAGGCAAATAACAACTTGCACAAGGTGGGACACATGAACTAGACAAATAAGACAAAAATAATAGAATTAATGTCTAAGTGGGTAAACTATGGGTTGATTATTCTAACATCCAGAACTTACTAAAAACATTATTCATGAGGCACATGAATGTAGCTATTTCATTTGTGAAACCAAATGGTACCACTACAACTCATAAGAACCATAACTTGCCCTGAAGGTTGTCTTATGAACATCCTCATCCTTGGTTCTTATCTAATGGTAACCAGACCTTTAGTCAATCTTGGAAAATATCTTTGCTCCCCTCATCTAATCAAAGAGGTTATCAATACTAGGAAAATGATATGTGTTTTTCATAGTGACTTTGCTTAGCTATCTGAACCAATACACAACCTGAGTGTACCATCTTTCTCTTTCTCAAACCAAACTGGTGCTCCCCACGGGGACACACTCATTTTCCCACAACTCTTGCAGCTGCATCATCATCTCTAGTAAATTGGGCGTACTCACTCTGTAGGGTGTCTTGGACATTGGTTCTTTACCTAGCACAAGTTCAATTGTAAAATAGATGTCCCTCTTTGGAGGAAACCTTGAAATTTCGTCAGGAAAAACATTCTTGAATTCATGTACCACATGACAGCCCTCCAACCTAGGAGTATCATTCTCTGCTGCCTCCAAAACATGAGCTACATACACTCTGCAACTTTTCTCACATAACTTCTTCAGCTACATTGGTGAAGACTTCCTTCAAGAGATCACTTTTGGAAAGCCTTTCACAACCCTTAGGTTTCCTTTTTCATTCAAGCACTAAAAATTCTTGTTGTAACAATCAAGCTTTGCTATATGTGCTTCTGACCAATCCATTCCAATCAGGATATAATAGGATCCAAGTGGCAGAACATTCATATCTGAACAAGTGACTAACCCATCCATGACCAATGGACATTTTTTACCACCTCACTAACTTTCCTCTTGGTTTCATTGGCTAGTTGGACTAACCATGATCCTTTATTTTTTGACTTATTTAAAGTGCACATCTCAACAAGTCCAAGGGTGATATAGCGGGTTAATAAAAAAAGAACAATCTTCCCAGCAATATCACCCTCAACTTCCACCATAGTTGAGTTATGACCTTCCTGGGGTCTACTGCACAAATTTTAGGAATGATTCCTACTTCCTGACCAATAGTTTCAGCTTCACAATAGTGAACATATTCCCCTGTCAATGGCCCAATTGTGTCTTTGCTCAAGCATCCATCATATGCTTCACAACTTACATAGATACACCATCTAAAGGTGCTTCAATACCATCTTCATATGGTGTCCCTTCATCCATAACAGAATGATGTTCTGCTTTCATAATTTCTTCTTCCAAGGTGACTCTCTCTCCATCAGAATACAATTTTGATTCTTCTTTATAGAAATGTCCTTGTACATTTGTTTTTCTTTCTTTATCTTCTTATCATTTTCAACCGACTGTCTCAGGGGGATGATAGGGGTCAAGGGGGCTTGCCCCCTTTTTTTGTAAATATTTTGATTTCGTGCAATCTGGCGCATAACTTCATTGCCATTTTTCATATTTTTGGCCCCTACAATCCCACTGAAAAAGTTGTTGAATTTCTTGTTTCGGGGAAACTCCAATTTTTCATCTAATCGTCGAACTCACCAAAGTTTCCTGACTTGTGGGCCCAACTCATCATTTCCTTCCGATTGGAAAACTTTTCCTTGGCTCCCGAAGTGTCAAAAAAACTTGAATTTTGCTTCTGATACATCGACAAGCTTTCCCTTTTCTTTCGATCAAAAAAATTTGTCATTTCCTTTTGACGTGTTGATAGAACTCATCGAGTTCACTCGATGTATAGGGAAAAACTTGCCTTTTCTTGCCGATAGGGGGATTTTCGATAGTTAGAAAAATTTTGAGAATTTTTTCTTTCTTTCCTCGGCATCGAAAAAACTCAACTTTTTTGCTTGACGAACATTGACGAAACTCATTTTTCTCACCCGATATGCGTCGACAAATCTCACTCAGTTCATCTGACATGCATCGAAAAAACTCCCAAAGTTTTTTCGACATGTCCATACTTAGAAAAATTTAAAAAAAAAATCTTCCTCTTTTCTTGTCGTCGGCTCAAATCGCCAAGTTCTCCCGATGTGTGTCGGCGAAACTTACCAAACTCAGCCGACGCATCGGTAGAACTCACCAAGTTTACCCGATTTTTCAACACTTGGAATTTTTTCAAAAAAATTCTTTTGTTATTCTTCTCATCGGCTCAACATGCCATAGGCTCAACTCATCATTTAAAGCCTATATGCATCGTTGCGATATTCGTCAGCTCCACTCAGTCAATCTTAGCCGACATATCGACAAAACTCGCTGAGTCTTGCCGACATGGAAAATTTTCGTTACTTAGAGAAATTCATGAAATTTTTTCTTTGACATCAACTTAGATAATATTTTCACGTCGATGCCATCGATGCAACTCAACCAGTTCAACCGACACTATATCAGCAGAACTCATCCAACTGAGCTGATATGTAAAAATGTACAACACGTAGAAAAATTTTGAAATTTTTTTGTGTTTAATTCTTTCTCCTGTTGAGTAGGGTTAATCCAACCTTTGTCAACTTCTATTCATGGCCCATTGAGATCCAAAGCTGCAACATGAGCTCTGATACCACATTGTCACATCCCCACCCCTCATACCGATGATGGAGATGACACGACTAGGTTGCTCCTGTTAACAAATGGGAAATCTAGCCCCATGAACATGATAATGTAAAATGCGTTGAATCAAAAACATACATAGATGCATGTTGGTCGGATTTTCTGTCCTAAGGTCAACAAGGAGAGATAACCCACTCAGATTACTTAAAACAGCTCCTTGAATGTTTGCATTAGCTACCTCTCGCGAGAACAAAGGCACTGCCGCCTTTTGGGTTTTCTCTCAAAAAAGAGAGTCTCACAATTTAGAGATCTGAATTCCTAAAATGCAATTAAAACCTAAGATGAAATCCAACTTAATTTATGAGAAACTTTTAAATTAGTTGAAACAAATATTTTAAAGGTTGCTAAACTACAAAGAGATTTAAAAGCCCTTGAGAAAACCTAAAGTTACAGTTAATGAAAAGTAATTTACTTTAAATTCTAACTAAACTATTCCTATCTTATGATATTGTGTGCAGGAGCACGATTAAAATTAACATAAGTCTAATGCATAAGGAGTATGATTTAATTAGAATTTATAAAAGGAAACTTAAATAAAATCTAATCCCTTAAACACATCAACATTTCAAAACAAAGGTAATTAACAAAGTAATAACTGATTTGCTACATATTGCTTATTACATCAGACCTATGACTCTACCAAAACAATTAAACACAATAAAATTAATCATTCTAGACAAATAAATATAAAAATTTAAGTGCAAGAATGAGCAAAGAGATTGTATTTAAAATTCTCTTTAACCAATAAGTTAAAGAACAACAACAAAGTATAGTCTTACTAAAATAGTTAAGAGAGTCTTGAAACAATACTTGACAGCAATTCCAGGTTCCAAATATCTCTGAATAAAAATTACAGATGTGTTTGTATGTCCATAAAATTGCCTCTGGCAGAATCCTTTTCCCTTACTTCTCATACAAATGGAACCAGGAGAAATACAGAGCTCAAAAAACAACTCTTCAGCCCTGTACAGAGCCTTCTCCCTGTGGTGACCTCCTTTATTCTACAAAGGAAAATTTTACAAAATAAAAAGAAAAAAATACAGAAATCAAAGATTTTGTTCCTATGTCGAGACACCCCCCTTCCTCCGACATTTTAATCTTGTTCTTTATATAGTTAGCCATTGAAATGCCTCCGGTTGATGTTAGTTGAGCATATTACTCCATCTGATTTATTGTACGATGAGAGATACTTGGAATTCAATGTAACCTCCCCATCATTATCGAATACAATCAGACACCTCTAACTTCAAATGGTTCTGTGGCTTCCCCAAGTCTTCTGAACAAAAAAATGAATAATTGTGATAGCTAGGGTTCATGTTCACTCCTCCTTTAATGCTTCCTTCTTTTACAAGTTTTGACTGATGAATTTGATGAATTGATCTCTCCAGAAATGATTCTATTGCGACTTTCTTCAACTGCATTGTTAATTATGCAATGTAAGAAAGAAAGTGAATAATAAAGAAAATCATTTTCTGCAAAATATAAAACAACTAGTTAAACAGGAGAAGTATCGAAAGATTAATAATATAAAGAATGAAAAATATCTCCCTTCGTAATCTTGTGGTCTCTTTTATGACTTGAGTGAAGAATCATGATAGCTTTTCCAGTCTGAGTCGCAACATTATTGAGAATAATCTAGCAGTGACAACCTTCATTGAATCCAATGATCTTCATAAGAAACCATCACTTCTACAGATATACAAATCAAAAAGTCATTTCAAATAAGATAATATATAATGTGAGAACTAATCACAAAGATTAAAACTGAAATTATTCCGAGGGTGAAATATAAAAATTCTTCCTTTGAACTTGAACGAAATCTAGTTCGAAAGAAATCTAGCAATGTGGAGATTTGATTCTGCTAGCTGAGGTATCATGATAATCGGCTCGGTGATGACTCAATAGAACATAAAAACCAAGTGAAATAATACTTCCCCAGCTTCTCTGCGTATTTTTTGTGCATTTATATTGGCAATTTAACGATCTGTTGACAGAGTAGCTAATTTTATCCTTTTGGCCTCTCATATCAACAAGAATCTAGTTGCGTATGAATTTGAAACAAGTTGGCGAAACTACCAAATCGTGCTATTTCCATCTTCTTTTACTGCGAACACTATGCTCCTTTGTCGATTTTTAGTTACATGATTATTGATGATAGATTCTGATAATTTAATGGCACAACCAAGTGTTGGCGGCTCGATATAGACTTCTCATAATCTGGAAAAATATTTGCCAAAAATTTATGCTTCATACTTCTTATTCATGACAGCCTTAATCGCTCATTAACCTCGTAGCAAAGTTGTGAAGAATCTTCAAACTACAGATTTAGACTGATCTTTTGCTTTCTATTTGCCTTACATGTGGTCTTTGCTGGTGAGAGGGCGTGGATCCTTTTAAAAACATGTCTTTGGTTAGGCTCCAATATTCACAATCCCTGCAATAATGAATGAGACGAAAAGTTAATTATGCTAATATATTATAAACACGCACCTTTGTTTCTCCCCTTTCAAAGTGCACAAGAATTAAGGATTAGAATACTCGTAATCCATATTGTTATGTTTTAAAGTTACATAAGGCTCATTAATAAAATATGATAAAACACATTTTTTTAAAGTCTTTTATAAACTTTAAGTCAATTATAACGTGACTCAAAGTTGTTTAATGAAATTGGGGTATGAGGATAATAATGAAATACAAGTTGAACTTTTCATTAAATATGTCTTTATGTTTTTGTCCTTTGCTTTTATATATTAATGAATATAGATCAGCCTAGATCCATATTCTAGGCTTTATCAAGCGTCTAGAGGGATCAAATCTTCCGAGGTGCAAACCTCTCCTCGAATAGCTTCTTGAGTGCAATGCCAGCGGAGAGGTTTGCACCTCGGGATATTTGATCCCTCTCGACGCTTGATAGAGCCTAGGATTTGGATGTACGCTGGTTTCAGTCATGGTAGGTGACACAAAAATGGAGTTTGGTCGACATTGTAAGGAACAGGTTAAGTTGAAAACATAGATAGAGGATTATCTTTTAAATACCTCGACACAATTAGCAATCTCTGAAGTAAATAACATGATAATCAATTAAAATAATTTGCTACCTTTATTAGAGGAATCAAATCCACTCAAGAATTAGAGGGATTGGCCTACCAATCATTCTCAAGAGTGAAATGTGTAATGTGTAATTAATTTTAATTAAGAAAAAATTGTTTTAAATATTCTAATGCACATTAAATTAAAGACAAATAAAAAAACTTTTGTTTATGAGGAATAGTGTGAAAATAAATCTTAATGAAAAAATATCAATTAAATATTCATAAATATTTTCAACTTTTGATTTAAAGTGTTGGTTTTAGTGACTAACCAAAATTGGAAATCTTCAATTGCAATAGCTTATTAATGTTTTTCTTATATGCAATAGGTTTAATGAGTGTTCAACATATCATATTCTAAGAAGCCTTAATAAAAATATTAAATTTGTTGGAAATTATAAACAAAATGCAAATTTTAAATTAAAGATTAACAGCTTGGAGAACTTGATATATGGCTCAAAATCCCAACTTTGGTAAGTGATTAACTATTTTATATTGATAAGTCAAAATTCTCATTAATTCAATTGTAATGTGAAGAAAAGAAATTGGCAAGACTGTCGAAGACATATGTTGATCAAATGAAAGCAAACCAAAGCATAGAAGTAACTCAAATAAACCCAAGAAAAGCAAGCAAGAGTTATTGAGAAGCCAAGGAGCTAAAATATGCCAATGACAACGACCGACCAAGACACCAAATCCTCATGTAGAGAAAACCAATCCAAAGAAATGACAATGGAAACCATCCGATCGAAGGGAAAAATAAAACGAGTGAAACCAAAAATAAAATTAAAGGACAAATATTTGCAAAAGTTTAATGGGGTCCCTTTATTTGTGCAAAAATCAAGGGGAGTTGTTGGGGTGACAACAATGCATTATACATGTAAATACACATTGGAAGAAAAACACATCCATTCATTCATTCAAGCATTCAACATGTTCATATTACTTTATAAAACAAATAATTTGCAGAGATTAAGCACAAGAATACTTATCTTGAAAATAAGTTGGCCTGCAAATAGCTACGTTGCTGCAATGTTCCACCCAACCATAGGCCAGTGTCTTCATCAATATTTCATCATCACTACCACCCTCAAGTTGGGCATGATTCTACAAGGCACTAGGGAACAACAGGCTTACACACGGCAATACCATACATCCATAGTCAAGCCAACACACAGTTGGGTTTCACAGACTATCCATCCAAGGCAATGAACAACTGGGTTCCACGGCTATTAAGGAAACAACCCAACAACATAGGGGTTCCTTGGACTTACTCAGCCAAGCCACACTTTGCATCAAACACCTAGTCAACCAATTAATCAGACATAACCATACACAACTGTTGGGTATGAACAAAACGTTTATGGGAAACCAAAACGAAATGGCTGAGGGGAAAACAACCCTGCATGAGTAAACATGTTTTCAGGAAACGTTCTTCGTCTTCACAAAGGTGAAAATGGCCTCATCAAACCCTCATATCATGGATCTATTCTCCCATCTGCTGGGTATTACCAAAAATGAAATTTGCAACCACAAACGGCCCAGTAAAATGGGGGAAACACCCTGTGATATAAATACCTTTTCACCAAACGTTTATGGGCATCGTAGGAGCTGAAACAACCTCCATGCACACCCAAATCACAGGTCTCTTTTTCCCATTCACTGAACAACACAAAAACGGGTTTCCGAGCTTGGAGAAATTAGGCAAAATGCATAAAAAACATGAAGGAAGTTCCCAACTTGCTCACAGGGGAAAAATGGCCTCCTCAAAACACAAAATCTTGGCTCATTTCTTCCCATTCGCCCAGCAACATAGAAAACGAATTCTGAGCATGGAAAAAATGAAAAAAAAACATCAAATCATGAGGGAGAGAGAGCTCAACAAGCTACAGCTGCATAAGAGAGCCTCCATGTGAATGATAATGGGTGAGGAATGAAAGGCATGGGTGCATATTGGCTTAGGATTCATTTCCAAGAATTTTCTTGCCCCACAAGTCAAAAACACGTTTTCCAAAAATGGGTGGCTTCCCAAATTCGAATTTGACCTCCATACCTTTCCCATCCCAAGGAAATAACTTCTCCAACCACTTCTAGATGACTAGGCACAAAAGGACAAAATGGTAGTTGACCACTTTATGGGTTTTCCCTTAGACATTTGTATTTTCCCCATGGCTCAAGGGTTTGATTACCCCCCCTATTCCTTGTGAAATCATGCCCCTATCTCTATAACTTTGCGATGCATAGCTAGTTGCGGTATTTTTATTAATTTGCATTTTACATGATGTCTCAAACATATTGTGCCTGGCTAGCACACAAATCGTCATCATCAATTTTAATTGCTGAAACATAAAATACTAAATCCATGGTGGGGTCTTTGCCTTGAGCTCCACACCACGATTTATTAACTCTATTTACATCATATGCAATTCAATACCATCGGGTCAAAACCGAGGTGTCACAACTTTCTCCAATGCAATATTTGTTGCATAAAAATATTCTAGTTAGTGACGATGACACTTTAATAAACCACTCCTAATGATGAGTATCATTAAAGGGAAATGATATGTTTCTCATCATATCTTGAAACCTTTGTGCATACTCCTATGGAGACTCTCCTTCATATTGTAAAATTTCCTTGAACTCTCTATTTCTTGTTGCTATGATTTAGGGGGAAAAAATTTTGAGAAAAAATTTCTCCTCACTTTTTGCAAGGTGAGAGGTTGAATGTTAGCAGGCCATTCCACAAACTTTATATGCCATTTCAAAACTCGACCTGTGAAATTTATTTGCAAGGCTACCGATTTGGAGGCATCATGAACCTCCTTTTATCTCTAGATAGCTTCATATTGAAACCAACGTTGTTTCGCACATTCCTAAGCTCTATTATGCTAAAGCTCTTAGTATCACAAAGGAGATCCATCATGAACCTTAGCTACTATCCTACTTGATGGATATCCTACGAAAAAAAATCCATTAGGACCTGGTTGCAAAACCATATCTGAACCCATAACTGGAGATGAACTACTACCATTTATCTAACTACTATTAACCAAACTAGAATTAGGACCAATTATATTTCCTCCCATTCTCCAACTTGAAAACTACAACTACTACTAATATGATAATACTAAGGTAAACTTAATATAGAACTATATAAAGAAATTATTGTATGATTCAATTAAGTCATGGGAGTGGTGAGGATAGGGATTGTTCCATTTATTTTAGGTGTACCTTTCACAAGTTGGGGGGGTTCCATTTCTTATCTACCATTCTATTCTTCATTCTTAACTAGATCATTTAGCTTAGGTAGTTCAACAACCTTTGGCAGGGATGTCTCTGCATGATGGGTTTGTATAACACATCCATCATAGTAATCTTATTATCTCTATCCTCTGATATGATAGACACCCCTTCTCCTGAACATACTCTAACTATAATTTATTTGACTACTATTCATCTCTCTTTTAGCTAGGAGCTATCCAAATCTTCACATCTCTTTGACTTCATCAAATCACTCATCCTTTCTTCATCGCTTCCTTATTCACTCATTTCTTTGTGAAACTATTCACTCATCTTCCTTACTACTCTCATTTTTTTCCACCACTTCTCTCTGATAGTTGACCTTATTGAAGCTCACCCAACCTTTTCACTATGATTATAATCCCCCCATATTTCTAACCCTTTATATTCCACAACTTTCTAGCACTATCTTCAACCACTCCCACATTGAAATAGATATCTACTCGACCATAGAAGTCTTATTAAATTGCAAAATCCCTTCTTCCACTAAATCGACCTTGATCGACAATGAGGTTTATCTTATCATCCTTCCTCAAGCCCCTTCGTGAAATATGCTTCTTGTTTTAAAAGGGACTAATGATCTTCAATAAATAATTCCACCATATACCCATTGACAATGTTGTCCACCAAAAAATATCCTGCTCTCACAAGCTCATGATCTAACTAGTGCAACACAACAAGGTTCGTAGTAGTCCATTCACTACAACAAAACCCTGTGATTAGCGTCTCTTTTAGCTTCCTTTTTAGCATCCACTATCACTTTTAGTGTATTTTTCATCATTTTTTGGACAAAGTGGACGCTTTTCCATGAGATGGTGTTTTTAATGGCCCTTTTTAAAATTTGGCGCTATTTTGGACGCTAATTATCGTCTCAATTAGCGTCCCAATTAGCATGCCAATTAGAGTCCCAAATAACATCCAAATTAGCATCCCAGTCAGCATCCCAATTAGCATCCCTTTTTAAAAGTTGGCGCTATTTTGGATGCTAATTAGCATCCCAATTAACGTCCCAATTGGCATCACAATTAACATCTCAACTAGAATCCCAATTAGCGTCCCAATTAGCATCCCAATTAGCATCCCATTTTAAAAGTTGGCGCTATTTTGGATGCTAATTAGCATCCCAATTAGCATCCCAATTAGCATCCTAATTAGAATCCCAATTAGCGTCCCAATTAGCATCCCAATTATCGTCCCTTTTTAAAAGTTGGCGCTATTTTAGACGCTAATTAGCATCCCAATTAACGTCCCAATTAACATCACAATTAGCATCCCAATTAACGTCCCAATTAGCGTCCACAAAAACATCCCATATAACGCCAAGAATAGCCTCCAAAAAAATGTTCCGAATAACATAGCACCATATATTAATCCAGGGTTAGAGATAAGAATTGCACCATGAATTTCGGCAGGAAAAACATCCAACATAGTGCCAAGTATAGATCCAGGAATTACACCTAGAAAACATCCAACATAGTGCCAGGTATAGATCTAGGTATAACACTTGGAATAATGCCAGAAATTTCGAAAGGAATTGCACTAGGTTTAGAGCTAGGAATTGTGTTCAGGAAACGTCTGACATAACGTCAGATATATAAATGTCAATGTCAATGATCATGATCCATGTGATAGTACTTTTGGATCTTGATTTATCATAGTGGAACCTAAATGATCGTAATCATGGAACTTTTGGATCATGATTAATCCTAATGGATTATTAAATTACCTTAATGTCACCTAAATTGATCTTATGGCATTTTAGTGTCCCCAACAACATTTGATAGACCCTAATGGCATATGATTGTCCCTAACAACATGACGATGATGCATTACAATAATTATGATGGAGCGTATGGATATGATTTGATAAGTATAAGAGTATATCATCCATTCTTGTGAGGTAGTATGGCTCCTTACCCATTAATATCACAATTGTATTGATGATGACTACGACGATGAATATGATGTTGATTTATTGTATGATGATGACGATGATATGGATTTCAATGATGATTATGCATGTGGTATCAATTTTGGATCCTAATTGATTTTAATGGCACCTAAATTTCTGTAACGACATCTAAACAACCCTATTATCATCGAAATGATTGTAACGACATATAAATGACCTTAACAATTACATGACATGAATCCTAATGTCGATGAGTGATTAATAACACTTATGGCATATGCATGAACATAATAACAATGATGACGATGATTTTGTTGATGATGTACTTGATGCTGCTGATGATGATGAGAATGAGGATGATGATCAAGATGATGTTGATGTACCATATGGCATTGATGATGATGATGACAACATCAATGTCCACGATTATGATGCATGTCATAATACTTATGTATACTGCAGGACTTGAGATATTGGAGTTAATAACAAGTAATAAAGGTTGTGAGGTGTTGACCATAAAAATATTGTTAGCCATTGTAAGGTTGTGGTTTTTACATTGGCTGATATGGCCATTGGGTTTAGTAGTTCCCCCCCACCCCCTTACACCCCCCTTGCATAAAGGTAGTACAATACCACCTATCATGGTGCTACCAAAATGTCACCATACAAGGTTGTTTTGGACACCCCCCCATCCATACCCTCATTTTTACCAAGAACATCCAAGGAACAAGAAGTGGATATCAATCTTAACACAAAAGCTAACTTTATTTGTACTTTTAAGGAAATTTTGGTCTTGGTTTAAGATGGAATAAAGCAACAAGCATTTAAATAATTATCATAGTATTACTTTGAAGAAGTGGACCAATTGTTTTTACATCTTTGTCCTTATAAGCTTACATCTCTCAAGGAAAAAAGTAGTTAGTTGCTTAAGTTTTATGGCATTGGTGGATTTTTCGTTAAAGATTCAGAATAATTGCTTCAATTTTCGGCGATTCTTTTGAGGTTTGTCAAATTTCTATTAAAGTTTAAAGTAGTTTCGTTTATTATGTGAAACGCCCTTGAACTGACATATTTGAGTGTTATTTTGCATTATAACTACTACCGAGCCAGGCGACAGACTTTGATAAACTTTATCGAATATCTTTGTTGTGCACTATGGCAAGTATCAGGTCATGGGGTGTAGGAGTGTCCTATGGCTAAAGTATTCCTTTGAAATAAAATGTTATAATTTCAATTACACCATTTACGCAACATGTTAACCTTGCCAAATTTGGTACGTTGCATTACATGTGGACCGACATTAACCTCTGAGAATGGATCATAGTCTAAGAAGAAAATCATGGATGGTTCACATGTATTTTTTACACCCTTTTTTTTATTATCTTACGAGATATCGATACCCCAAAGAAATTTCACATACTTTCTTTTCATTTGATGTAATTTAAATAACCTTTTAGATCATGGAAAAGTGCCTATGTCTATTGTCAAATTTATGTTGTCCCATACCTTTAGCTCACGTAATATTGCTCATTGATCAACTAAGATTCAAGAACATTATTTTGAAATATCTACTTCTCATACTAGTAAAGGGCATTATTTGGATTTTCAATATGAGATTGGGTAGCATTTGTCTTAGCCTGTTTGTTGGGATTTTAGACATGACCACAATTCCTTGAGGAAGCCCAAAGGCTCACTCAAAGCAACCAACTTTATGTTTAGTTAAAGTGAGCCAAAGTTATGGTAAATTTTATCTAGGCGGGATATAATATGTTTAAATAATTAATTAGTTATATCAATATGCCCACTACTTATTTTAGGTACCAAATCCTTCCTAGACGTGATATTTAGAAAGCTTTCTCAACCTTATTTTTAGTCCTAAATCCCCATATATTTTACTCTTGGATCAACACAAGAACCAAGACCTCCATGGGACGCAAAGAGTACAAAAATTATTCTTCCAACCAAGGTATCATACCAAGATCAAGGCTCGTCAATCTAGAGTGTCCATAATCTTTCCCTAACCTCTATTCATTACACAAGAACAAGCCTAGATTTACCCTCTACCATGAATTTAGTAGCTATCTTTACCCAAAGTCTCTCTTCCAACTGTGGAGCATAGGCCATATATTAGGCCATTAAAATAAACTAATAATTAAATTTGGTGTTCAAATCTGTATGAATCACCACCATAAGTTTCATAAAAAACAAAGCCAAATTAATTGACTTTAGCTACCAAAATTTTGGTGGGTCTTGAAGTGACACGAGAGCCAAAGTAATCGAATTAAGCTATCAAAATTATTGGGTCTTCAAGTGGCACGATATAAATAATTAACTTAAAGGAATAATGGCCAAATTTGTGTAAAGTTTAAGTATAAAGATATAAATTTAAGTTCAATTCTGTGAAACTTTAGTGCGAGAGTTTTATAATGATTTTAACCCTATAATATAATGATTTTAACTCTAAAATTGGTGTTGGATTTTATTTTTAAAAGTTTGGTTCATTATACACCAACTATATGTTAACATATACTTTTGTTCATTCGTTCATTTACAAAGTACTTGTTTACATAATATACCATTGTATTTGAAAATGTTCGTTATTTTTTCAATAAGTAGGTGATTTATTTCTTATTTAGTTTTTCTTAGCATAAAAGATGTTCTTATTCAATTTTTGAGAAATGTAGTTTATATTATGATAGTTATCATTGAAATCCAATGGATTTAAATGAAATTCATAGGAATTTCTCGTCACGTCTAATTTATATAGGTTTTAAGAAAAATCATGGCTTGAAGGGCTATATTGCATTGCATGTTTTAATTTGTTGTAGTTATTTTATGATTTTGGTTGAGTGGTCACCATGAAGGTTATTTATTCTACCTATTTCATTGAAGCTATTTGTGTGTTTACATGTATGCTACATGCTTCTCCATGTTTACCTTTCTTGTGCAATAAATTGGATCTTTGATCATGAATAAGGATGCTTAGCACACATTTTTCATCTTTTCCAATTATCTTTGTTTCTTGAAAACATTGAGAAATCAATTCGATGACTAAGTCATGAAATCGATTTGATGGCTAAGTAATTTTTTTAGCAAAATAATTTTCCTTTTTGTTACAAATTGTGACAAAGTACCATACAGAACATATTTCTATAGTTTATAGAGCAATAATTATTTTTTAATGGAGAGACACCTCACGAAATTTTAAATTTTACTAAGAAAAAACAACGTGATTTTTCAATGTTTTGTATACCTTTCCAAAGAAATTAATCCCGCCTAAACATTAAGTCACCCAAAAAAACCTAGGTTTTCTTTCACTTGCTGAAGAGAGTTCATTTCCAGTGCAGAGGAGAGTTAATTTCATAGCTTTTGTTATTTGGTGCAGAATGAACTGGGTTTCAAAGGTTTTGTAAGGAGATTGCACTTATGGGAGAACATTGGAGTATATCTTGATGATTCTTCATCTCTATTGCAATAAGAGAGGGTGTATTTTCTCTACGATTATCCCTTGTGAAGAGGGCCCATTCAAATTGATCTTGTGGTTGGGTTGTGAAGGTCACAGGCTGTTGGAGAATCCAGGTGGGAGAGACAGGGGATTTCTATTTACGATTTTTTTGCGTACATCCCTCCATTTGAAAGGACATGCCATTCATCCAAAACCAAAAGGAAGAGTTATTGCAGTGAAGGAGGAAATACTGAGAGTGTTGCAGACATGTACATGAAGTCTTGGGGCATGGAAAGACCAAATACACAACAATAACTCATATACTTTTACTGTTGTTACAAAATGCTGCAAGAAGGGCGAGTTCATTAGTGAATTGGCGACTTGGTAACTGGGTGTTTCATCTTTGTGGAGGGCGTTGAAGATTGGAATCATAGTGTTATCATAAATATGTTGTTGATCAGTGGAAGAGGTTATCTTGCTGGTGGAGTTTCCACAAGTCAGATCTGCTGCATTTCTACATTCCCAGGCATGTAAGTAGCCCATATTTCTGAGTATTGATTTTGAGTTTATGCATATCTAGAGAAATGTTCATATTGTATTTTCATTTTATATTCCAGGCCATTATGAAACATCTCAATCCTTGAGAATTAGAGTTCTGAATTTGGAAGGTGACCAATGGTCCAATACACATCAAATATTGAATAAGTCTGTTTCAGAATGCTCACTAGTAACTTGTAAGGCAAGGTTTAGGCTTTAGATTTCAATCTTCCATGTGAAGCCAATTTATATGGTTTCTGTAATGTCAACTTTCAAGGCATTCAATCTCTATTATTGTTTTACTGCATAAGATCATTTTCTAGAGAAAGATAATATTTTCATGATAGTAGCATTATTTTATTTAGTCTATTTTGCGTTTTTATGATTTGTCTTTCGGCTTTCTTGAATGCAGGCTCTCTCAAGGATCACATCGACTGGAGCCATGACATACTGTTTTATTTAAGCATTTCGAGAAGGGAAATGGAACAACTTATGAAAGTCTATTGAATTCTATGTGTAATACCATCTGTGAAACAGGGGCAAGCACTGGCGGGTGATCTTGTCATCTCTCTTATCACTATGCTTTTAACTGGAAGCAAATACGGTGGTGGGATTACCCAGGTAACATTTATAACCTTAGAAATTCCACTTTTTATTTAATGTGGCACTTCTTAAAGATTCCCATCAATTGCAAGAATAAAATATATAATCTTGCAAATCCTTTTCAGTATGGGAATATGTTATTGGCCTAATATGACATTGGGAATCTAAGAAGATCCACAAAATAAATTTTAAAGAATAGTAATTAGTAATGTAATTTAACTTGGAAACTTCAAACCTTTTCATAGAAGCATCCTCCATGCTGTAACATTAACTGTGTTTTTACTTTGCTTCATCACAAGATTGGCAAAAAATTCTTCTGCCACACTCTCATGGACTACATCAAACAACAAATTTAACATAGTATGTCTCCTGTATATCAGATACCTGAAATTTCTCTGCTAGAATTAGAAGTAGGAAATGAATAGAGATGGATGTCAAGTTCCAAAGTATTTTATGGTTCCCCTTTTCAGTTAATTGTTTACCTTGCCATATGAGCATATTTAGGTCACTTGAAAAGGACGACGGTCTGCCTTCCTACTGTAGAATTTTCTTACCTAGTATATAATGGTCTCTCTTTTGAAAAAGGGGTTGTTTTATTTCATCCAAAACAGAACTAATATCTCTCTCTCTCTCTCTCTCTCTTTCTCTCTCTCTCTCTCTCTCTCTCTCTCTCTATATATATATATATATATATATGATCCAATCGTGAACTCCATAACTAGCTACGTTGGTAGCCATTTTTTAGACTTATTACCTTTATAACGTTGGATGGTCACACCCATATCAAACCGAGTAGGCACAGTCGAGCAGTCCATCTCGATATCCAATCGTAGGAGCCCAGAAGCCCAGTCGAAGGGCCAATCCAAGCTGAGTATCCGAGTATCCCCATCAATTATTCGAGAGTAGCCCAATTGAGCCCGGTAGCTAAGCCAAGTATGAAAGTGGATGTCCTGGTGTACTTATAAAGAGAGAGGCTTACCTCCTTTCCCGATGCTAGTTGGCATGGCCCAGTAGACACCCTACACTAGGGGTGGATGGAATGGTGTTGGTAGGGCTAGAAAGTGAGCAAATGAAGCAAGATGGGGGAGCACCCGCTCAACCTTATTCATTAAATAGGAGGGTACTTCGCTATCCCTTTGGTCAATTCAGTCACATGGGTGCACATACTTGAATCTTATGCATTCACATTGGAACTAGTTTACCTTCAAGCCCAACTTTGGCCTATAAATATAAGCCTCTTCAATGCATTAGTTCATCCAAAACAGAACTAATTTGCTTACCTAGTATATAATGGTCTCTCTTTTGAAAAAGGGGTGGATTTATTTCATCCAAAAACGAACTAATATATATATATATATATATATTTCCCACCTTGGAGTAGGGTTTGTAAGTTAAATTTATGTGGAAAAAAAAAATTCCACTGGATCATTTCATTTAGGAGATGAATGGGCACCCATTAAATTTAATAGCTATAATTTTCCACATAGAGATGTTCCTTGGTGGTTTAGGAGAAAAATGGACACCCATTAACCAAATTGACACCTGTGTGGTAGTAGTTCTCCTAAAAATATATATACTCATTGTTTTGACATTCAGACCACGATAAATATTATCTAGGCAATGCTTGTGATAATGCAATGGGTCTTGAAATGTGGAATAATTGCAACCATGGTATTGAATCCCATGGTTGGTAAGTTCTTATACCCTATATATATTGTTTTTTTTGGGGGGGGGTTTAGTATCCATACAGACAAGGTGTTTTGCACCAACTATTAAAATCATAGAGGGTTTGAAAATGCCTCTAGAAATTTTTTACAATCACAATAGGGTCTAAACCTACACATTTATCGTCTCTCACATTTTTTTTGCCTCTCACTCTTAGTTTCATTTCATAGATAGCCAAAAAATTCATCCCTCTCGCACCTCTCTATTGCTGCTATGACCTGAGTCTTGTCCCTGGGAAATGTGCACCATGTTTTCGAAAATGCATGCCCATCAGTGAGGTATGGAAGTGAAGGTTCCTGCTCAAGAAATTCCTTCTGTGGTCATTCAAGTAATCAAATCCACCTAATTTCATTAATCTATAAACAAAACAGGAACAACAAATAACTGAGGTGGAATATGAAAAGTATTTTTTGTTTGATACAGGATGGCCAAAACCCCAAGGTAGTGTTGCATCACATGTGCATAGCAGGGAGGTTTTCATGAAGTTTTGTCTACCTTCTTCTACCATTATTTTTTTTAGAAATCACTAGAAATAATAATGAATATAATTGGGAGCTAAAGGAAGAGATAATGAGTGAGGCATGTTCACTTGTAACAACATGTCCCTTAGCTTAGTGTGGCATTCAAGGAGAGATGTCAATTGTTGTTTGGTAAATAGTCCAACAATCAATTGACAATTTATTTTGGTTTAAAGATAGCATCATTGTAATTTGTAATAATTTCATTCACTTTAAGTTGTGAATGTATGAAATTACGATGTATACAACTTTTGAATTGGTTATTGAATGAGCTACATTGTTCATGGTTTATCGAATATGTAATTCATTTAGCTAAAAATTGCATAATTGGCTATAATCTTGTTATGACCATTGTTGAAAAAATCATCATTTTTTGAGTAATCCCAAGTCAATTTATGTTTTCCCTTGCTGCTGAGATGAGATGAGTTAACTTGTTCACAAGTCAAACTAACCATAAATGAGCCAGACTTGTGAGTACCCATGGGTTAGAGCATGTCTATGAGAAACTTGTGGGATATTTACTACCCAATAGATCCAATTTGCAGGCGGAGATGGAAAACCTTATTGACATTAAATATAACTGTTGGAAATGAAAATAAACCCCCTCACTTTGAACCATTTCTATTTTTTGAGCTTTTGTCAAATTTTTAGTGAGTTTGAGTTGAACTCTTACACTAACCAGGATGAGTTGTTCACCGAACTTATTTTTTCAACATTGGTTATGACTTGTTCAAATGGTTCTTGAATGAGAAGTTTATTTACTATAAGGTATGTAAAAGAGTAAAAGTGAAGCAACTTATCTGATTATTGTGTACCTGGACAATAAATGTTGTCTTAAACACTATATAATTGGGCTATTTTGAATGTAAGTCGGTTATTATATAATAAAGTTGTAGTTTAAGTATTTTGATAGTCGTAAAAGGCCATTTAGGGGTAATCAAGCTTAAGTCAATTAGCATAAGGTTGTCCCTTGGATTTGATCTCTGCTTTTGCTTGGTGGTTTCCAAATATTTGTTTTGAGTCCATGGTTTTAGACTTTTAGTCAAACAACCCATCTATAAATATAGGCTTATTGTCATCATGGTATCATCTTGCTTTTGGATTAACTAGACTCTTGTCTATCTATCACTTCTTGGTTGTTGTGATCTGCTTATCACTCCTTACCAATGCGATTGCAAGGCACTCTTTGAAGGTGAAGTCCATATTTTTACACCTTTTTCCTCATTTTCATGCCTTTTGGTAAGACAATAAGGAAGGTAGTATCTTGCATCAACAAGGAAAAAAATATTCAACATAGAGGAAAATACGTTAATTGTTTTAGAGCCTTGAGCTCTTAATTATTCACACCCAGAACTTTCTCAAATCTAGCCATTAACAAACTTCTTTGGTGTTCTGGTTCAATTTAAAAGGAAGATTATCGAGACTTAGACATGCAGTGAGTTGAAAGGATCCAATTGACTTATGATTGATTCCATTTCCCCTCCATCCCGTCCCTGTATGTTGTCACGACAAGTGTTGAATAATAAAATTTGATGCCTCGACCCTGGTGATGCTAGTGTTTCTAATTTGCTTGGTATGTAAGATTTTTTTTTTAAATGTTTCAGTGAATTGTGTATTAATATTTCTTAGGCACCCAATTCCCATCATTATTACACCTCTTAGGATTGGAGGGATACCCTCTCTCTGGTTTGAATTAAGTTTTTGGTTGGTTTAATATGTATTTTTTGGTTGTAGGTTTATTATATCCTCATTTTGCTTAGTGGATTCTTTTTGTACATAGTTAACAATTCCTAATTATCTCATGGTTTTAGGTTTTTTATACTATATCTTATTACAATGTCCTACACTATGCATAATATCATGCATATGCCCCAATATGGTTATTGGATAGATCATTTAAATTCCCCAATATGGTTATCGCACAGTCTAAGTAGTTATTTTGTATAATGAAGTGTGTTCTAATGTGGAAAAATACAATAAAATAAATACTATTTTACTCAAATGTAAAATTAATGTTATAGACATGTCAGATTAATGTGTTCAAATTAAATTTTATTGTAAAGTTGTCATTTTTCCATATAAATATTAGGGAGTACTCAATTGTTTAAGATTATAAAATTTTAGAAGAGCAATATTTGTTTTTGCATTTTTAAAAGAAAAAATTTAGTTAATTTATACTTGTAAATTAAAGCACTATTATTTATATTACCCTTCATGTATGAAAAGATCGAGGAATAAATACCCTTCCATTTGAAATTAAAGCCCGCCCTTCATATATTACCCTTCAACTATGAAAAGCTCGAGGAATAAATTCCCTTCCATTTGAAATTAAAGCCTGCCCTTCAAATTTGAAAATTAGAGCCCGCCCTTTGAATTTGATCACTGGTGAGGCATGTTACCATTGAATCAATGAAAAACAAGGGCAGAGGGCACATAGAAGAAACAGACCACGACAACCATGGAAGACTCTAATTCTTCTGCGAAAATAGTCACTCAACTGCACATGTTCATTTTTTATCGCTCATAAGTGGAAAATATCCCAATCTCGTTCCACATTGTTGAATTCATTCTCCTACAAATGATGGTATTCTGTGCTTTGATGTTTGATACAAATAATTTATCTTCGAAGAATCCAAACATACAATGGCCTGCAATTAGAGTATAAACAACATTAACGATGTAGGACTGGAGGTTTTGGGTAAGAGAGAAAATAAAGCTGCATGCTCTTAAGTAGTATCTGGTATTCGAGGGCCAAGGAGATAAGTAGGGCATAAAGCCAGAGAAAGAAGTACTAACTCCCTCTCTTGACTTGATATCTAGGCACCCAAGCACACTGATGCATCAAGGGCTGTTGACTCTATTGATTTAACATATGGATGCATCATAATAAAGTAGTGCTCTCAAGGTTGCTTATTCCTCTGAATCACTAGAACTCCCAAGTATGTTCTAGAGAATATGTTTTCAATCATTACTCATTGCTAGATTTGGGCGACATTTGTACCAAAAATATCTATTTGTTTTAGAGGCAAAAGTAATGACAACCCCATAGTAAGTCCATCTGCGGTACCCATTGGCATATCGTTTGAGTTTTTCACGAAAATTTATGGAGGAATATTGATAAATTAGCGAAATTTACAGTGCTTTCCTCATTTTTTTGTGAGTGTTTTCTTGTACGGTGCATACATGATATATGTTTTATGGGCATAATAATGGAGACTCATGGGATCTGAAATAAATATTAGACACTTACATAAAGATTAACACCAAATAAGCAACCAGATTTAATGAAAATGGTAGAATGAAGCTACAACAGTAGATACCCAAGTGTTTGACAAAACACCAAACCCAAATTTATTCATACAGTGTATTCCAAGGTCAGATTTACTTGCACAGTAAGCTACAACAGTGTGTGAACAGTTTCTAACGAAAATCCATAACCCAGTTACCAGGCAGTTAAGAAATTTTCTTTGTTTATCTTGGTTTGGGAACTTTACAGTGGTATCAAAGCTTTGTGATAGAAGTGTTTAATAAAATCTCTAAGCCCTAAAATTTATAACCAGTCATGCATAAATTCGTTAGATTTAACTTGGGAAATTACACTTTAGGTAGCTGCAATTATGGGGGGTGTTCAGAGAACATAATTCCACCCCTTTAATATCCCATGTTGTGTTGATGGGGGTATTGGCTAATGTACAAGCTATATAATTTTGTGGCTAATGTACTGATTTGAGCAATTATTTTCCTTTGGTTGGGTGGCTATTGACGACATCTCACATGGGCCATGCCTTTCATTGTCTTCTCAGTCTCTCCTTTCCCCATTTTTAGTTTTATTTTTATTATTATTATTTTATTTCATTTTCCTCTCAACTACACTTTTTTGTTGAGTCTAGGTCGTGAAATCTTTATCTTTATTCTCAGAAGCACAATTTGTCACATTTTGCTGCAATCTTGGCTTACATTGTAATTTCCCATTAAACTTTGTCTCTTTTCCATCGTTTTGTTCAAAGGAATTTGAAGCCTTCTTGAGAGATGTCAATTTGTCATAATCTGGTGAATCCCAAGCATACTTGATTGGTCTTAATCTTTTATGAACTTCTTTCCATACCAATATGAACTTACAACTCACCTTAACTCCGACTTATATATTTGAACCCAATATAAGATGAGATTTCCAGATATGGAATGCAAGGATCTCTGCAACGACTTTTTGTACACTGTCACAATTTATTTGCAATTTTATGACAATTACAATACTAATCATAATAGTAGCTTGACAGGTTTAGCTTTTCCAAATTCCAATCAATAATTTAGATGTTATGAATAGATGACATCAGACTAAGCTCAAACATTATAATTCTCAAGTTATGTCCTCTTATATTCTGTATATCAAAGTAGGAATGCAGTTTTGTAGGGGATTCTTTTTCTTGGATTGCATATGATTGAACTGTTCATTATATTTTTCAATGGATGTTGTATGATACCTACCATTTTTCAATCCAACCATACTGCTATAGAAATCAAGAGTTGGTATTTAGATAATCCAGTTACATAAAAATTTTCAGGCATTCATATCTGATTGTATTTCTTATAAATACCATTCCAATTGCAAATTGGTTTCATACATATTGCAATCTTGGGAATATATGATACATTGAACTTGTTTAGATATGTATTTGTAGAATATATCTCTAGATATCATTATCATTAGAAAATATCTACATATATCATATTCGTTAGAAAACATCTCCAGAAATCTTGTTGTCATTTCATCTCAAGTCAATCACCTTAGTTGAAATGTCTCTCTTGACCAAGAAAGAAGGGCTTCTCAAATAAGAATCAAGCCCAATCTCAACATCCTCCCAATTTGATTTGGTCCATTGGGAAATTCCATCACAGGTTGTAGCTCGTGCACATTGAGTAGGGAGCAAACAAGACTTTATGCTTGGAGGTAAATGGCATATCGTAGTGGAATGGGCTGAAATTGATTCAGAGTTTGATCCTGATGAAATGGCAAAGGTAACTTTTTTATTTTTGTGTGGATTTGTTTGTACTTGAAAGGCACATTATTGGAGCTTTTTCTTTCTAAATTTTTTATTTGTAGTTATATTTTAGTACGTTCTGTGCAAATACATTTGAAATATATTTCACTAATTGTTTATGATGTGTGCTTTAATACAGATAAAACTTGCATTTATTGGAAATATTCCAAAATAATGCCAATGAGGACTTCTTAAGAAAACATCTTGAGCCCTTTGGGAAGGTACTGTTTTCCTCATTATATCAAAATCCTAGCATGAAATATTTATTCTATTAGCTGTTGTGATAATCGTATATTGAACCAATGTGTAGAATTATTTTATTTACTATTCCCCTAATTTGCTAGTATGGATGCAGTTGGAGAGAGTTGCAATATCTAGAAAGAGTAATATGCCTGTTGGTTTTGCCCACTACTCAGCGTGTTCTGTAAGTCCTTTTGACAGATGATGTAAATATTTTGCAGATAGTAATTTATTCATTTATTAAGTTCATTATTTATTAGAATCATCCACACAAATATTGCTGTTTTTCTCTAACAATCACATAAAACAAGATTGATGGTTGCATGAGATGTGCTCTCCCCAGAAAAATCATTGTTTTCACCTGATGTGTGATTAGTAACTTATAAGTTGCAAGCCAATATAATCTCAGCCTGACAATCACCTATCAATTTAGAGGATGCTAGGTTTAACTTGCCCATTTTTTTATTCAATTTGTAATTTTGATTTTCAGTGAATTACTTTGAATCATTTCTATTCTCATTTTTAAATTTCTGTTTGAATCATTTCTATTCGCATTTTTCCCCTTTATTCTTATAGCTGTCGTCCTTAGCACAATTGACATTATAAAACTTCTTTCGATTAATGTCGCCTGTTATTTTTTATTTTTTATCAATCCTTCAATTTTGGTGCTTTATCTTTTATACCTTGCATTTTTCATTGTATCGTTTTTAGTGACCATGTAAAAGAAACATCAGAATCTGTACATTTGCCAAGGAAATGAATCCCTGATTCTAATATGCCAAATTGTCTTGTTTAGGTGACAGGGTATGTTTATGGATTCATGTGTGGAATTACTTTGAAACTTTATTTTTGGCTTTTCATTCGTTTTGTTGATGGTATATTGTAAATTTGTTTTGGCTAATGCCAAAATGCGAATTATTTATGTCTAATGTTAAACTTATTTAATGTTGTATTCAAGGTTCCAACTGTGGCAGATCCATATGAAGTAGATGATAGTTCATTGCCTACTTTTGTTATAGATCACTTGCTTCGGATCTTTCGCCAAGGTCTTGCTACTCGATATGATGTAAGTGGTATCTTTTGTATGCTTTTATAGACTATTTTTTGGCTATAATAATGGCCTGCTATTATGGCATAAAATTAAGCATGTCCCTTCCACTAACATATTTTGAAGACGTACCTAAAGTGGACTGAATTAGTGTTTGGTCAAAATTATTGTTATTGTCCAGAGCAAAACTATAAATAATTTTGCAGTACTAATGGTCAATAACAAATAAGGAATGCAACCAATTAGTTAACCCAGACATATATCTATTCCAGAAAAATGGTTCAGTGTTAATATTATCTTACCTCAAATGTTGTTCAAGCTCTTCTCCAACTATGTGCAAGGCTAAAAAGGGTGCATGCCATAGCATTGTGTTTCCTTGAAAGAGGTGGATTGGTTTCTTTGCTCATATTTCCTACTAATTGCTTATTTTCAAGGTTTAATAGTGTTGAATCAACTATTGTTTGTCATATTCTTGAGGATCCTCATGCGCTTCAGGAAGCTATGGTCTCATAAATTTGACAAGATATTGAAGCTACTTTAAATCAAAATATAAGTGTAAGGGTGAGTCCTCATACTTTTATCTCAAACTTAGCTCTTGTTATCTCAAACTTATCTTGGTTGAGCTGAAGGTGGTTTTCTCTTTGATTCATTTCATATGATTCCTATTGGAAAAGTTTTTGGGAAAATCGACGATAGGGAAGTACTACCTCTATCTATAATCTTATAGGAAGGACTAATGATTGTGGAACAACATTTCAAAATCCACTTCTCATTAGACCATATACCCCATTTAGATCAGTTTTTCATTGAGCAATATGTAATTTTTAAAATTTCTGGTCGTTGAACATCTGCTAGATTGTAAATTGTTTTTCTTGGATTCGAACTTTAGAATTCATAGTTTAAGGACATATATAATGTAATGTGTCTATGATTGCAGAGAATGATAGGGTTGTAGTAGAGATTAATATTGAAAGTACTTCAGCTCCATCCCATTTGGATTCTATTTACTGAACAATTCGAAGTGGGTGACTAATAAATTGTTTGAGTAGTTGGGTTGATGATAGTCAGCAACTTAGAGGAATGAGTGGCACTACAATAGAATTAGGAATTGAGGATAATTTTGTTTCTCAGTTATAGAAGGTTCAACTAGTTGATGAAAATCGATCAGATTAGGCCCATGATACCACCAGATCACAGGAAAAAGGTGATGCTATTTCCTCACAAGCTCCAGATGTTGGTACTGTAATGATAGAAACTTTACAATCATAAGAAAATGATATATAGAGAACCAAGGAGCATAATCAATCCCATGTTGAAGATAATACAATCTAGCATCCTTTGTCAGCCATTAGATACTCAAAGCTATGTATTGATCCTTTTTACCATTATAGAGGATTCTGTAAGTTAGGTTCTCAAATTCTTAAAGGGTTTTAGCTCAATGTAAGAGCGCCTGCCTTACAAGAAGGAGGTTGGCGATTCGATTCCTCCATGCCTTAATGATATTATAATATTGGTTAAAAACAACTAAATTACTAAGCAAAAAATAAGAGATAGGTGACTAAAAAAAAACCAAAACTTGTATATAAAATTACTAAAAACGACTAAATTAGAGACCAAAACATGAGAGATGCAAAACTAGGCATTAAAAATGATGCAACACTTGGCGCTAATGATGAAGCCAAACATGGTGTCGATATGGTAGCAAAATAAGACATTTATTTGGATGCAAAACATGGTGCTACATAGGAAGCAAAATATGGTGCAGCAATAGAAGAAATATTTGGCATCATTTTGGTAGCAAAACAGGATGCAAAAAAGGAAGCAAAAATTGGTGCAAATTTGGAAGCGAAAATTGGCACATATTTGGAAGTAAAACATGGTGCAAAATGGGAAGTTAAAGTGGTAGAAAAATTGGATGCAATATTGAATGCTAACATGGTGCTATTAAGGATGAAAACATTAGAGGAAATTTTAGCTCAAAATGGGCCTCCTAAAAAGAATTAATAAAATAATATTTATTAATTTTGGAGGAAGAAAAGAAAAAAACTACTTTTTTGTTTGTATTTTTTACATATCTCCCCGCGTTTTTACTCAAATTTTGATCGGGAGAGCTCGTTGGATGCGGAATTAAATTTCACATCCAACGAGTACCCACTCAGCATACTTTTGACAGGCCCCTCTACCCCACAAAGAAGAAATACCTGAAAAAACGTGATGATGACATCATCATCACATTGTTTCAGGTATTTCTTGTTTTTGGTGTAGCGGGATCCGTCAAAAGTATGTTGAGTGTGTACTAATTGGATGCAAAATTTAATTCCACATCCAATGAGCTCTCTTGATCGAAATTTGAGTAAAAACACAGGGAGATATGTCGAAAATACAAACAAAAAAGTAGTTTTTTTTATGATACCTATCCCCAAATTTATATTAAAAAAGTGTTTAAGACCTATACAGTATTTCAAATTTAAAGCAATTTAATTGGCTAACACATGATGACATGGAATTTGAATCAAAGTTAAAAGGCCCATTTTGATTTGAAATTTCCTCTAATGTATGGTGCTAACATGGGTGTCATTTAAGAAGCAAAAGCGGACACTCGCTAGGAAGGAAAATACGACGTTATTTAGGAAGCAAACCTTGACGTTGTTTAGGAAGCAAAGTTGGATGCTATTCTGGAAGCAAACCTCGACGTTGTTTAGGAAGCAAAGTTGGACGCTATTTTGGAAGTAAAAAAAGAGATGCTATTTTGGACGTCATAAAGGATGTTATTTAGGAAGCAAAAAAAGACATTTTTTGAGCCGCTTTAAGTTTTGTCCATGATGCATCCCATTTAGCGTCTAGTTTGACCACTCAATGTAAAAAAAAATTACACTAAAAAGGGACTCTAAATGGGATGTTAATTCCAGGATTTTTTGTAGTGATCGAATAGTTTGATATTGCCCATGTTTATAATCTAGGG
This sequence comes from Pseudotsuga menziesii, assembly GCA_001517045.1. NCBI lineage: Eukaryota > Viridiplantae > Streptophyta > Pinopsida > Pinales > Pinaceae > Pseudotsuga > Pseudotsuga menziesii. Next base: position 723,528 of record LPNX010789213.1, on the reverse strand, counting down.
ATTATACAAGTGTCTTTAACCCTTGTACAAGCACATAGACAATTCACAGTAGAATATGTCATACTGATCTAATGATGGTCCATTGTATAGAATGAATCTTTTATAAATCACCAGATTTCGTCCCCACAACTTAGTAATTCTTAGGGTTGAAATTTCACCAATTGGTTATTTTTTGGGTTTTAAAAAAAAAATAATCTTTTGGTCATTTTTAGTGTTTAATATCACCTATATTTACATAAAATATGTTTTTTTATCATAATTTTTGCCAAAATTTACACATTTCAGTGTTAATTTTATGTTTCATATTTAATATTCGCATACCCATCTATAAACATGTTTTATTCAATGCAAAAAAACCACCTAGAGTACTATACTTAAGTATAATTTTAGAATCCTAAAAAAATACCCTGCCCCACAATAAGGATTCTTGTTTTACAGCAAAAATCCCTACGCATGGGATTCTAAAAGAGTTTATGAAAATTACATTAATTTTTTGTTTGTTTGTTGGAAAAGTGGTGGAACCCCCCTGGCTAGCAGGGTTTCCATGGCTAAGTAACCATGAACCAAGGGCATCTAAGCAGTCAAAATCACTTGGGGATTGCACCCAGCTTGAACCGCACCAACCCTTAACATGGTTGGATTTTTGGTATCTGATGGGATTAGAATCGACGACCTTTCAGCTTAGGGGGCATCTTAACCATACCTCGCCACCAACTATTCTACATCTCATGGATAAAATTACATTAACTTTATAAGTATACACTATACTTTGAATTTGAATTTTTGGAAATATTCAATAATATTAATTTAATCAATTTGTGATTTGTTTTCCATCTTATGACAAGTTTTATTTAAATAAAAGGTTAATGGCATCAGTATAAAATAACACATGGTGACATATCAGAGATCACCCATCGAAGTTCGTAATTGATGCTAGTATGGAAAGGGTCAACAAGCTAGTGTTTTGGCATATCGATGGTGATGTATTGGAGTTTTTAACAATAGGCCGAGTTTGAAGTCGTGTAGGTACATTGACAATTGTAATATGACAAGCATTGAATGGGCCAGATGTTGGCATGCAAAAAGGAGCATATTGAGGAAGTCAGTCTCGAGTTTCGAGTCAGGAGATGAAAGACGACTTCAAAAAAGGATGGATTCTCGAGCAACCTTCAAAATTGAACCCTTCACAGCCCTTCCAAAGGGTTCTAGCCCTTCCTAGAAGTGTAAAGTTAAAATTTCCCTTCAAAACAAATTTAAAATTTGAATTTTACCTTTCCAATAAAGAAGGGTATAATTTATATCAACATTTCAAAAGAAGAGCAACATTTGAAATTACCCATTCATATAAATTTCTCAAGATGTTGAAATTCCTATGCTATAAAGTTCAATTCATCATTCAAAATATTGTAAATATGATCAATTATAATCACTTACTCACTCATGTCATGCACTCGGTGCTTAGTTGTTGAAGATGGCCAGTAATCATTAATGACTACGAGGTGCTATCCATCGGGATGTGACTCTGACTCCCGAGTCACTTGAGGCTGTAATCTAAAGTGTGACAATGTGTCAGAAACTACTAGTCTACTACTAGGCCTGAAACAAGCTCAAAAATTTGTGCCTACTACCTTATATGTGAACCTCGCTACAAATGTCCACTTTTTTTTCGACAAAATGAAATTCAAAAGGTCAGTTTGAAAAGTCCTCCTCTACAAGACTTCATTTCTTGCATGAATATGATGGACTCACGACAACTATAAAGAACACTCGATGTCATGCAAATACAATAATGACATGTAGTTAGGATCACAAATTGTGCAGAAATTGATTTATGCATTGCTATAGAGAGGTGTCATTGGGCACACGATATGGAGAAACAATGGTTATTAATAAAATTAAAAAAATAATTGTTGGCTCAAGAATATGGCTCAAGAATAGTCGTCAGTTTGATGAGTGGCATGATCGTGATGTTATCTCCCTTCGCCCTTCCAAACATAAGTGGTTTCTCATGACATTTGTCCTCAGCGCTACCAAAATACTTATAAAAATTACTTGTCTTTACATCCTCATCTCATAGTCATAACTAACGATTATTATGTTTGCACATCCTCACCTTATAATACGAGTTGGGTCAAGGCGCAAAGACAACCATAAAATATTAAATTGTCAAGATGCAAAGAGTAAGAGAGAACTATAAGTAAGTCTTATATTAAATTTACGTTATAAGTCTTTAATTAACACTATAAACTAAGATTTGACAAGTTGGATTGTTCTGATCTTCGTATCATTCCTTACCAATGTGATTGCAAGGCATTCATTGAAGGTGAAGTCCATAATTTTAGGTCTTCTTCCTCATTATAATGCCTTTTGGAAAGACAATAAAGAGGGTAATGGCAAGCATCAACATGGAAAATAGTCTCAACATAGAGGTTATACACATTAATTGTTTTCATTAAATAATTTAAATTCCTACCCATGACTATGGATTCAGTGAATCGTGGACTGGTAGAAAACACAACAAATTTTAGAGCCACAAGCATTTAACTACTCACACCTATAACTTTCTGAAATCAGCCATTAATAAACTTATTTTGGTATTCTGGTTCAATTTAAAAGGCGGATTGTTAGACTCAGACATGCAATGAGTTGCAAGGATTCAATTGACTTAGGCCCCTCCATCACATACATGCATGCTTTCACAACAAGCGCTGAAAAAATAGTATTTGTTTTTTGCATTTTTTTTTTGTGTGAAAGGGTTTGGTTAATTTATATTTTTCAATTAAAGTACAATTATTTATATTTCCCTTCATCTCTGAAGGGCTGAGAGAATAAATGCCCTTCCAATTGAAATTAAGAACCACTCTTCAAATTTGATCTTTGTTCTCGAGTATAAATATGTATTTTTTTTCTTTGATTGAATATAATTTAGTAAAGTGCTTTTGTCATGTGCTCTATGTATTTATGTGTTGTTTTGTTTGTGGAAGAGCCATTTTAGCTTTCATATCCTTTAAAATTCAATATGGTTTTACTTTTATTTATTTATGTAAAGTATATGAAATTTTAATATTTTGAAAATAAATTAAACACAATAGGAATTTTTTATTTATTTTTAATGTAAACTTTATGAAATTTTGTTTATAACTTTTAATATTTTGAAAATAAGTAAAAAACAATTTGAATTTTTTAAGTTTGATATATTATTTTTATTAAGGATAGTTGTTAAACACAAAAAAATAGTAAATTTTTTAAAAATTAAGAAAAAATATTAGATTTCTACCTAGTGATGGTTGCATCAATTTCATTAATTAGGTTGTAGGTGTATTTATTTAGGCCGAGGTGTCGATTAAGCAATCTTTACACTAGTACAACCACAAATAAAGTGACCAATAGACCACTTAGTTTTGTGGACATGGTTGGTTATTAATTAAATGATAAACATTAAACTAATTACCAAATCATTATATTTATCCATTTATGGTATACTATAAACATTAAATTATTTAATATAAACAAAAAACAAATACTATTTAATAAATAAATAAATAAAACAATTATTGTTATCCCCTTCTTTAACCACTGCCTAAATAAAGATTACTTAAGTCTTAGTCTAGATGCATTTAAGTATAACAAGATACAGTGACCATAAAATGAATCATAATTGTATACTTCAGTTAATTTTGTTGATCCTTTAAAAAAAATCCCAAAATCTGAGATAATATCTAAATGCCTATTGACGTAATTAAAAATCTAGATTATATGGAGAATATTCTTCTTTACGACACTAAGTCGTAAATGAAGAGATTGGATTTACTACATTAATTTAATTGCACATATTATAATGTGGGTTAATAATTAGTGAACTAGATTAAGAGTTATCAGTAATTTATTTATAGACTCACGCCTTCCTTTTACAATGTTATGCCATGTTTGCGAGGTTGATTATAATCCCAACCACATTGTTTCCTGTTGTTCCATATCCCAATACAATGGCATTATAATTTCCCTACATCTCCAGTTCCACTGGTTTAAAATCACCTTCCCAGCCTTGCACTACATGTCATGTTTGTTGGAGACATTTACCACCATACACACTCTTTTTGGTCGAATTGGCCTAGTTAAGCCACTATCATAAGTATAATTGACGTTAATTGACATCATTGGAGCATTAATTGACATCATCTAGTCACACCCACACCTACCTATAGTCAAGGAGGCTAACTTAGCCTTCTCCTACAGTCAAGGAGGCTAACTGGAGCACTTCGGGGGTGATCTGAGTGATATTAATGCACCTAATTGCTAACCGGTGGTTACAATCAGTTCAACCAGTCAGTTAAGGTGCCTCCTCTCATTAAATATATTATTTAATAATTATTTATTATTATTTAATGATCTGGAGTCAACAGGGGTGCCTCCACCAACTTATGATGATTAGTTCAGCTTCAGTTAACCTCATCGGGAGTTCATTGAAGTCGTTGAAGCACTAGCACTTGGTGGTTGGCTTGCTATGACATGTGTTTGATCTCTTTCAGTTGAGATTCAGTCATTTATTGCACTCCGACTTCAGTTAGGGTTTGGTGAGTCAATTAGGGTTTTGGTCAAGTGGTTAACTGAGTGTGAACCAATGGCTTGCAGTTAGTTAAGCCAGACTCACTCTTTGATTTTGAATGACCTCCTTAGGTATTCGAATTCCTCATTGATTCAAGCTATTTCTTGACATTGTAATTGTAACTATTCATTCTTTATGTGGATACAGAGCAGCTACTATTCCTGTAGACCAATTAACACCATTTCATGAGTTATTTGTTGATTATTCTTTGATGAGATTGATGCTTTGTTCCTAGATCAATGTGCAAGAATAATATGGTATCAGAGCATACGGCGGGACAAATATCTATCTCTCAAAAGCAAGCTTTTTGATAGATTTCTCAATGAAATTTGAGCAATAGCTCAAAAATCCAACACTGCACGAGAAGCCAAGGCTTACCACTTAATACCCCAAGTAAAGAACTTGTTGATCAAGCTTGCTTGATTGACTATGCTGGGTGTGATGAAAGCCTAAAATGTGCAGGCTCTCCGACCTTACAATGCCCCTTTTGTTTTGATTTGCAGGTTTTAATAGGTACAACTTTGAATGGACTCATCAATCCCTCTTCTCACCCCATTCACAAGCTATTTAGAATGGAAGTTGAAGATGATTGCATCTTTGAAGAGATGAGGTCTCTATGAGGTGTTTATTGGACTTGGAAAAGAGTCTTATGAGAATGAGAATGACTGGCTAAATGACGGTGACAGAGCTTTTGGAGCAATATGTCTGGCTCTTTCTCCTAGCTTGCGCTACCTTATTGGTTCTGCTGAATACCCAAAGGATCTCTAGGAAAAATTGGACAGAACCTTTGGCAAGAACAATGAGGATCATAATAGCACTTTGGAGATCACATCCAGCACCACAAGAGTTCTTTACTCAAAATTCTCAGCCTCTACTCTCTTTGATGAAGTTGTTCAAGATGAAGATGAAGCAGAATCTTCTACATGGTCAATTCGAATTGAAGAAAGTCTCCATGCAGTGACTCCTTCTCCTGATGCTCCGGAAGTTCATGAGATATCTGATATCTCATCTCCTCATATTGATGAAATAGAAGAATACATTCGAATCTCTGATATTGAATAAAAATACTGCTGCACTTTCATGCAAACATTCACCGGTGATTTTCCTTTGAATTCTGTGCAAAATTTACCAGTAATTGCTTCCGAAAGTGAAGAGAAATTTGATTTTTCTCCCTCTAATGTTGCTGCTGGTGTGCAAATATGTAAAAAAATGGATATTTTGGAAGAAATGTCAGATTATAAGAGTGACACATTCGCTCCCCGTTATCTAGATCTTCCAGCAAAATTCTGCAGGATTGCATGCACCAAAATTCAGAATTTTGAAGAAAAAGACAACTGTGCATCCACTGTCTCGGTTGACCATAATTTTGGATCTGATATGAAACTTATTGGATCTGATATGATCTTATTTGTATCTGATATCATATTTCTTGGTTCAAAATTTCAGGTTCATAAACCTTCAGTACTGCTTGTAGCTGTTCTCATCAACGGTGTGAAGAAACAAGTACCGCAAGTCTCCTACAAAACTACTGCTGGGGATTTGATTTGATTTCATAGTTTGGGATCTATTGTGAACTTATTTAGATTTGATTTAAATTATTATTTGATATTATTTTGTTCATATTTTAAAATCCAAGAGCTTTTAGCCATGCTTGTAGCTGCTCTCACCAATTCCGGTGTGAAAAATCAAGTACCGTAGTTCTTCTTCAATTTTGTTGTTGGGGATTTGGTGTTAGTTTCCTCTTATGATGTTGCTGATATTTTATTTTGTGAATCATTAGTTATTTCTTAAGCTATATCAGATTATGGAGCTCAAGCATTCACTCTCCAGAGTCCCAGGGCTTCTCTACCTTTGGTCACATGCTCATCTCCTCACAGAACTAGTAAAGAGGAAGACATTCTGCATCCACTTGGACACTTGCTCCTAAGATTTGGGGCTGATTTTACCACTCATGGTTTGATGTTCAAGGCTGAAACATATCAGTTTCTTGAGTTTTCCACACATGGTTCAAATCCTCAAGAACCTTTTCTCTCTCTTCAGATGATTTCAGTTACTCTACATGGGTCCAGTTTTCACCGTGCAGCTGTTTATATTTCTGATTCAGTTGAGTGCATTATTCTTCTTCCAAAGTGGAAGATTCCTCCAGACATATTCATTTAGTTTGGATTCAAAGATTCACATGCACATTCTTAGGATGATGTTGCATAGAAGAACCAATTCTTGATTTACTGCTTAGTTTGAGGGGGGGTATTTTTCCCATGAGGTTTTCCCCATTTCCTTGGTTATATTAAGCAGTTACTTTATTGTATAGGGTGACCTATGGCATTTGTTTCCAGGGCCTTAGCATTTTTATGCATTTATGTTTTCTAACTCTTCCTGAGTATAGCTTAAGGGGGGGTGTTGGAGACATTTACCACCATACACAATCTTTTTGGTCAAATTGGCCTAGTTAAACCACTATCGTAAGTATAATTGACATTAATTGACATTAGTGGAGCATTAATTGACATCATCCAGTCACACCCACACCTACCTACAGTTAAGGAGGCTAACTGGAGCACTCCAGGGGTGATCTGAGTGATATTAATGCACCTAATTGCTAACTGGTGGTTACAATCGGTTCAACCAGTTAGTTAAGGCACCTCCTCTCATTAAATATATTATTTAATGATTATTTATTATTATTTAATGATCTGGAGTCAACAGGGGCACCTCCATCAACTTCTGATGATCATTTCAGCTTCAGTTAACCTCATCGGGGTTCATTGAAGTCATTGAAGCACTAGCACTTGATGGTTGGCTTGCTATGACATGTGTTTGATCTCTTTCAGTTGGGATTCAGTCATTTATTGCACTTCGACTTCAGTTAGGGTTTGGTGAGTCAATTAGGGTTTTGGTCAAGTGGTTAACTTAGTGTGAACCAATGGCTTGTAGTTAGTTAAGCTAGACTCACTCATTGATTTTGAATGACCTCCTTAGGTATTCGAATTCCTCATTGATTCAAGCTATTGCTTGACATTGTAATTGTAACTATTCATTCTTTATGTGGATACAGAGCGGCTAATATTCCTGTAGACCGATTAACACCATTTCATGAGTTATTTGTCGATTATTCTTTGATGAGATTGATGTTTTGTTCCTAGATCAATATGCAAGAATAATAATGTTTCCCTACATCTCCACTCTCTGGCAGTTTTAGTTTTCCCTCACAAACATGCAATTTCGACTTTAAACTATGAACAAACACAATAAATGTATTATTGGATTTTAAATATGTAACCGAGCAATGTGAGGGTTCTTTTGTGAGAAGAAGCACAAAATTTAAAGTAAAAAAGCAAGTGTGGAAAGGAGAAGTGACTACGAGCGGCTTTGAGGGGGCTAACTTAATGTTTAGACAATTTGCACCAATATTTCGGTGAATTTTTCAGCAAAAATCCTACGGAAATTGTTGAAATAGTAGTTTTGGGTGGTTGAAATTGCATAATAAGAGTGCCCCATGGGTAATATAGGTGGATGAATCCATTTATGCAGTCAAAATTGCAATTCCATCAATCGAAACTACGATTTCAGTGATTTTTTACATCGTCAGATTTCAGCAAAAACTACCAAAAAAATTACAAATCCTCTAAACATTAGCTTACTTTGTTTTGAGGACATTAGCTTACTCTGTTTTGAGGACATAGACATTGTTAATTTTGGTTATGAGGATGTAACATATTTTGGTCATCATATTTCGATTTTTTTGTCAATACGACCATTTGTGAGATTGGACATACTTTCTGGAAGGGTTGTTAGGCATTGTTCAAAGGTTTGACCTAGTTTGTGAGTTTGCCACCTTTATTGATTTTTAATTTCAAAATTGTTTTTGAAATATATTTGAAGAGAATAATATCCTTCGGGTTACAGGCTCTCTGACTGACCCCTTCTTTTGGAGAACAAGGAGATATGGGTGACATACCCATATTAGACATTCTAATTATGCAAAATCCAAAAAGTAACTCCAAAGGATGATGATATCGTATGCTGGAAATAGACATAGAATGTATGCTAGAAAAAAACATAGTAAACAAGTGCTTACTTTGTGATATTGGAAGACTTACATATGGGTAGTATTAATACATTTAGTATTCGTCGAGTTATCAACGTATTTGTCCCCAATTTCAAAAAAATGTTAATTACATTATGTTATATACATCCATGAAAGGTTTAGGAGTTAATACTGATTTTTTTTAATTTTCTTTCTTAAAATTTAAGAGTTAATACAGTAGTTGTATGGACCAATGATATTTATATCAATTGATTGAGTAAATTTATAGAATTAGTGTTTTTTTTTTTTAGGATATTCAACATGATGGAAAAGTAAAGCCATCTTCCTTCCTCTATCAGCTTGGTGGCCATTCATGTATGGTATTTATGTTTTATCTTTCACTTTCTCTTGGAGATAAACAATGGTATTACCTTTAATAATGCTTTTACATCCATAAGTCTTACTAGTTTTTTCACTATCTTAGGATTCTTATTGCATGGTTTGAAGTTGGAAGAGGTGGAGAACAAAGCTGGTCATTTAAAGAACTAGACATTGAGAGGTGTGAGGTTCAATCTAGTTTGTACTCAAGGTAGAGTACAAGCATCAAAGAGACAATGTGAACAAAGCATAGAGTGGTTTACATTTTTTCTCAATCCACTTTGGGTCACAACCAAAATTAGCCTATTCGGTTAATGTGTGAGTCTCCTCAATAGGGAGACCCGGGTTCAATCTTCTGAGGAATGAGTTAGTTGGGAGGAGACACCCAAAAATCCAACCATGTTAAGGGTTGGTGTGGCCCGGTGCAATCCCCAAGTAATTTTGACAACTTAGATGTCCCTCGATTGTTGTTTCTTAGCCAATGGTTGAAATGCACTAGCCCCCAATAACTGACATATATGTATTATTAAGTTTTATTGTAGAAAATGAAATACAAATTGTTTCTTCTAATGATTTAAGTACTCATCAACCATGCCTAAAACTACATTAGAAATGCCATATTTTGGATTTGGATATAAGAAATGTCTTACGGTATGAATTATATTTATAAATTTTGCTTAGAACAATGTTAATATGCTACTTTGATCAATTTTATTTACTCAATCATGTTAAAGATTTAATATTTTGAATTCAATATTTTACAATTTCTTAACAACAAATCTTATTATTATTTTACAATTTCTTAACAACAAATATGATTATTACTTCCAAATGTTTATTTCACATATTATAGCTCATCCTTATTGGATAGTGCGAATAGGGGATATAGATGAGCTTTATATAGGTAATACTTATTGGACAGTGCGAATAGGGGATACATATGAACTTTATATGGAATAATAGCATTTGTTCCTTAATATGGAATAAGTGTCTAATAATAATATACCTTCTCATTTGTTCCATTTTTCACAGCTTTTTGACCTAATTGTGATAAAGTAATTCAAAGCTTATTGTTCTATCAGGTATGTTTACTTATATTCAAACTTTAACTTTTAAATTTTTTAATAGGGAGAGAGATTCGAGATGAATCTAGTATATTCGTAGAAATTGAAGCTTTTATATTATTAAAAAAATGGTCTTGATATAAAGAAGAAGCACAGGAGGTAGATCTTTCTATTAAGATAATTTTCACAAGTATGCACAAGAAAAATAGAGAGAAGAATAAGAGGCTAAATACAAGCGAAGTGATCCAATATCTTTCCAAGTATTATTGATCAACAGAATAGATGATGAACCAATAATGAACTGATTGATTATTACAATAATAATACATCTTTATAAAATAAAATTGAGTTGGTGGAAGACAACTCATGCTAGCTCATAAATTAGACTTACCAAATATGATTAACCCCCATAGGTGGCTAAAGGACTTCCCAAATTAGTCAAGGACCTCACGAATTAACAAAAGCATGAGTGATTTTTTATGAATGAAGGAAAAACATGATGATCTTGGAATATGGAGAGAAAATAATGAAGAATGGGTTGGCAACAAAAGATAGCAGTTTCCTAGTTGACTAGCTTTACCTTATCCACAAAAAAGCTCGAATAAAGCAGAATATACACATAATCTACAGGAAAGCGTAGTTACTAATTCTAGAAGTCAATAAAGTAGATAGGATCAAACTAGAATCATGATTAAAGCGCTCTTGGGGTATATATGGAAAGTGTTGACCATGGAGTGCAAGTGGATGCCAACTATCTAGGCTAGTAGGTAGGAATTTAATAAAAATCGATTAAAATATTTTATCCTAAGTTATGAAGTGGGTTTATTATATTCCCACACACCCTTTTAAGTCTGAATTTATGATGTTTATGTCTGAAATAATCAGATGCATATGGTGCATATAGGTGTATATAGGGCCCAACAATAAGGCTATGGTCACCCTTTACAATTATTCATGTCCAGAAAAGCTAAGGACGGAGGAAAACCCACATGGGAGAAAACCTCCTCAAGAAAGGACAAGGCACAAAATTTGAAATATGTATTCAATATTTCTTTGTAGTCACTTTAATGGGCTGAATGAACTGCTTCTGGTGAAATAATTTAATGAAAAAATCATGAATTCCATGATCATGCACTAGAGTGTAGAATCTGCAAGAAGGAAGATGAGAGACTCCTTGTATCTCATCATCTAATGAAGTAGGAGCATTATCTGAATGCTTCTTGCTGCTAACAAACTCTAATATGAAAACACAATCTGAAATGGAAAAGAGATCCGTGCATACTCCTTCCCAAATAGTATAGATTAAATTAAGACAATCAATAACACAATTAGTTCCTTGTATAGCTGGAAAATTGTGATGTGGATCACATATCATTCTTCCAATTTGATGTAGAACCTTCACATATCTAATATGAGGCTGAAAATACTCTGATATATCAGAAATATTATTATATGGAACAACAAAGACAAAGGATTCACTGATTCCATGGGGATATAGAGCTAGCCTAGGAAAAATACGAGCAACTGGGGAAATCTGATGGATGTAAAAATATGAATGATGAATGGACTTGAGATCTGAAGCATAACTATTTAGAACAAATCCAAACATGTGTAATATAATTCCAATGATGAATAAGGTCATATATAACCAACCAATGAAAAATAGGAAAGACTTCAAACCATTTATATAAGTAACATTGCATACGAAACCAATGAGGAATCAACTAGTGAACTTGGGGTTTGTATAATCTTAGGAGTATTTAGAGGTATGGAAGATGGTATGGATGGTGGTATGAATGGTGTCATGACATGCATATTAGCCTGCAAACATGATCCTAAATGAGAATTATTATCACGTGAATGAAGTGAGGAAGATCTGCTCAAAGACAAGTCGGGATTTAGTGAAAAATCACAAGTATTGAGAGATGAATCTAGGATACTGATAGGTGGATTATCAAAGAAAGAAAATGAGATTTATGATTTTGATATATCATAAGGTAAATATATATCAAATATGTGATTAAAGGATTTTACTATGGCACTCAAGGCATAGTTTATAACACCTTGGAACTGCGCACTATGACATTGTTATGATGAATCAACATGCTTCTCTAGCTCACCTGGAACTTCGATATTGTGCTTCTCAAGTAGTTGAGACATGATGTCCATCTTCTTATTGAAAGATTTCTTCTTTGGATGAAATCCCTTGCTGCAATAAGAACACTTGGTTGTACTTCCTTTCTTCTTGACTTTCTTTTTTAAACCTTCATTACTAGGCTTCAAACTTTCAATATTCAATATCTGACTTTGGATTCTTCTCTTTCACAATTTGCTTCTCTTTGGACTTGATATTATTTCTTCCTTGAACTATGATAGCATGATACTTTCCCGTAGAATATATTAGAGCTCCCATATGGATCAATTTATCTTTCTCCTTTGTCAGTGAATCAAATAATGTACTCAAAGAAGACATTTTCCAATTAGAAATAGCAAGCCTATTAACATGAAAAGTAGACACAAAATTGAGTATTTAGGACCCAATTTTGATAAAATGGAAAGGATCAATTGATCTTCCTTTTTGTAAATCCCACATTTCTTGAGAAATGAAACAAGTGACTTGAATTTGGTTAAGATACCATCAATAGAATCGAAACTGCTTGGACTCAATGAGAATAACTCATTCTCCAACTGATGCGCTCTTATTTCATCTTGAACTCCAAGGAGAGACTCAATTTTGGTCCATACTTGGTTTGGAGTGGTCAAACCATCTAGATGAAAGAGTAAATTAGGGTAAATAGAGAGACAAAGCAATCCATAGGCTTCATCCAACCTATGATGCCACTTAGCTTTCTCAACCACAAAATTTGATTCATTTTCTAAATCCATACAAACTCTATAGAGTCTCGTACTACGAAATATAATGTCAATTTTGGCTTTCCATTCATGATAGTTGAAGGGTTTCATGATCATAGTTGAAGAAGAATACATGCTGAGATGTTTATTCGCTCAAGGAGATTCTGTCTATAACCTGCACAAATAAAATTAGGAGAAAATCTTGTAAGCTTAAAAGCAATCTCTTCTTTAGAGAGGAATATGAGACTGAAGGTGCTCTGATAGAGAGAATAGATAGCTCCTCAACTCTGTTGAACTTGAATAACCTTGCGCTCTGATACCATGTAGAAATTGCAGCTCTGATACCATTAGAAAAAAAGAGTCTTGATGCAAAGAAGAACCACATGAGGTAGATCTTGCTATTAAGATAATTCTCACAAGTATGCACAAGAAAAATAGAGAGAATAATAAGAGACTGAATACAAGGCAAGTGATCCAATATTTTTCCAAGCATTATTGATCAACTGAATAGATGATGAACCAATAATGAATTGATTGATTATTACAATAGTAATGCATCCTTATAAAGGAAAATTGAGTTGGTGGAAGACAACTAATGCTAGCTCATAAATCAGATTTTCCAAATATGATAAACCCCCATAGGTGGTTAAAGCACTTCCCAAACCAGTCAATGACCTCACGAATTAGAAAAAGCATGAGTGAGTTGTCATGAATGATGGAGAAACATGTTAATCCTGTAATATGGAGAGAAAATAATGGAGGATGGGTTGGCAACAAAAGATAGCAGTTTCCTAGTTGATTAGCTTTAGCTTATCGTCGGAAAAGCTCAAATAAAGCAACATAAAGACATAGTCTGCAGAAAAGCGCAATTACTAATTTTGGCAGTCAATAAAGTAGACAAAATCAAACCAAAATCACGATTAAAGCGCTCTTAAAGTATATATTTAAAATGTTGACCATGTAGTGCAAGTGAATACTAACTATCTAAACTAGTAAATAGAAATTTAATAAAAAATAATTAAAATATTTTATTCATAAATTATGAAGTGGGTCTATTATATTATCGCACTATTCTCATTGAATTACATGAACCCATTTAAATATGTCTAAAGGCATTGTATGACTTGTGGAGTGGGAAATACTTCTCTAAATGATAGTTAACGGGAAGCGAGAGATAAATTTGGAAGAATTGTCCTTTCGTCAAAACTCAAAAGTATAGCTTAACTAGTTTCTATTTCAAAACCACCATACCATATGAGAGGTGTTCCAATTATTTTTTAACTCTGTTAAGTAAATTCATGATACTATATGCATTTGCACCTAATTTAATATGTCATAGTTAATTTATTTCAACGAGAATCACATTCATCCAATAGAATGAGTTCAAACATCAACTGGAATAAACTCTACACCTAATTTATGATGTCATAGTTGATTTATTTCAACGAAAATCACACTCATCCAATAGACTAAGTTTAAAGATGTATTAATTTTCATTGGAATAAACTCTTCATGTCCTTTCTTAGGAAGAATTTATTGATTTAATGTTTGAATTAGTTGTTGGAAATACTATTAATTTGGTTCATTTTCATTGTGATGGAAATGATGGGTTTATTAAATGGACACATATAAATTTCTAGATTTTTTTAATGGACTAAAACTAAAATGATGTTTTTTTAATATAATTAATTAATTTTAATTATAAATAAGATACATTTTATATTTGTATTGAGAATGCATTTAACTTCTCTGTGTAGATATAAAAAAATCCATATATATATATGCTTTATGACTTTTAATAATACATATATAGAGGAATAATTGTACATGTTGGGTCTCGGGTGCATACGAATACAACCAAGAGGTCTTTACTCAAGATTGTGTTTATTAATTAGTTAAGTCAAATATCATAGTGGAGCATTTACTTCCCACCTCCATTGAGCATGAGAAAAATAGAGGGTTTTGGGAGAATATTGAGCTTGTCATGTATGGTGTTGAGTTCATCTTGTAAACTCCTTTCTAAGTTCTTGAGAGCTATGGGTGCATAAGAAAGGTCAAGGGTGTGGGTTCCATACGTCCCTTTCCCACCATGGGAAAGGGAGGCTTATGTAATCAATCTTTTTTATTTCATAAATAAACCAAATTTGAGATTGTTCTTAGTTGTTGTGTTAGCTTGTTGTTATATTGTGTTTTCTGGTTGTGGAATGCTTTATAGAGTTGTAGAAATGTTCCTTTATTTGTTTTATGGATTATTAAGTTAGGGTTTTATCTAATAAAATGTTGTCACGTGAGAAAAATGTCAACCATTTTCACTAGCCAGGAGTGTGATCTACGTTCTTCCCTTTTTTGGTCGGATGGGAGAAGAGGAAAGAGATAAGGATCGTCAAAAGAACCTAGAGTTGAGAGATTTTATGCCTTTGTTGAAGTGGTATGGAAAATTTCCATAGATGGTTGGATGGTTTCTTGGCTTCACCATCTAGATTTGTATCTCAAGATGAAGGACTCGATGTTTTTCCTTAATTATTGTTTATGGTCAAGGGATTGAGAACACTATCAATCTGCATTGGATATATTAAAGTTGGGGTGATGATCTTTGGGGTTTTGTATAAACTTGTTTGCACACATGGGTTTGCATGTAACTTTGGTGCACTTACAGTGATGAATGGAGTGCTTCCGTTTTCTCCATCTCTTTCAGAATTGTCACTTTCATATTTTCATATTAATAATTCTATAAAGCTTCAAAGGTTGCAGAAGTTGTGTCATACTTTGTATAGTCGCACTTTCATATAGATACCAAATATCGGGATTTAAAAGTTGTATCGTGGATGTTGATTTTTATCTCGTGCTACATGATGGAACTCATATCGAGGGTTCTGAGCCATGGTTTCAAATCATGATAAGATTCCCTAATCCCTACTATAAATTTCCTTCATATCAGTTGACCGATCATGATGCACCACAAATACATTACAAGGTCATACATCTTCATTGTACATTATGACTAGGTGGAATGCAATGAAGAAAACCTTTATGCAAGTGTAGAGAACCATGATGGACCTAGTTTTTTTGGAAGCACTACACATATGAGGACAAATGTTTTCCATAAGGTTCCTCAAGATTATTATTGTGGTCTCTAAAAACATGATCGATTTTTTTATTCCAGTATTGGTGGAAGCATAATTACCCATCAGGTTTGTTGACAGTTGAGCAATAGAAGACACACAAGGTATATGATGATGGTATAGTCCCAACACGGTTATGGATATGTTGCAACTGTCCCATATTTATGAATATTCAAGTTGTGAGAGTCACAGGATTTGTTGAATGCACACAGTGGCTATGTGAAGAGTTGTATACCAAACTGTTTTTTAGTAGTAAGTTAACTGCTATGGGTAAATATGGAGAATGGTAGTCATGTAGCTGAGTTATGGATGCGAGTAGTGGATAATGAGAGTGCACCAATAGAGGGTTGTGCTTAGGATGTATATGCAATAGGATAGCATTCGAGGAATTGTGTTTACGAATGTGATTGGTGAGCATCTAAGTTGTGTTTGTGGATGTGATAGGTGAGCATTCGAGGAGTTGTGTTTGTAGATATGATAGGAGAGTATTTAAGGAGTTGCCAGGATGAGATCATGTAGGAGTTTACATATGTCCGGAGTGGGAATTTAGAGCAAAAGGGATATCTAACACAAGAAAACATCTGAAACAAAGTATGATGATGATGAGTTTTGGTTCAAAGTGTTTTTAGGAAATATGTGATGTTCATGTTTTGTCAGAGAGATAATCAAGTTCAACCCCATATACAACCTCGATTCCTATTAGAATTGGTGATTTCCCAGGATAATATATGAGGCATTATCGTTAGATGGGTTGATGACCATTGGGAGATCCATGGTATAGGTTGATAGCATGAGGATGTTGTAAGAGGTATTGAGGATGAGTTTATGGTAGGTTTAAGGAGGTTGCAACCGATTGAGAATGTTACGCCAGAGTGAAGAGGTTGCAAAAAAGGTTTGAGGAGGTTGTAATTCCAGTATTAACACCCAAAAATTGATCACCTAGATCATCCCTCTAGCTACATCACTTATGCATCCCTTTTCCCCAAAATTTGGCCTCCACCAACCCAAAAACCCTAAATTTACAACCATGATGGAAAACATGGTTTACTCAAATTCCCTACAAAATAGGTATAAAATCCTCAAAATGAAAAAAGAAAAAGAAACAAATGTGAAAATATTTAAAAAAAGAGGGAAAATATCAAAACCACCTACCAATACCATGGTGTGCCCAAAACCAAAGAAAGAATACCATCGGTCTGTATTTCTATAAAAAAAGGGTGGAGGCCCCCATTTGACATAGCCTTAATTATTCCCTACCAAAAATTTGCCCAAATTTCTCCAGAACCTTAAGCTACCCTTGTTTGCTTAGAGTCCCTTTACTATTGAGAGTGGCAACCTGTGAGTTTGAGGTGGAGAATCATCAACCCTTAGAGACCAAGAACACCATTACCCACATAGTTGCAAGGGCCCCCATTGAGGTAACTTTATTTGTACCACCACATTATTATATAATAAAAAAATGGAATTTATATTGAATGTGTGTACTTCTTTCTTCTTTGTCTTTTTATGCACACAGTAACTCCTGGTTTACTACAGTAACTTTGTTCATTTTACTTGAGCAATTTCCTTTTGTCTTTAGTTTATTTTCATTCAATTAATTTTACTGTTATTTACGGCCATTTACCAATGCATTTTAATATCCACCACAGTCAGCTACTAAGGATTCCATGATCCTTAGTAGGAACAGTATTGTACTTGCTGGTGTGAATAACCCAACAACAAAATTGGAAATCATACCGGGTTGATCCTTATCTTCTCCTGTATTGGTTTTTTGTTTGTTTTCTCTATTGCATGAATCTATGTTTTTTGTTTTATTTTTTTATATTCTGCTAGTTGTATGGTGGATCTGTCCTAGTATGCCCTCTACATACATTGATTTCAACCAGTTTGGCCTTTCCCCACTAGCCCATTTTGTTCTAGAGAGAGCGACTCAGTCACCCTCGAGACCCCGAAAGGAGAAACTGATCTCCCTAAGGCTAGGTAGCTACTTTTCTGTAGAAAAGAAAGACTAAATCACTCTGTTTTTCTAATTAAGTGTGGCCTAGTTCCTCCTTGTTCCCTGAAAGGACCAACATGCCTCCTCTAGGCCAGGCCACCCCCTTTATGCCAAAAAGTGTGACTTAGACTCTCTTTTTTCCTTGATAAGAGTGACTTATTCTCTTAGTAGACCTTGAAAAGAATAACTTGCCTCTCTAGAACCGGTCACTAAATTTCTTGGTCTTGGTGTGACCTAGTCGCCCATATATTCCCGGAGTGTGCAATTCATTCACCCCTTATGGCTTGATAAAAGTGACTTGGCTCTGTTTGGATCCTTCCCTGTCACATCACATCTATTAGGAAATACTATGACTCTCAGGTCGCTTCTACCCCATTGGTAAAAGAGACCCAGTCCCATGTTTAACTGTTTCAAGTTTAATTTCTTAATTTTTGTGGCTAAATAGGTATGTGGTGTGTATAATAACAATGTATGCTCTCCCTCTCCACTTAGTGCGATCAAATGGGAACAAAAGCTAGTTGGTTATTTATTTGAAAAGTTTGATATATTTATTTCTTTCCTTTCTGTTTGCCGACCATCTTTCCTTATTATAGTTTTTTTTAATTCAGATTGTTTGGCTTACTGTTTTAGATCGGAATTCAGTATTGAAAAATTTAAAGTTTCATCATTTTGAAAAAGAAAGAATTTTTTTCCAGCTTAATTATTTATTGCAACATCATTACTTCCATCATTTACTTTGTAGTTACACACACCTCACCTTCACATAACACACACCTTAATGACTACAACGCTTAGTTCATGACCCCAAGATAAGCGCAAAATTTTCCCTAACAAAACAAACACTAACCTCACTTGCCGGACTAAAAGGACATTATAGTTAGGTAGGGAATTGGGGATAGGAATCCAAACAACTACCTTTTTCCATTCACAACTGAAACATAGTTGTTGACTTGTAGGGAACAAACATACCCTAGTACTTTTTGTCACGGTTGACATTGACTTGTTGGAAGGCCTCTCCCTTAAGAGGGAAAGTCGCAAGAATGGTTTCATAAGGATAGGTGGAATACCCCTCTCCACCTATTTTTGAAGGAAACCTACTCGTGTTTCTCTTTGTTACCTACTCCCCACCATACTAGTGGTACAACAACCCAAGGATTGAAGCGATGGATTTACCTTTCCAGATGTTCCTTGAATGGGGTAGCCTAGTTTCCATTATTCTAGGGATATTTTACTTGGGATCCCCCTCGATATGGAGATATCCCTTAGCCACTTTGGTCTTCTAGGATTTATTATCTGACTGCGGATTTTATCACCCTACAGAGGATACGTTTTGTGAGGGATTCTATTTATTAGTCAGGTGGTTGCATGCCCCTATACCCCATAGGTTAGTGAGCCACTTTTTATTTATTCTAGGTAGTGCTACTTGTTGGATTTCTGGATACTTTTTTGTCACTCACTTGTTGTAACACCCAGTTGCAGTAGGTTTCTTTATCTAGCTTTTCGGCCTTAATGCCACTTTTGTTGAGATCTCTCCTTCTGCACACTTAGTTGCATTAGGATTTTTTATCGTTTTTTATCCCCCCATTTAGATGTCACCTATTTGCTGCCATTTATCCTATAAGGTACTCTTATAGGGTTCAGGGGAAATTACCTCATAATTTTGGTTCCTTAGACCATTCTTATCGGTTCCTAGGTCGACATTGTTTTCTATCTCTAGAACCCTTTTACGAGAGATTTGAGTTTGATACCAATCCTTGCCACTCAGATCCATGTCCCACACATGGCCCCATGTTTAGGCACATCCCTTCATTTGGAAATACTAACCCCAACTCTCTCTCTAGAGGATTAGTTGGAGGTGGCTCGGGAAGTGGATTTTTTCCCATGGGAAACCCCCCTACAGTAAACCCACCTACATAGAACCCACCCATAGGAAACCCTTCTCATGAGAACCCACCCATTGGGAACCTACCCACATGAAACCCACCTCCCAAGAACCCGCCTACAGGGAATCCTCCTATAAGAAACCTGACCCTAGGAAATCCTTCCATAGGGAACTTGGTGACCGAACATGTCTTAATGGGGAACCCATACACAAGATATTTTCATATGGGAAACCCCTCCTCTGGGAACCTCCCTTTACGAAACCCTCCCTTGACTTTTCCTCCAAGTTTTTCATTCATGGCTAGTCTCAACCTTCCAGATATGGCATGACTGGCTAATGACCCAATACAACATGATCCTAGGTGGCCCCCAATTCCCATTAAGTTTCCGTCAGACATTCCTAAATTTTAAGGGAAGGTCAGAGAGGACCCCCAAAATCACATCATGTCCTTTCACTTGTGGTTTTCATCGAAATCCATAGTGGATGATTCTGTTAGGATATTCCTACTCTAGAGGAATTTCATTGGCATTGCAGCCAAGTATTACATTGACAAGACTCATGACAACCACCCTAATTTCATATCGTTAAATTCCATCATTTATTCCAGTTTCCTATGAGATACGATGTTGGTATCGAAATCCTTTTGTATTGCAAGAAAAACATTGCTACCCACATCATGGACCACATCCATGAATGGCATATGCGATCTATTTTATGCAAGATAAAGATCAAAGATAGGATTTTCCTTGACTGGTTCTTGAAGTTTTTCATCCCCTCCATTGCCAAGAATTTTGCATCCAAACACCCACAAACTCAAGAAGAGGCTATCCTCAAAACCCAACATTTTGACCTTATCTACATGTATTCAAGTTACATGTACACCATCTTGCCATATGCCCCTCGGGGAGACTTTTCCCAGAAGGATCCGTTGGGGCCCGACACTGTCATCGGTGTTGTCACATATTTTGTCCAACCCTACACAAATTTCCCTCCTGTAGGGACACATACATATGGAAACACCACTAGTGTTGCTCAACCTTCAATAGGATCCTTTCCTATTCTAGGTTGTGACCTTGATTTATCCTAGGTAACCTTTCATCTTGGAGAGACACTCTCTTATGCACCTCTGACTTCAACTCCTCATATTCACAACCCATCTTATCAAGGAACCACCTATGGGAACACCCCTCAAGGATATGCACCGAATTTGGTGGCTAACCCTTACTATCCTTGCCTAAGTACTCCACCAGTTTCAATGGCACTGACACTAACTCAAGCCCTTCCCGCACTACAAATACGGGTTTATGCTCAACAGAGCCACCCATCCACCCAACCATCCCCCAACAACCAACAAGTCCAACCCAATATAATACGAGGGAGGAATCACATAAATAACCAAGACAAGGGAGGGAGAATACCACCTCCTAACCTCCTAGGAAATAACGGAGCCAATCCTACCAATCAAGACCCTAATCAACCACCTATGCAAGGAAAGAACCTGCAGTTACAAACTAATGACCCATGTTCCTTCTGTAACGTTTATGGACACTACACTCACCATTTCCCCCACTTAGCCAGAGCTCATTAGCTTCAAGAGGAGGGTAATTGTTGTGATTCCATGGTTTCTCCTCAGGCACATCCTAACCCACCTCAACTGACCCAAACTCCCATGGTGTTGCAAAACCACTTTCCTACGCAACGGGTGGTGACAATACAACCTTCGATGCAATACATGGCTTCCTCGAGTCATCGTTTTGATTCAAGGGTTCATAACCTTTTTACAATGACATTTCGGGTTAATATACAAACATGTCATAACCAGTATGGTTTGGATGATCCCATCAGTATTCCTAGGGAATCCACTCCCTTGGAATCATATTTGTAGCTACCTCAACTCCTCACTGATGAGAATCCAAAAGCATCAAATTTTTCTCTATGTTGTTTCACAAATAACAACAATGCTCATGTTGCACCTAACTACAACATCGTCGATGACTTGGTGTAATGCCCTGTTGCCATGTCTACCTTGGAATTCCTTAGGAATTTCTCCACATAATGCAATTCCCTTTTGTATGCATTAGGTTCTATCAATCCCATTGATTACACCTCATGGATTTTGAACTGGACTAGTCTGAATCTAGGATTCCCTCGTCCATTGCTTTCCAAATCCCAATTACGATTCACAACCTTATCATCCTTCGGTGTATTGCTAATGAAGGCACATCCACATGCGTCATTTCCACATTTGTTTGGAAGAATCCTGGATCACCCAAGTTAGATTCATCCTCAATTGCCTTACGTGCCTACGATGGTCACGCTACCTAACCTAAGGAACTTTTCTTGAACATCCTTGTTGAGATGGCTGGAAAGAATATCTTAATTGACAATGAAGTGGTCAATTCTCAACTTGATTACAACCTTATCTCGGGATGTAGCTACATGTATGCCATGAAAGTTTTCACTTCTATAGTCTTTCAACTTATGATGTTCCCTCATAAAGGGAAAGTTGTTAAGATCAACCAGTTGACCTAATACAATCCCAAAGGACTAGCCACTTCAGAAAATGTCCTCCCCATGGTGTACAATTTCATCAGCAATGCTTCTATCTCTTCACTATTTTTTGCAGGGACAAGTATTTTTTGGGAGGCTCACATGACTGCCACGTTTTCTGCATTACCTCCACCCTAGGGGGATGTAGAGGTATCTGATATTTTCACCTTCTCCTCTGACACACCTATTACTCAACCTCAACCAAATTCATAACCACAAATGCAAACAATGTCAACTCACATCCCTAATTAGTTGCTAGGAAACCAATAGGGAGATACACCCATTTAGCAGATACCCTTCTTGTTCCCACCTTCAGGAATTGTGAGCACACCCATCATGGAAACCCTCAACATTCTAGGTTTAACCCTGAGAATTCCAGTTTGGTACCTCAAACCACCAAATCCTCCCCTGGCCCCATAGGTCATATTGACGCCAGTAAAACCTATTGATACTTCCAACTGACCACCCCTTGGTGCACCCATGTTAGCATCCACAGTTCCTGCATCCCCTCGGACCGTGTCGAAATATGCCACTAGTAAACCCTCACCTCCTCTCAAGAATAAAGTATGGGGAAACACATCAAACACCACCCCATCCACCATTCAACGTAAATCCATAAGAACACAATTCACCACCTTGACTCAAGCACCATTGCCTTGCACATTGTGTGACATCATTGGTCATGCAACCTAGAACTACCCACAATTTCCTATCTTATGGACATATGTCCAAAAACTAGATTATGAGGATAAAATCCATGTGGTTTAGGTCCCTAACCCCAACTAATAAAAAAACAAGTCTCTTTAGACAAATCACCCATGTGTGATCTGCGGATTTGTATAGACACTGCTCTCATCATTGCACCAACCTTCCTGAATACTGTTTTGTCTTGGATAACTTAGAAAAACTCTCTTTCAAATAATAAATCATAGTTTTTGAAGAGATTCACCTTGAGACATCCTCTTCAAATGAGGTAAACACCATTTATGTTATCTCGACACACAATCATCCATCCACATCATCGACCACTGCCGACCCTTCTCATCTCACCACCCAATCCTTTGACAATGACGAAGATATCCTTGAAACTCCAACAAAGAATGAATTCCCTTGGTATGACATGCACCATCGAGTGTACTTCATTCCCAAGCAGTCGAGCGCACCGATATCGGACCAATTCTGTGGAGTCGAAAGACTTCATCCCTCGCTGTAATGTTGATTGGTTCAAACATCCAATCCCAACACACAATGTGTTTAAGGAAGGGAACATGGATAATATCTCACCTACTATCCAGGTATACATATATGGTAAGCTTGGCATTGTTGAAAACATCATGTTAGGCACTTTATGCACCCATAAGAGGTCGTTTCTTACAAAGCACTCTTCCAATAATTTTGTGATGTTTTCTCTTCGTCTTACACTAAGTTTCCCTATCTCGACCCCTCTATTGTTGATCATCAGATCGACACATGGCATGATGCTATGTCGGTTCTCTAGAAACAGAGACCAATACACCCATCTAAGGCCTACATTGTCAAAATAGAGATTCAAAATCTCCACTAAGCAGGATTTATTTACCCAATCGCATACACAATATGGGTTTCTAACCTTGTACTAGTGAACAAGAAATAGGGCACCATCCATGTCTGTACTAATTTTTGAGATATGAATTTGGAATGTCCCAAGGAAAAATTCTTGACACCATTTATTAACCAACTTATCGATGCTTGTGCAGGCCATGAATTCCTTTCGTTCATGGATGGATTTTTTTTGGATACGATCAAATTTAGATATGAAAAGAAGATCAATATAAAAATTCCTTCACCACCCCTAGGGCACATTTGTGTATTGAGTCATGTTGTTTGATATGAAGAATGCTTGAGTCACCTTTTAGTGAGCTATGATTTTTTGTTTCCATGACTTGGTACATATTATCCTTGTATATTTGGATGACCTCACAGCTCGATCCAAGAAGCATTCCCAACATTTAGAATACTTTCAACAAGTCCTCCTTTGATGTCAGAAGTATAACATTCACCTGAACCCCCTTAGGTGTGTCTTCTGCGTTCATGTTGATTGGTTGTTGGGATTCATTGTTTTGCAAAAAAGTATCACAGTTGACCCTTTGAAGGTACAATCCATACTCGACTTCTAAACCCCTCTCACCTAACACCAACTAAAAATCCTTTAGGAAAGCGTAACTTATGGTATTTTATTCCAAACTTTGCCACCAAATTCCATGGCTTCGTGCACCTTCTTTGCACCAATGTCCCTTTCATTTGGGATGAGCATTCACAAGACACTTTTGATGCATTGAAAGAAACACTAAATTCCACTCCCTTGATCTCGCCACTCGAATTCATGAAGGATTTATTCCTTTACTTTTCATCATCCAAACATACCATTGTAGGAGTGTTAGTCCAAGAATATGTTTCTCATTAAGAGCATGCCAACTACTATGTGAGTCAGATGTTATTTGGTACACCATTGTGTTACCCTCATGAAGAGAAAATGTTCTTGGTCATTGTTTTTTTGGTGTAGAAATTACACCACCACATTCTTATGAGTATAAAAAAAATCATGACTGATTCCAACCCGATGATCTACCTCTTGAGTCGTTGCCTCATCCAGGATCGTGTGGCCAAGTGGATTGTCATCCTTCAATAGCATGACCTGGATTTTGTTACACCTAAAACTACCAAGGCATTTTTTTTGGCACAACTAATGATCGATATTCCCCCCCTGTCTGTGTCACCTCCAACCCCCATAGCTTTTTCCTACAAAAACTGGTTTACCATCTCTTTAGATGACCCTCATTATGGGGATATCCTGGTATAGTTGTGTACCCAAAAGTTTGGGCCTCATATTAGTCATGAATATTGATGTTGCATTTGAAACCAAGCCTCTCAATATCTACTCATCGATGATGTCCTTTATCGACATGGTATAGATGCCATTTTGAAATGATGTCTTACTCATGACGAGGCATAGATATTTTTGAATGAATTTCATATAATATCTTTTCGTGAACACCTATCGCATATTGCCATTGCCCAAAATATTATCCATGACAGTTATTTTTGGCCAACATTGTTCACTAATTGTATCACAACATTTAAGCACTTCTACAACTACCAACATTTTCCCCCAAAGGCTAGAACCCATCCCCTGCCATTAAATATCGTTGTCATTGTTGGTCCATTATGAAAATGGGCCATTGAATTTATGGAATGAAACCCCACTTCAATTAGAAACCATAAGTACATTATTGTGTCTATTGATTATTTCTCCAAATGGGAGGAAGCCATGCCCACATTCATCTGCAAGGTTGAGACCATGGCCCAATTTTTATTTAACCACATCATTACCCATTTTGGGGTCCCTCACTAGCTTGTTTTTTACCATGGCAATGATTTTGAAGACATCGTTTGGAAGGAGATCTCTACCTTTTTGAAGTTTAAGCACCAGTACGCTTCACCTTACAAGCACAAGTCTAATTGTCATCACATGCTCTTTCCAGCCTTATGGGAATACCACACCTCCACCAAGACCGCTACAGGTTTCACCCCGTTCCATTTTTTCCACGACGTCGAGTCCATCCTTCCCATTGGTAGATCCCTGCTCTGTAGATAAACATTGATATTTTACTCGATACCTATCCCTTAGAGAAACACTTGCTCACCCTTAAAAAAGAAGAAAAATATCGATGTGTCGCTATTCAAATGATCGAAGCTGCCAAGCATTGGTTTAAATCCCATTATGATGTGCATTTTCACTTGCACACTTTTAAAGAAGGCAACCTTGTCCTCATGTATGACCAAGCCAACGAAAAGCACATGAAAGGGAAGTTTAAGTGCATGTGGTAGGTCCCATTCATTGTGAACCAATGTCTTTGCAAGGGGACATACCTCCTAGCTGACTCCGAGGGTCATATTTGAGCAACCCTCGAAATGGTTTGTATCTCAAGAGGTTCTACCCTTAGCATGACCAGACCCATTATTTGGTGTGTATAGTTTTTATTTTTATTTTTTTACAGGTTTTCTTTAGAACGAGCCTTATAGTTTGCTTCTTTGGTTGGTATAATATGGTTCATGTTCCACCCTTTCATATCAGTTTCCTTGATGACATAAGTAGGTTGTCCCCCAATCTCTCCTTGATCACATGGATCATATATTCCCTTCCCATGAGTTGCTTCTTCTCGATGGAGTGTGTGTCACTGCGACTACCAATAACCAGGCTCAGAACAATGCGATGATTGGTATTTTGACCATATCCATCCACTTGGGTTTCCTTCACTTTGGTGTTTTCCTAGACTCCTAGCTACTTATCGCCTAGTTTAATAACCAGTATCGGGAACACGATCCTTCCCTCTTTAGAAAGTTCATGCACACTAAACAATTGGTTATATATTTTGAGTCGATTTCATTCATGCATGTCCCAAGATGTTTAAATAGTGTTGCAGATCAAATCGCTAATGACATTCTATTTTTTCATATCAACCATCACATCTAATAAATAAACCATTCACATGCATTTTTCATATTATTTTCATCCACGTGTACATAACATCATCATAATCATATAAGGCTCATCAATATCAAAAAAACATAAAAAGTGCATCCATGTGCATCTCTCTCTCTCTCTCTCTCTATATATATATATATATATAAATATATTTTCATGTAATAACATCCAAAAAATGGTATGTACATGTATGCATAGAGTATCCCCAACAACTTCCTTGAAATAAATAAGTACAACTAAAATTCCCCGTGTCCACAACATTGCGAGGAATCTCTAGAAGATGCCAACTAGTCATCAGATTGATAGGGCTCATTCTCCTCTATATCCTCATTAGTGTCCTCCTCCTCCTATAGAAGTGAGTCACATCATTCCATATCTCTCACATCCTCGACCACCACAACAATTTTCTGCATTGTATACCTCCACTCGGTCAGCTCTTGGTAGTAGACAACGATTATGTCATCATCCAAATATTTCCATACATTGTTTGTGATGCCATCCAGTAACAAATCTATGGTGAGACATAATGAGTACATATTTTCCTTGGAACTCTGACATCATCGCTAGCCGTGCACCAGGGGATTGATCCCCTCAACCCTCCCTTTGCAATTCTATTGCCCTATTGGGGGCATTGGCCTAATGTCTTCACATACATAACATGTTATTAGTATACACATCATGTATTGAACTCTGGCTACCACCTAATATAGCAGTATAAAAAAACATGAATTATGCATAAAATCACAACATACATATTATCGGTCCCTTAGGACTGAATAGGAGGTTGTGGAAGCTCTGCGTCTCCCCAAAATTCCATGCTAGCATATGGGTAGTCCTAAAAAACCATCGACAAATAAATCCACTATGTGAACAACTCACGGGTGAAGAACCTACCTACTAGTCCTCCTCCTCTCGAATCATCATCTTAGACCACCGTCTCATCTTTGGTTCCATTGGCCCTCCATCTCGCACTGTTAGGTGTGGTTACATAGTTGGCACTCGCTTAAAGAAAAATGAGAATAATAATGATGGGAAGAAAAATTCCCCCCATTTTGTCTCACCTGGTTCAACGGGCACTAAAATGCAACCCAGTACATCTGTGCCCATTCGAAATAAGTCCCACCTAGAACCCTCTCCATGATCCAAGCTATCCATCACGTCCTAGTCGCCCTTGATCCTCTCTTGAATATCACTCATATCTATCTCTCTCTAGTCCTTTTGGCCCTAGGTCACATTTGTTCGGAGGAATAGGGTGACCCATTCACTCATGTTCTGAGGAGAAGAGTAACCTAGGTCTCACCTGTCCAAAAAATATGAGCGAGCTAGATCGCACCTATCTCTTGGTCACTTTTGTACCTTCGAAAGGAGTTACCTAGTCTCTCTTATTCCAATGAAAGGAGTGACCTGAACTTAGAACCCTTGCGGGGTTCACTAGGGTACCAAAAGAGCTCAAAACATGAAAATACATGGATGAAATGACTCAGAATTGGATGAATATTTAATTCGAAGTCGTAGAAGTTGAAATCACCGATCTAGTTGGGTGAAGTCAGCATTTTTACCTGATTTCCTCCATGCACTCTCAACACTCAAATAGTGAAAATGACATGTGTCATGTGCGATACCCATATTTTGTAGGTCTTTTTGGACCTTTTTTCTTCTCAAGACCGTCCCAAAGTCATACGACATTTTTTTTTTGCACCGTTTGCATCACCATAATCAGTTTTCTATGTTAATCATGAACATTTAGACCTACTCTCATTATCATGATGGTCACATTGAAAAACATTTGGGCACGCCTCAATTTTCATGCCATCATGTGAGTCGCAGTACTATATATGTATTTGTATGCATTATTTATTTTCCATACTCAAATTTACACCTGGGTATCCTTGTTTTGTGTACAGGTACAGGTTATTAAAACAATTTTTCTCTTCTTTGGTTACATATGCCTCTATATGTATAACCCCTTAGACTAGAATATAGGACATGCTTTCCCTATGAAAATTTGATGCATTGATCCATTCTTTTTCCCTTATGTCTGTAAGACCCCCCTTTGTCCAAGTAAGTATTCCATCCCCACCACCATTGCATTTTCCTTTCTTCGGTAGTAGATTCTTCCTTTACATGGGAAACCATTTTAGTACCCTCCACACTTGATGCCCATACCGTTCATATCCCCTTAGGACTGTGATTCCCTGTATTTCAACATCCTCATAAGAAGAATTATGTATTCTTTCATCTTTTCATTCATTGGCCCATCCACTAGACTCCCATCGTGGAGTTTCTGTTAAGTTCTTTTTTGACTCCTTAAATAATGAAAATATTGACAAGTTTTCTTGTTTCTTTTAGACTTGTTAAAGTATGTGAAGGAACGTTTTCCCGGTATACATTTACCCCTTTTTCAAGCCATATGGACTATTTACAAAAAATGAATACTCTAGTCCCTTTTAACTAGAAGAGTTATCCCTTGCACACTTTTATGCTTTTTTGGGGACTAACTTTACAAAAAAGACCACTCATGGAGTCTTCTTCATGTTTTTAAACTCTCAAAAAATGAAAGCACTAATGAGCATTGTCTGTCTCGGGCTCGCCAAAAATCCATGGGAAAATACCATATCTAGCATAGTTATATCCCTTCTTCAAGCTCATTAAACCATGAAGAAGGCCCAAATGGTGCTTATTAGGACCCCTTGAAGATCACATATAGTCCCTTGTATTGAAATCATTCCCAGTCCCCTTTGTTCACAGTATTCTACAATGAGTTAACCTTGGAGTCATTTTTTCGTGATTAACATTTTCCCCTTTGAGGTCATACCATTGCAGTCATACCCAATGTAGTAATCCCCCATAATCATCCTAGCTATGATCCCCTTCCCCTGATATCAATTTCATATGCTTCCAGGTTAGCCCTGTCTTCATACAAGATCAATAAAGGAGGTTTGACTCACATCACCCATTCACCCTTGTATCCAACTACAATGTCACATTCTTGTGTCATTTTCCATTCACTATATGGTCATGTGCCTCGTGCTAATATCAAGGAATCATTATTTCCGTGGTAGTTTTGATTCTCCCTATGTCTACGTCAGCACCTCTATTCTAAAGGATAGACCTAGAGGTCCATGTACCTTGTTCTCATCACCATCAATGACAAGTTCCTATGGATCGTCTGATGGGAGTCCTTATTTCCCTTTTAGAAGGTTATTTCTCACATGTTTGACATCATCTACATCATCGTACCATTGATATTCATACAAAGTATTGGTACCTTCATTATTTGGTCAAAGAACCTGTATGTCCCTTGGATCTAACACATTGGTGAGTCACTTTGGAACCCTTCATTCTTATGTTTCTTAGGATACCTAGGTTGAATTGGTGACAATATTTGGAATCCATCCATGCTTTCTAGTGTGTCCATATCCAGATGCATTGTACCCCCTAGATTCAGACTCTCAGTTGTTTGATGCCTTACAGTTTTCGAACACCTCCTGATCAAAGAGAGCATCAGTCCCAGTGGTCATGCAGTCTAGATGGATGCCATTATTTCAAGATTTAGTTCTTCAGATCAACCATGGTTGGACTATCATTCCATTCCATATTTCATACCCTCTTGGACACCTATGATGTATGCTATGCACTATCCAGGCCCCCTTTGAGCCTAGTTCTTATTTGTATATCTCGAGACATTGATACGAGCATAGGGATGCCTGCATCATTTATCTATTTGATATTATATATAACTCAATCATTATTGAAGAGTTGTATTTGAAGTTATGGCCTTGAAATTAGGGAAAACTGCGTTCTCCACTGCCCTTTTGCTCGCTTCCTTGGAAAAAAGATATCATGTGATGTCTATCAGCCATATGATGCACTCTTGCCCTCACACATCAGGGGGAAATCTGTTAACACCCAAAAATTTGATCACCTATATCATCCACTTAGTTACATCACTTGTGCATCCTGTTTTCCTAAAAATTGGCCTTCACCAACCCAAAACCCTAAATTTATGACCATGTTGGTAAAAAAATGGTTATTTTCCTCACAAAAATGAAGAAGATACTCATACTCCCTTCAAAATAGGGATAAAAATTCTAAAATGCAAAAAGAAAAAGAAAAACAAATAAGGAAAAATCCCAAAACCACCAACCAATACCTTGGTGTTCCCAAAACCAAGGGAAAAATACCACTTGACAAAATTTCTATAAAAAAAGGTAGAGGACCCCATTTGACATAGATAAATTTTCCCTACCAAAACTCTACCCAAATTTCTACAGAACCCTAAGCTACCCTTGTTTGCTTGGAGTCCCTTTACTGTTGAGAGTGGAAACCTATGAGTTTGAGGTGGAGAATCATCAACCCTTGGATATAAAGAGTAGCATTACCTGCATGGATGCAAGTTCCCCCATTGAGGTAACATTCTTTGTACCACCATATTATGGTATAATAATAATAATAATAATTCCTATAGAATGTGTGTACTTCTTTCTTCTTTGTCTTTTAATGGACATAGTAACTCCCAGATTAGTGCAGTAACTTTGTTCATTTTATTTCAGTAATTTCCTTTGTCTTTATTGATTTTCATTCAATAAATTTTATTTTTATTTACATCCATTTACCACCGCATTCACATCTCTACCACAGTATGATACTAAGGCTTCCATGAGCCTTAATAGCTACATTTGTATACTTGTTGGTGTGAACAACAAAACAATAGCTTGGATGATAAGGTTGTATAAAAGTGAGACATTTGGATATCTACATCTAAATGTGATTTCATATGTTCTTAGTGACTATGAGTTGACTCAAGGGTGAGTCAACGAATAATGGTGGGTGATCGTATTGGGTCCTAGTTATGTGTGAAAACAACCAAGAGGTATTTTCTCAATATTGTGGTCATTAATTATTCATTGCAAACTACAAACTGCATAAAAATACCATTAGGTTTCTTCCACAACTACCTGAAGCATTCTAAATATACACACTAACTCATAACAAAAAAATAACACACATACAAACATAAACATTCTTAGATATGATTTATTAATAATTAAAATGCCTATTACATATGCTTCCCTTTCCCATGGTGGGAAAGGAAGTTACCGAAATTACTCTCTCAACCTTACAATACACCCACAACTTTGAAGAGGTATGAGAGTGGTTTATAAAACTCAACAAAATACATGAAATCCAATGACTCCTAGAAACCTTCTATTTATTTTATGCTTGATGGAGGTGGGTAATAAATGCTCCAATAACTTCTCTTACATCCAAATTCCCCTTTTCACATATTATCCTAGAGTATTTTATCATTGTTTGGTCTCAATTGCATGTGAACACAACCAGGAGGGCTTTGCTAAAGATTTTGGTCATTAATTAGTTGGTTAAAACGTAATAATGGTAAAATAATAGGACAAAATGGGAAAAGGGGAATTTGGATGTAAGTGGAGTTAGTGGAGACTTTATTTCCCACCTCCGACAGACATGATATAAATAGAGGGTTTTAGGGATTCATTGAATGTCATGTCTTGTGTTGATTTTTTCAAACCCCTCTCATAGCTCTTCAAATTTGTGGGTGTATTGTAAGGCCGAGGGAGTAATTTATGCAGCTTCCTTGCATACCATGGGCAAGGGAGGCACATGGAATAAGCATTTTTCATTTTAATAAAGAATATATTATGTGTATTATTTTGTTATTATGAGCTTGTTTGTAGTTATATAATGCTTCAGGTAGTTGCAGAAGCATCCTTATTGTAGTTTTATGTATTTTGTAGATAATAAAATTGTTGGCATGTGAGAGATACAATAATTAGATGTTTTATGCAATTTTATATTACATTTAAAAATATGTACATAAATGAATGGTACTTATAAAATATTATATTTATAAGGGATATGATACTTGCAAAATAATCCCAAAATTCCACATAGTTTATTAGTATATCATGTTGAAATAAATGTTGTAATTGATGTCAAAATGGGTTATAGAGATGATAACATTGCAAAACTATGATCAGATTTGGGATCAAACAAGTCAATGTCAAAGAAAACCCTAAAGCATTTGAAGTGCATCTATAAAGTCATGAAGATGTGTGTAGAATTAATAAAATGTATATGCAATTCTATGATGATGAAAGATCAAAATCGAGTCCATATAAAATCAAATAAGGAAATATAAAGTAAAATGAATTAGTCAGATTAATAAACAAAAATAATAAAAATAAAAATATATATATTGTTGGTGCAATTGTACTTCACCCGAGTTCACTTAACTAGCTCACCAACAAACCCCAAGATACCAACCGAAAGGGTTTGGCCCTTCTGGCATCACTTGCAAAGCATATGAAGTGTCACATGAGGTACCTATGGGAGCTGTAGGAATCAGGTTTATGTAGGAGCAAAGATGAATAATCCAAGATCCATAATACTTGACATAAGAGAGCTTCGACAAGTCATGAAATTTGACAGATCATAAAGATTCCACACATAGCACTTAACAAGGTGCAACATATATTCATTAACTATGTAGTGTTAATATCATTCATAAATTCCTCATCAAACAAAATTTGTTCATTATTATGCAGTTAAGATTTCATATGCTTAACTAGATATCATTAGTGTTTAATCCAAATTCATAATCGTAGCATATGAAAAATCATTGAAAGAAACACAATCACAAGATAAACACAGATTTATCCTGGGAAACCTTCAAGGGGAAGAAAAACCAGCAAAACTTCCTCTATATAGATTTATAAGATAAAACCCCAAAACAGGTGATCCTCCTCCTTGTTGGTGTGTCTCTCTCTCTCTCTCCTATGTGCTATACACAAGTGAGTGTGTGTGTGTTCAAGTGAGGAACACAACTCCTCTATTTATACTCTTTCTGTCACTTTAATTTTAACCTAACAAGTCGGCCCCACTATATTGACTGGGCTGACTTCATCTAGGAATACTCAAAACAATATTATATTATATTCATTAGGGTACTATTGACCTGACTTACAATGGAGGTTATACCTCATGACTCTATTATGACCAAATACAATAGTAACATCCCGATGGAGGAATAAGACATCTCCATTGGGGAACATCAGTAAAATACATTTAGAATATTATTCAAAGTTACAATATTTCACAACTACCCCTTAACAAGAAGGGTATTCTACTGACAACAACATCATCAACTATAGGAGTAACGAGAGAGAGCATATTTGGCAATATCAAGGTAATACATCTATACACCATTGGAAGTTTTCAACAATCATCAGCAACTGAAACAGTTACTGGAATATCTTCAATATATTTAGTACTAGAACATCATCTTCTACATCATCGAGTCTTCATCTTCTGCAACACTCAATCAATTGATCCTTTGCAGCAACGCTTTGACATTTCGATCCCTTGTAGCAGCACTTCGATCTTCTTGATCCTTTGCAACAACACTTCAATCTTATCGATCCTTTACAACAAAACTTCAATATTCTCAATCCTTTGCAACATCATTTCAATATTCTTGATCCTTTGTAGCAATACTTCAATCTTCTCGATCCTTTGCAACAACACTTCTATATTCTCAATCCTTTGCAGCAACACCACCTATAGATACACATGTTCTATTTGCGAGATGATCAATCCCTCTCACTTTAGGACATAGGTCCAAGGATGATACAATCCTCATTAGCCTACTCCCCCTTAACGAGGAGGGTCCATAGCATCGACCAGATGGAACGTCCAAAAATGAATGCGGGACCACACCTTCTATAATTGAATGTAGATCTCATTTGCAAATGAATACAGGACCTATCGTTTGCAAGGAATCATAGTAGAACATCCTCATCCTGTTAGAGCTAGGACCACTCCTAAGCGAGTTTTATTTTCTATGGCATGTACAACTGAATGTAGGAACACTCTCCATGCGAGAGTTTCATCTGCAACTAAATTTAGATCTCGTCCACAACTAAATGCAGGATATGTCATCTGCAACAGAGTGTAGGACTCATAGTAGACCATCCTCAACTTGTTAAACCTAGGACCACTCCCAAGCGAGTGTTATTTTCTACAACATCTACAAGTGAATGTAGGAACACTCTCCATGCGAGAGTATCATCTGCAACTGGATGTAGATCTCGTCCACACCTGAATGCAAGACCTGTCGTCTGCAACTGAGTGCAGGACTCATTGCAGACCATCCTTATCTTGTTAAAGCTATGACCACTCCCAAGCGAGTGTTATTTTTTCTATGACATCTAAAAGTGAATGTAGGAACACTCTCCATGCGAGAGTATCATCTGCAACTGAATTCAGATCTTGACCGCAACTGAATGCAGGACCTGTCATTCACAACTAAATATAGGACTCATCGTAGACCATCCTCAGCTTGTTAAATCTAGGACCACTCCCAAGCGGGTGTTATTTTTCTATGACATCTATAAGTGAATGTAGGAACACTCTCCATGTGAGAGTATGGTATACAACTTAATGTAGGACCTGTCATCCGCAATTGAGTGCAAGACTCATCGTAGACCATCCTCATCTTGTTAAATATAGGAACAATCCCAAGCGATTGTTATTTTCTACAACATATACAAGTGAATTTAGGAACATCAACATCTGTAGGTGCACTTGGCCTCTTTTGTACTTGTGAATCACTACCATCTCATTCGCAGTGATATTCTCATCATCACTCACCCTTTCTAGGGAGGATCCATATCATCAACCTGCTCCCCCATTCCGAGGAGGTTTCATATCATCATAATTCCTCCTTCTGAGGAAATTCTATAACCTCATCATCACTGTTCCTCCCTATGAGGAAAGATCTATATCATCATCACTATTCCTCCTTGTGAGGAAAGTCTTCATTACCATCATCACTACTCATCCTTGCGAGGAAAGTCTTTTCAGACTACACCAATCTTGCCACGAAAGTATTCAAATTTTACTCAAGATAGAGGCTTGGTCAACACATCAGCAACTTGCTCATCGGTACTCACATATTGTATTTTTATAGCTCCCTTCTATACCATATCCATTATGTAAAAGTATGAGAGTTCTATGTGCTTTGATTTATCATGGAACACAAGATTCTCTGTCATCTTTATACAACTCTAGTTGTCACATAGAATCACTGTGGTATCCAAGTCCATGTCAAATAGACCTAACATCATCTTTTGAATCCATATGGATTCACAACTAGTGGAGAAAGATGCTATGTAATATGATTCATTCGTGCTAAGAGAAACACTGGACTGCTTCTTGCTAGACCATGAGATCATGGTATATTCCAGACAATAACATCCACTTGGGGTTCTCTTTCTATCTACGACACTTCCTTCCCAATTTGAATATGCATATCCATGCAATATGTAGTCATGATCTCTATCATAGTTTAGTGCAAAGTCTATCATACCTTTTAGGTACCTCATCACATGCTTTGCAGCTATCAGGTGAACACATCTAGGCTTAACTAGATATTGACTCAGGGTGTTCACAACAAAGCATATATTTGGCCTCGTATTCATCAGATACCCAATAATATGTATGTATTGAGTCACATCCACTAACTCTCATGATTCA
Source organism: Pseudotsuga menziesii (assembly GCA_001517045.1). Taxonomy (NCBI): domain Eukaryota; kingdom Viridiplantae; phylum Streptophyta; class Pinopsida; order Pinales; family Pinaceae; genus Pseudotsuga; species Pseudotsuga menziesii. The sequence goes on along the minus strand of LPNX010789213.1, from coordinate 686,955 downwards.
TCAGATAATAGCTGCAGGTTGGTATCCATGGGTGTGGCCATGGATTTACAATTCAACATATCAAATCATTTTAATATTTCCATTGCATACTTTCCCTGGTTCAGAAAGATTCCTTCTAGGCTCTGCCACACTTCCAACCCAAGAAAATAGTGCATTAATCCAATATCTTTCATCTTGAATTATTTAGCTAGCTTCTTCTTGCTTTCTATAATATGTTTCTCTTTTCCTTTAGAAATAGATCATCCACATATAGTAATAATATGACGGGTTCATCATCCACAACCTTAAGGTAAAGGTTAGGACCAACTTTACTTTTGGTAAAGCCCAAGCTTGTCAAGAAGCTATATATTCTTCCATACCAAGATCTAGGGGCTTGCTTCAGTCCATACATATATTTTTTCAACTTACATACATGAGCCACTCTTTCTTTGACTTCAAATCCTTATGGTTTTTCGATGTATACTTCTTCCTCATTCACACCATTCAGGAAGGTTGTCTTTACATTCATCTGGTGTAGATTCCACTTCATCATGGAAGCAAGTGCCATGATGGTTGTGATGGAAGTGTACCTTTCTACTGGTGCAAATATCTCCTCATAATTAGTTCCCTCTTTGTGAGAGAACCCTCCAGCCACAAATACTTCCTTGTATTTTTCGATACTTCCATCAGCATCATGTTTTATCTTGTAGATCCACTTGGAAGACACCACACTCTTGCTTTATGGTCTGGGTACTATATCCCAAACATCATTCTTCATTATTGACTGGTATTCTTCCATCATTGCTTCTACCCATTCTTTCTTTTGTATAGCTTCCTCGTAACTGGTAGGTTCTTGATCTACATTATCACACATCAAAGCTACATATTTGGAGAATGGCTTTGATCTCTTGCTTGTTCTTGTGGAGCCTTCTGGAGATCCATACTTCTATGCTTCTTGTATGATTTCTCTTACCCAATAAGGTTTTCTATTTCAATATATATCCATAGTAGGGGGTTCCTAAGGTTATAACATATCTGTATATTGTTATACTATTATTTCAGGAGAGGGTTCAACTTCTATCTTTCTGGGAGGTACATCTTCTTCATGCACTTCTTCAAGCTGACACCTTTTGGATTTATTGAGAGTTTTTTCTTCATAAAATGTTACATCCCTACTAATATATATATGATGGAATCCTGAAATGTATATCTTGAAGGATTTGGAGAATTCACAATATCCAACAAATATTCCCTTCTTTCCGGAAGGATCCAACTTGGTTCTCTTTTCTTTAGGAATGTGATCATATACTGGACATCCAAATATCTTGAGATGGCTCACTTCAGGTTTCTTTCATGTATACATTTATTCAGGAGTCTTGAATCCAAAGGCATTATGAGATAATCTATTATGCACATACACAGTTGTTCTCACTGCCTCAGCCCATAGATGCATGGGAAGTTATTGATAATGAATCATTGTCTTCACTGATTCCATAATGGTTCTATTCTTTCTTTCTGCAACACCATTATGTTGGGGATTGTAGGGAGTATTTAGTTCCCTCTTGATTCCATCTTCTTTGCAAAAGGATTCAAATTATTTTGAAGTATATTCTCCACCATTATTTGTTCTAAATGTATTGATTCTTCTTTCTAAATGGTTATCTATCAAGGATTTGAATTCCTTGAATTTCCCGAACAATTCACTCTTTGCATTCAACAAGTATATCCACGTCTTTCTTGAATAGTCATTAATAAATGTAACATAATAGTCATATCCACTTTGTTGATGTAATTGTAACTTCAGAATGTATTCACTTGTATTTCTTATGTATTGTACCCCAATGTTTATTCCGGAAAGTGTTTGTAATGTAATTGAGTCATGTCATACCTCGATGTTCCGATCGGGAGTTTCTATAATATAAACAAGTCATGGCAAGTCAATGTGGGTAACCCTCCTATTGTTCAAGGGTTAAAGGCCCCACAGTTCTGGGGCCCTAGGGTTGTTAGAATCACCTAGTGAAGTTGGCCCTAGTGAGACATTGTCAAGTCGGGAATTAGTATAAATAGAGAATGAGCCTCTCTATTTAACACACACTCACTCACACTCAGTTGTAGCGCATAGCTGAGGGAGAAGAAGTTACTGGGGATAGAAAGAAAGAGGCTACTACTGTCGGGAGATCATCTTACTTTTTTGGGTTTTACTTTTGCTGCTGATTCTATCTCTGAGGAAGTTGCAGGGTTTTCTCCATTTATGGTTTCCCCAAGGAAAAACACTGTGTTCATTGTCTCTTGTGTTTGATTGCTGTGCTTGTTATTCTCTCAGTTAAAGATCCTAATATAATGCTAGCTTAATGTTAAAAATATTACATGGTATCAGAGCTAACCTAAGAAGAAGACACTATGCAGCTGCAGGAACTAGGGCTTCCTACTTTTATGGATCTCTCTCCACATATTTTCAGCAAAAGAAGGTTGGGCTGGCTCTCCTCCCTAGGGCGCATCTTTTTGTCGAAAAAGAATATGATTCTGAGCTTTTTCAGTTTTGGACTCGACAGTACTGCCAGAAATTAGGACTCTCCATAGAAGTGGAATTTTTGAGTGAGCCTAGGACTAGATTGATCTCCTCCTCAAAATCAAAGTTTAGAGATCAAGATCAAAGCATTTGGTTGGACAGAACTCCAGGAAAGTCAAACCCTAATCTGCTCCTGAATCAGCACTGTAGAAATTCAGCTCCAAATCCAGATCTAACATCTTGACCTGGTAAGATCTAAATCTTTTGTATTTCCATTTGAGGTTCTCAGTTAATATGTCTCATCATACCAAGCTTGATGAAAATCTTGAGGGAGCTGATAACTTCCGAGCCTAGAAGTATAGGATCTCCCTGGTCCTGGAAGAAAATGAGTTGGACTCCTACATCTATGAGGAGGTTCTATTCCAGAGGAAGGTGAGGCTAATGTTAGTTTTTCAACATTTAAGCTAGCATTATGTTAGGATCTTTTCAGTGAGAGAATAACAAGCACAGCAATAACATAAGCACATCACAAGAGACAAGAGACACAAAGCTTTTAGGAGGGGAAACCATAAATGGAGAAAACCCCTCAACTTCCTCTAAGATAGTATCACCACAAGATGTGATCCCAAAACAGTAAGATGACCTCCCAACACAACAACAGCCTTCTGTCTTCTGTCAAGCCAAGGTATTTCCTTCTCCAAAGGTGCGCCACACTTGAGAGAGCAAGTGATGTAATTCACAAGTGATAAATAGAGAGACTCACACTCTCTATTTATATTAGTCCGTTCACTTGAATAACCATTTCACACGTAGGCTCGACCTAATAATTACTACTCGAGCCTACACCTTAATTAGTGTATAATAACTCAAGTGCCCCAAAACTGAGGGGACTTACCTAATGACTTGATATGACTTGTTTGCATTATTAATCCTCCCAATCGGAACATCGGGGCATGACCACATGACTTAATTACATAATAGAAACATCCCGGAATAAACATCGGGTTACAATATACAAAGAAGAATACATTCCGAAGTTACATATACATCAACACTCCCTCTTAACCAGGAAGGTATTATTTCGACACAATTTTTCAGCACTGGTCTTCTTCTCTGTATCAACTGGATCATCTGAGTCATCTTCATCTTCATGTCATCTGGATCTGGATCATCTCTCGATCTGGATCATCATAGAACATCATCACAGGATCTAGATCATCACTCGATCTAGATCATCATCACTGGATCTGGATCATCTCTCGATCTGGATCATCATAGAACATCATCACAGGATCTAGATCATCACTCGATCTAGATCATCATCACTGGATCTGGATCATCACTCGATCTAGATCATCATCTCTGGACTGGATTTGGATCATCACTTGATCTGGATCTGGATCTGGATCATCTCTCGATCTGGATCATCACTACTGGATCTGGATCATCACTCGATCTGGATCTCTCGAAGTCATCATAACTGGATCTAGATCATAGCTCGATCTGGATCTCCACTGGTCATCATCATGTGTGTACTATCTCGTCATAGGAAGTTCTACAGAGCGAGCCCTTTTTCATGCTGGTTGTAGGCCTACCTCATGTAGGTCTTCACCCAGCACTTACATCTGACTTGCTCATCAGAAAGGCACGCCCAGCACTCACATCTGATCATGTAGTAAACTACAATCATATCAGAAAGGCCCAACACTCACATTCACCAGCATGGTAGGCACAATCAACTACCATCTGTGAAATGGCTATGCACTTATATCTGACCTACTCGTCAGAAAGGCACAATCCCATCTAGGCTGGAACCACATCCGCTCACAATGATGAAAGAACTTTGTTTTTTTCACCCAGGCTGGAACCACATCCGCTCACAATGATGGGAGACTCTCATCCAGGATGGAACCACATCCGCTCACAATGATGAGAGATTTTGTCACTTTCATCCAGGCTGGAACCATATCCGCTCACAATGATGAAAGACTCTCATCCAGGCTGGAACCATATCCGCTCACAATGATGAGATATTTTCTCACTTTCATCCAGGATGGAACCATATCCACTCACAATGATGAAAGACTCTCATCCAGGCTGGAACCATATCCGCTCACAATGATGAGAGATTTGTGCACTCACATCTGACCTGGTAGGAACTGAATCCTACACCCTCGTCAGAATGGCCCCCAGTCCCTGGCTGAGCTACATGGTAACTGACCATGCGCCTCCACTCTCCCGGAGAGTGGCAATTTCCCTTACATCTGTCCTACTCGACAGAATGGCCAGCACTCACATCTGACATGGAAGGAACTGAATCCTCTCACCATGACAGAATGGCTCAGCCCTTACATCTGACCTGCTCGTCAGAATGGCTATGTATCTCAGCACTCATATCTGACATGGAAGGAATTGAATCCTCTCACCATGACAGAATGGCTCAGCCCTTACATCTGACCATGGAAGGAACCAATCCTCTCACCATGTCGAAATGGCACTGCACTTATATCCGACCTGCTCGTCGGAATGGACAACACTCACATCTGACATGGAAGGAACTGAATCCTCTCACCATGACAGAATGGCTCAGCCCTTACATCTGACCATGGAAGGAACCAATCCTCTCACCATGTTAGAATGGCTATGGGTCTCATCATTG
>LPNX010789213.1:500852-681741 GCA_001517045.1 Pseudotsuga menziesii | reverse complement strand
CCTTCAGGTACCTCAGAATATGCTTTGCAGCAATCAAGTGAACACTTCTTGGATCTGTCAAGTATTGGCTCAAGGTGTTCACAGCAAAGCAAATATCTGGTCTCGTGTTCGTCAGGTACATCAATGATCCAATCATCTAATGATACATCGTAGCATCAACTGACTCTGAAGAAACATCACTCAATAGATTCAGGTTCGATGCCATAGGTGTAGCCATAGCCTTGCAGTCCAACATCCCAAACCTCCTCAGGATCTCTATTGCATACTTCCCTTGTCCAAGGAAGATTCCATATGTACTCTGTCACACCTCCATACCTAGAAAGTAATGCATCATCCCCAAGTCCTTCATCTCGAACTTAGCGGAAAGCTTTCTCTTCGTATCAGCAATCAACCCATTTGTACCTGTCACAAATAGATCATCTACATACAGTAGAAGCATCACTGGGTTGCCATCTTCAACCTTGTAGTAAAGGTTGGAATCTGCTTTACTCTTGGTAAAGCCCAAACTGGATAGAAAGCTGTCAATCCTACCGTACCAGGTCCTGGGTGCCTGTTTCAAACCATACAGGGCTTTCTTCAATCTGCATACATGAGACTTTCTGTCATGTGTCTCAAAACCAAGTGGCTGTTCTACATACACTTCCTCTTCTACTACACCATTCAAGAAAGCAGTCTTGACATCCATCTGGTGTATCTTCCACTTCGTTACTGCAGCTAGGGAAAGTACTGATCTGATGGAAGTGTATCTGGCTACAGGTGCAAAGGTCTCTTCATAGTCTACTCCCTCTTTCTGAGAGAATCCTCGAGCTACAAATCTTGCCTTATACTTTTCAATGCTACCGTCTGCAGCATGCTTGATCTTATAGATCCATTTGGAAGTGACAACTGACTTCCCTTTTGGTCTTGGGACAACATCCCAAACATCATTCTTCATGATCGATTGATATTCTTCGAACATAGCATCCTTCCATTCTTTCTGATCTGTCGCTTCTTCATAACTGAAAGGTTCTTTATCAATAAAATCACATAGTAAAGCTACATACCCGGAATTTGATCTGGTCCTTTTTCTTTCTCTGTGATTCTCTTCTGGAGTCCCATATCTTTCCGCACCTTGGATAAGTTCACGTACCCAAGCAGGTTTCCTCTTATGAGGATTCTTCTCCAGAGGTGGATCTTTAGGTCTTTGTGGTTCCTCGAACTCTTGATATTCTTCTTGAGCTTCTTTGTTCATGATTGAATCACAGATCCTGGGTGCTTCTGCTTCCGCCTCTTCAGGTTCTTCAGCAGGTCTCTTTCTAGATTTGGTGTAAGCTGTGCCTTCATCAAATGTCACATCCCTGCTGATGTCAATATTCTTGTATCCTGGAAAGTAGATTCTGTAAGCCTTCGAGATTTCAGAGTATCCCACAAATATGCCCTTCTTTCCTGAAGGATCTAATTTTGTTCTCTTCTCTTTTGGAATATGTATGTACACTGGACAACCGAATATTCTGAGATGGCTAACTTCTGGTTTCTTGCTGGAGAAGACTTCTTCAGGAGTCTTGTTCTCGAGTACTCTATGTGGAGTACGGTTCTGTACATACACCGCTGTTCTTGCAGCTTTAGCCCAAAGATGCATAGGTAGATCTTGATCATGAAGCATAGCTCTTGCTGCTTCCATGATAGTTCTGTTCTTCCGTTCTGCAACCCCATTCTGTTGAGGATTATAAGGAGTTGACAACTCCCTCTTAATCCCTGATTCTTTACATAGCTCTTTGAATTCATTTGAAGTGAATTCTCCACCATTATCTGATCTAATGGTCTTGATCTTCTTTTCAGAATGGTTCTCAATCAAGGCTTTGAATTCCTTGAACTTGCTGAATACTTCATCTTTGTTCTTCATAAAATAAATCCATGTTTTTCTAGAAAAATCATCAATAAAAGAAACATAGTATGCATACCCGCTAAGTGAGTTTGAGGACATAGGACGGCATACATCGGAGTGGATGATCTCTAGAATTCTTTTGGCTTTGCTTTCGCTGCTTGGAAATGTCTTCTTTGTATTCTTTCCTTTCGCACATCCTTTGCAGACTCCTTCATGTTTTGCTTGAATTTCTGGAAGACCTTCGACAGCTTTAATTGCAATAGGTAGTGCTCTGTAATGCACATGTGCAAGTCTTCTATGCCAAAGTTCATTTGGCTCTACTGTGTCATGGATCAAGGCTTGTTCTGGATGTCCCTTCAATTTGTACAAGCCTCCTTCTTGTTCTCCAATTACTACCGCATCATTGATAGTCTTTCCTTTTGGCCACATGATGACTTGACCATCTATGAATGCCACCCGCATTCCTTTTGCATCCAATGCTGAAATGTATAGGAAATTCTTCTTAAGTCCTGGAACAAACAATACTTCTTTCATTGTTAGAGACTTACCATATTCTAGCTTGTATGAAGATTCCCCACTACCTTTTATTGGATATTGGTAGTCATCTCCTAGTTTCACCTTGTGAGGTGATTCATGTTCTGATAGTCTCACAAAAGATTCTTTGAATCCCATCATATGTTTGGAAGCACCACTGTCTATCAGCCAATCATCACTCCCATGAGTAATGTTGCATGTGAGAGCTGAAATCAGTACATATTCATCCTCGCTTGAAGAATCTTCACTTTCATATCTGGATCTCTTTCTGGATGGTTCATCATCCTCTGCAGCATGAGCATGATGTCTTCTTTTGCTGCTCTTCTTCATCTTCTTCTGTTTGTTAGGACAATATTTTGCATAGTGTCCTACTTCATCACAAGTATAGCATATGATCCTAGAAATATCTCTTTTAGGGTTATCTTTGTGAGAGTGCTTACCTTTGAAGTGATGAAGCCTTCTTCTCGATGACTTGGAGTGAGCTTTGGAGCGTACCGTGAGAGCTTGGTCTTCACTACCCATCTTCTCTTCTCGAGCTGCTATTTGAGCTTCTTCTTGAGAGCATTCTTCCCATAGTCTGCTGAATTTGACTAACTTCTTTCTAGCACAGATCCCTTGAATGAAAGCATCCCATGACCTAGGGAGGCCATTCAAAGTAGTCATGAAAATCACTGCATTTTCCACTTCTTCATCAACAGCTTCTAATTGTTCTTTGATTTGAGAAACCCTTGTGAAGTATGACTGGATAGTTTTTGCATTCTGAATCTTCACATTCTTCAACTGGTTCCTCAGGGTCATCTTCCGATTTATGTTCTTTCCTTCAAACAATTTGGTTAGGGCATCAAACATGGATTTAGGTGTCTTGAGAGAGGACACCTGTGGGATAAGATGATCCTTAATAGAATCAGCAATGATTCTCTTTGTCATAACCATATTCTTCTTATGTAATGCCTTTTCCTCATCTCCCTCTGGATCTGGAACCTCCTCATGAATGTAGGAGTCTAATTCATTCTCTTCCAGGACCAGGGAGATCCTATACTTCCAAGCTCGGAAGTTATCAGCCCCCTCAAGCTTTTCATTAAGCTTGGTATGATGAGACATCTCTAAATAAGAACCTCAAATGGAAATACAAAATATTTTAGATCTTACCAGGTTCAAGATGTCAAATCAGAAGCTTGAGCTGAAATCCTGCAGAGCTGGTTCAGGAGCAACAAGGGTTTTGATTTCCCGGAGTTCTGTCCACCCAAATGCCTTCAAATTTGTTCCTAACTTTGATTTTGGGGAGGAGATCAATCCAGGCCTGGGCTCATTGAAAAATTCCTCTTCTGCAAAAAGCCCTAATTTCCGGCCCCAATGACAGGTCCAAAACTGAAAAATCCTCCGAATTGAATTCTGTTTCGACAGAAAGATGCGCCCTAGGGAGGAGAGTAAGTCCACCTTAATTTTGCTGAAAAATAGTGGAGAAAGATCCACAAACAAGGAATCCCTAGCCTCCGCAGCTGCACAGTGTCTTCTTCTCAGGTTAGCTCTGATACCAAGTTAGTTTTTCAACATTTAAGCTAGCATTATGTTAGGATCTTTTCATTGAGAGAATAACAAGCACAGCAATAACATAAGCACATCACAAGAGACAAGAGACACAAATATTTTAGGAGGGGAAACCATAAATGGAGAAAACCCCTCAACTTCCTCTAAGATAGTATCACCACAAGATGTGATCCCAAAATAGTAAGATGACCTCCCAACACAACAGCAGCCTTCTGTCTTCTGTCAAGCCAAAGTATTTCCTTCTCCAAAGGTGCGCCACACTTGAGAGAGCAAGTGATGTAATTCACAAGTGATAAATAGAGAGACTCACACTCTCTATTTATATTAGTCTGTTCACTTGAATAACCATTTCACACGTAGGCTCGACCTAATAATTACTACTCGAGCCTACAGCTTAATTAGTGTATAATAACTCAAGTGCCCCGAAACTGAGGGGACTTACCTAATGACTTGATATGACTTGTTTGCATTATTAATCCTCCCGATCGGAACATCGGGGCATGACCACATGACTCAAATACATAATAGAAACATCCTGGAATAAACATCGGGTTACAATATACAAAGAAGAATACATTCCGAAGTTACATATACATCAACAGCTAAGGCCTTACATAAGAAGAAGTTGGTTATGGAAAAGAGGATTATTGCTAATTCAATCAAGGATCACCTCATACCACATGTGTCCTCCCTCAAGACACCTAAAGCTATGTTTGATTCCATAACCAAACTGTTTGAAGGGAATAACATAAACCAGAAGATGACTTTGAGGAACTAGTTGAAGAATGTAAAGATCCAGAATGAGGAGACCATCCAGTCATACTTCATAAGGGTCTCCCAGATCAAATAACAACTTGAAGTAGTAGATGAATAAGTGGAGAATTCAGAAATTGTGATGACAACCTTGAATGGTCTCCCAAGGTCATGGGATTATTTCATCCAAGGAATCTGTGCTAGGAAGAAGATAATCAAGTTCAGTAGACTGTGGGAAGAATTTTCACAAGAAGAAGCTCGCATAGAAGCTCAAGAAGAAAATATGGGAAGTGAAGATCAAGCTCTCACAATACACTCCAAGAAAGGCAGAAGGGAAAATCATCATCACCAAGGTAATCATTCTCATCAGAAAAATAATTTTGTAAGAAGGATCCATCCAAACTTAGATGTTATACATGTGATGAAAGAGGACACTTTGCTAAGAATTTTTCCCATGAATAAGAGTGGATCCAATAAGAAGAATAACTCCAAAAAGAATACATCATGCTCACACTGCTGAGGGTGATGACCCTCCCAGGAAGAAAGTAAAACAAGAAAGTGAAGACTCTTCAAGTGATGAAGAATATGTTCTTATCTCTACTCTCACGGGAACTGTCACTCATGGAAGCAAAGATTGGCTTATTGACAGTGGGGCTTCCAAACACATGACAAGATTCAAGGAATATTTTGAGAAACTATCCGAACATAATTCACCCCATAAGGTGAAACTTGGGGATGACTACCAATATCCCATAAAAGGTAGTGGTGAATCCTCCTACAAGCTAGAATCTGGAAAGTCTATGAAAATGAAGGATGTCTTGTTTGTACCAAGACTAAAGAAGAATATTCTCTCCATATCGACATTGAATGAAAAAGGCATGAGGGTTGCATTTGTAGATGGCCAAGTCATGTGGCCAAGAGGAAAGTATATTGACGATGCAATAGTAATTGGAGAACAAGAAGGAGGATTATACAAATTGAAGGGCCATCCAGAACAAGCTTTGGTCCATGACGTAGTAGAGAGAAATGAACTTTGGCATAGAAATCTTGCACATGTGCACTACAGAGCACTACCACTTGCAAGAAAAGCTGTTGAAGGTCTTCCAGAAATTCAAGCAAAACATGAAGGAGTCTGCAAAGATTGTGCGAAAGGAAAGAACACAAAGAAGACATTTCCAAGTATTGAAAGCAAAGAAAAATGAATCTTGGAAATCATTCACTACGATGTATGCAGTCCAATGTCATCCAGTTATTTAAGCGGGTGTGTATACTAGGTTTATTTTATTGATGATTATTCTAGGAAGACATGGATATACTTTATGAAGAAAAAATAAGTTTTCAGCAAGTTCAAGGAATTCAAAGCCTTGATCGAGAACCACACAGAAAATAAGATCAAGACCTTTCGATTAGATAATGGTGAAGAATTCACATCAAATGAATTCAAAGAGTTATGCAAATATTCATGGATTAAGAGGGCGTTATCCACTCCATATAATCCATAATAGAATGGGGTTGCAGAAAAGAAGAATAGAACTATCATGGAAGTTGCAAGAACAATGCTTCATGATCAAGATCCTCCCATGCATCTATGGGTAGAAGCTGCCAGAACAACGGTGTATGTACAGAACCATACTCCACACAGAGTACTCAAGAACAAGACACCTGAAGAAGTATTTTCCGGTAAGAAACCATAAGTTATCTATCTCAGAATATTTGGCTGTCCAGTGTACATACACATTCTGAAAGAAAATAGGACAAAGTTAGATCCTTCAGGAAAGAAGGGTATATTTGTGGGATACTCTGAAAGCTCGAAGGCTTACAGAATATACTTCCCAAGATTCAAGAAGATTGACATCAGCAGGGATGTAACATTTGATGAAGACTCAACTTACAACAAATCTATAAAGAAACCTGCTGAAGATCCTAAAGAATCAGAAGCACCCAAAATTCATGACAAAACCATGAATGAAGAAACTCAAGAAGAAGATCGAGAATTTGAAGAACCTCAAGAACCTGTAGATCCACCTCAGGAGAATAATCCTCACAAGAGGAAACCTGCTTGGGTACGAGAAGCTATCCAATGTGTGAAAATATATGGGGCTCTAGAAGAGAATCACAGAGAAAGAAAGAGGACTAGGTCCTACTCTGGGTATGCAGCTTTATTATGTGACTTTGTCAATAAAGAACCTTCCAACTATGAAGAAGCGACAAAATGGAAAGAATGGAAGGATACTATGATCGAAGAGTATCAATCTATCATGAAGAATGATGTTTGGGATGTTGTCCCAAGACCAGAAGGGAAGTCTGTTGTAACTTCCAAACAGATCTACAAGATCAAGCATGCTGCAGATGGCAACATAGAAAAATATAAAGCAAGATTCATGGCTCATGGCTTCTCACAGAAAGAAGGAATAGATTATAAAGAAACCTTTGCACATGTATCTAGATACACTTCCATCAGATCAGTGCTTGCTATGGCTGCAGTAATGAGATGAAAGATACACCAAATGGATGTTAAGACTGCTTTCTTGAATGGTGTAGTGGAAGAGGAAGTGTATGTAGAGCAGCCACTCGGTTTTGAGACACATGACAGGGAGTCTCATGTGTGTAGATTGAAGAAATACCTATACAATTTGAAACAGGAACCCAGGACATGGTATGATAGAATTGATGGCTTTCTATCTAGTTTGGGATTTACCAAAAGTAAAGCAAAGTTCCAACCTTTACTACAAGGTTGAAGATGGCAACCCAGTGATGCTCCTACTATATGTAGATGATCTGTTTGTAATAGGTATAGATGGGTTGATTGTCGATACAAAGAGAAAGCTTGCTGCCGAGTTCGAAATGAAGGACTTGGGTATGATGCACTATTTTCTAGGCATGGAGGTGTGGAAGAATGTGGATGGAATCTCCCTTGGACGAGGGAAGTATGTAGTAGAGATCCTGAATAGGTTTGGGATGATGGACTGCAAGGCCATGACCACACCTATGGCATCGAACTTGAAGCTATTAAGTGATGCTTCATCAAAAGCAGTTGATGCTATGCTGTATCATTAGATGATTGGGTCCTTGATGTACCTGACGAACACGAGACTAGATATTTGCTTTGCTGTGAACACCTTGATCCAGTTCCTAATAGATCCGAGACATGTTCACTTGATTGCTACAAAGCATATTCTGAGGTACCAAAGGGGTATAGTTGATTATGGGCTCAAGTATGAGGCGAATCAGAAGATTAACCTGGAGGGTTTTGTCGATTCAAATTGGGAAGGGAGTGCCATTGATAGGAAGAGCACTTCAGGGTGTTGCTTCAGTATGGGATCAGGTGTGATCTCTTGGTTTAGTAGGAAGCAATCCTGTGTGGCACTGAGTACAGCTGAAGCAGAGTATGTCGCAGCTTGTTCATCTAGTTGTGAGGAAGTATGGTTGAGGAAGATACTGTATGATTTATTTGATCTCTAGTTGGACACTACTTGTATATATTGTGACAACTAGATTTGTGTGAAGTTGTCGAAGAACCCGACGTTCCATGAAAAGTCAAAGCATATCGAGATCAAGTATCACTATATAAGGGATATGGTGCAGAGGGGAGCAGTGAAGCTCTAGTATGTTGTGATGGACAAATAGATAGCTAATGTGTTAACAAAGCCATTATCTAGAGTGAAGTTTGAGTACTTCAGGGAGAAGCTTGGTGTTCTCCAGATCAAGGTTCCCTCCAAAGGGAAGTGATGAGTCTGTGAGCCATTCTGACATGGTGAGAGGATTGGTTCTTTCCATGGTCAGATGTAAGGGCTGAGCCATTCTGTCACGGTGAGAGGATTGGTTCTGTTATCTTCCAAAATAAATTTATTTTGATAATATGAAGAATTCGAGTCATGTAATGAAATATTTAAAGATGACTAACAAATTGAAGGTCTCTGGTTTTTCTATGGTTGAAAAAATTGGAAGTTATAGCTTTCGGTGGCTTAGGCGGGGTTCTTAATATCTCATTAGCCACCAAAAGGCTTTGTTTCGGTAGCTAACAGTTTAACGCAGGATAAAGGTTAACCACTGAAAGCGGGCCCGATCAAGCAAATGGTAAAATCACTTTCGGTGGCTTCGGTGAGATTTCAAAAAACTCATTAGCCATCGAAAATTGCTGCTTTCGGTAGCTTAGTGAATAGTCAAAGAAGGGCATTAACCACTGAAAGTAGGTAAAAAGGAATTGGGGAAAAAGCAATTTCGGTGGCTTAGGTAAAAGATCTAGCGTTTCATTAGCCACCGAAAGGACGGGTTTTTGGTGGTTAAAAGGGATTTTCAGAGAGACCACTATCCACCGAAAGCTGAGTTTCACTGCGACATTAGGAAAACAGTTTCGGTGGCTTAGGAAAAAGGGATAGAATTTCATTAGCCACCGAAAGCCACCTTTTCGGTGGCTAGTAGACATATTCCTGAAGGCTGTTAACCACTGAAAAGGGAAAAGATGGCAATGGTTATAAATCTATCAAATCAGAGCCCTTCAGCAAAAGAAACGATCATTAAAGGGCGTGTAAACCATCGAAAAGAAAGGGGGTTGCATAACTACGTGAGGAAATGAGTAAGGAGGTCGTTATTTGAAACTGATAAGGACTGATGTGATGAAACCCTCCTTCTCCCTCCATCTCTCCACCGAACTGCAGAAAAGCCAAATGAATATGCAGGGTTGATTTTAATATGATTGCTGGGAAAGGGGTCTCGAAAAGATCAATTGAAGCCATCATCCTCTGACCTCAGCATCAATCATGCAGGATAAATCCCTCATAATTAGTGCCAAATATTCAATACACCCCACCCTCGACTTTGGCATTTCTCTCCACCAGAAAGCCATCTCTAAGAAGCAGCCTACTAAAACAATATCATATAGAATTTGAATTTATTGTTGCAGGTACCCAGGAGTGGCATTCAACAAGATGAAGAAGGGAGGACCTGCTCTCAGGAAGGAGTTGGGAGATATCGGCTACCTGGAGGCACATCCAGAAGTCTGTCATTTTTTCAAGGATGATGGCTGCTATAGGTTTTGTGAGAAGATTCAAGGTTCATAGCAGCAGGTGGCTGAGGCATTTTCCCTCTCTTTCGATAGCTCCAAGGTAGTCACAGGAAAATAAGAATTACTGATAGATGAAACCCTAATTACTCAAGTGACTGAACTCCCTAGCATAGGAGAGAAGTGGTTTAAGACCACCATACCAAAGGATGTAGAGTTTAGATCTTACCTGAAGCCTGAACATAGGGAGGTGGTGTGGAAGAAAAGTGTACCATCCTCCTGGCTATAAGAAAGGTGGCAGCAACTGCTGAAGGCCATTGTGGTCTACATAACATGTGAAGGGAGATACAACATAGCTATGATTTACCATTTTAAATTGATGAACCACTTCACACGGAGAAGCCCACTGAATTTTCCTTTTTACTTACATAGGAGTTTGGCAAAGATGGCACACTAGGTGAAGGCCCAACCAACTAAGATTGCTGGCAGACTGTCTCATCATGGCCTTATTCAACTTCTGATCCAAGAATTGTTGAAAAGGAGGAATATAGCATGGCCTTATTTTTTTATTTTGGAATGGTTTTGAAACAAGCCTTCATCCAAAAGAAAAGGGGAAGTCTCCTGCTAAAAATTCCAGCACACCAAGAAGTGGGAAAAGGAAGAGAAGGGCTATATCCCCAGCAGCAGCAGAACAAACTCCTTCCTCTTCCAAAGCCAATAAGGTCAAAATAAACTTGGATTTTAGTGAAAAGGGCCAGGAAGTTGCAACACATAGTGAGAACATTTTGAACCTGCCCTACTCAGATTGAAAAGAGGAACATGAGGAAGGTACAGACCTAGCTTTACAAGTTGTAGTATATATTGAAGAGCTCCCATCACCTACACCAAAAGAGCAGGATGAACCAACAGAGAAGGCTTCCTCTAGCAAGCCCAAGAACCAAAGGATAAATCAGTTGCTCAGGCAAGTGTATGAGATGGAGATTTTGGAAAGGGAGATAAAGAAAAATAATGCTGCATTGACCAGTACGAACAAGATGCTACATAAATCTTACCTAGAGTAGAGAAAAAGGTATATTTTCCTAAAGAGACTAAATAAAAGGTACCTCAAAGACAACACAAGATTGTACATAATTATTAGGCTTCAGAGATTGCAGCTGAAGGAGGCAAAGCAAAACCTTAAAACCCACCTCACATTGGAAACCCTAGCTGAAGATGTAGTAAGCCTTCAGCCTCCAGAATCAATCCAGGCTGCTATTAACCTTCCTAACATAGAGCCTGTTGAAGAAGAAAACTAAGCAAATAAACTTGAAAGAACAATTTTGGAGGTGACTTAAGATTTTTTGAAGAACAGGGCTTTCGGTGGCTTAGGCGAACGCTGAGGCAGTTCATTAGCCACTGAAAGCACTGCTTTCAGCAGCTAACAGTTCCGATACTTTGGGATTTTAACCGCCGAAAGAAGATAGAGGTATAATATTGATTTTTGACATGCAGGACCATTTTTGGGCAAAAATGGATGGCTCAGGGATGAAGTGTAAAGATGAAGGACGCTGAAGAAAACATCAGGTAAGGTATGCTTCAGTTTTGATGTGACATAACAATAGAAAAGGTCACCAACACTCAACTGTCAAAGTGAAACAGTGACTTAACCAGCAGAAGACCAGTGGTAGTGATTTCTAGTACTTACTTTAGTTATCAGAAGGTTCAAATAGTGAAAAAATTCTATAGTTAGTTAGACTAGTAGTTAATTAGGGTTTTTTAACCTAATTATGCAAAAAACAATTATTTTGTCTATTTTTATTAAATCAGATCCAAGTGTTCACGATCTGAGTATTTTTGTAAAGGATATAAAGTCTAAGACCTATTTTATTGAAAGGGTTCGACTTCGGGGACTTGTAGACCAATACTATTGTCAAGCTTCTCATATTGCTCATGACCTAATATAAGCTCTTTTGTTATTGTATGTTCAGCTTCCATTTTCTGTCTTATCTGTGCCTATGCTTGAATGTGTTATTCAGGTTTTATTCAGATTAATTGATGTCCTATAGCTGTCACCCTATTGGCATATTGATGTGACTTGAATTATAAGTTCTTTCCTTGTCATGATTAGCCATTTATATATATCTGTTTTATGTATGAATCTGTCAGCATGATAAGTTCTCCATCTTTAAACCATTTTGTCAACCTCTCAACAGTGGTAATTAGAAGCCTTACACTAGTTTTGAGTTTCATGCATGTCTTGAGAGTGTGAGGTTTATAGGTCACCTAACTTGATCCACTTAGATAACCATAAAAATATTTAAGTTACCAGGCATCCTCTAGCTGCAACCTAGAGGAGTTTCCTGGAGTGATAACAAATTGGTGCCATTGCCGGGGAGAGGAGACTGAAGCTCAACTTCCCTGGGAGATGACATATATCCTTGCTTTGATTATAGACAAAGCTTGGACATTATTCTGGTTGTAATCATCTATCTGGCGACTCCATTGAAATAAGGTGGCTTCAAGAAGACCAAGTACCAGAGAAAACCCTTAAGGGCCACCAGCAACACCAGTTTTTGATCCAAAAGAGATTCTGCGAAGAGCTAGGGATTCACTAAGGTAGACCAACAGTTCTGCAAAGGATGCTACATCAGGTATTTCAAGAAATATTTCTGCTATTATTTCTTCTGTTGAAACACTTAATTCTTAGGAATTTATAAATACATCAGCAAATTTTAGGGTTTGGGCATCTTCAAGCACTGCTGCTTGTGAAGATCCAATCCCTGGTGACTCCATTGGGATAAGTTTACCACCACCACCTTCTTAGCTACTACCTACATCAGTACTACCTTCCTCCACCCTTTCCATACCCATTTCCAATATGGCTGCCCCTTAATTGACCAAAATGGAAAGGATCCTGGTAACTAGGTATGCCCCCCTAAATTTCCCTAACCCTCTCTCAGCCATGCCCACTGGAGACTACCTCAAGTACATGCCTAAGTTCATAGGAGAGGGAGATTTCACAGCTGAAGAACATCTAGAGGCATTTTACAGTTAGGCTGAGAACATTAATATAGAATAGGAATATGTGTGGACTAGGGTTTTTGTACAAAGCCTAGATGGTCAGGCTAGGAAATGGTTCAAAGAGTTTCCTGCTGGATCAGTGGCAGGCATTGAAGCCCTAGATGACATCTTTCTAAAGAATTGGGGAGAGAGGAGAGACCACCTCTATTATATCACAGAGTTCAGAAAATTGAAAAAAGAGAATGGGGAGTCTGTCTCCAACTTCACCAAGAGGTTCAACAATATGTACAGCAAGATCCTCACTGAAATCAAGCCCACTGATACCTCAGCCAGGATAACTTATGCAAATTCCTTTGACTCTGATTTCTGCCTACTTCTCAGAGAAAGGAGGTCTACCTCCTTATCACTCATGCGGGATGCTGCCCTAGAGGTAGAATCTAAAATTGTGTCATCTCAGAAGGTCAAAGGAAATATAGACATGAAGAAACAACTAGCAGACCCTCTTGGGGCTTCTTCATCAGAGAACAAGATTGACAAAATGACCAAATTGTTAGATAACCTGACTGCTGAAATGTCTAAGCTAAAGGACCGAGGAAAGATACCTATGAGAGGTAAAGGGCCAAGTGATTTTGTTCCCTGAAACCCTAATTTTGTCCCTTACAGAAGAGGCAACCCCACATTTTAGATCCTCAGAAGGGAAAGGAATCAAGGGGAAGATAAGAGAATTAAAGCTCCTTTTTAGAATGCTGTACTAGAAGAAGAACCAGAGTTCATTGAGAAAGAAGGAAAGGATGAAGAAAATATCCACTGCATGGAAGATGATGTTGACTATTCTTTTCTGATAGGGGAAGAATATGAGGAACCCCTAATTGATGAGCATATCAGTGAAGAAGCAGTATATCAGGATGATGGTCAAGGAGGATATAACCTGAGGTCCAGGCTGGTTGCTCCCCTTAAGAAGAATGTTGTTCCTGCCAAACAGCCTGCTACACCAGTTAAAAAGGCTACTGTTTTACCAAAGAAAATGGTTTTCATTTCCAAACCATTGCAAAAACTAGCACCTTCATCAAGCCCTGATCAGATCCAACTCAAAGCTCCAGTACATGAGTTAAGGTTTCCTAATAGACTGCATTATTCTTTCAACCTTGAGTCATAGATTCAGAAATTCAAGATCCCTTTCCCATTAATCGAGCTAATAAAAAATGATGCATTCAAATATTCTATATTGAATTTTCTTTAGCCAAAGATACATATTGATACTAACTTTGTAAATCTGCAAGATGATAAACCTATTATAACCCTAGGCCCTATGATCGAAGACCTAAAGGATTCATGCCCACCTTTCTACATATCCTTGAGTATCCATGATAAAGTCCTTCATAACTGTTTGCTGGATTCAGGAGCTTCCCATAACCTAATGCCAAAAGCTGTGATGGATGAGCTTGGTCTCAGCATTACAAATCCCTACCATGATTTGTTCTCCTTTGACTCCAGAAAGGTCAAGTGCTTGGGCCTCATCAAAGACCTAGTTGTAAACCTATCTTAGCTACCTTCAAAAAGCATCATGATGGACATTGTAGTGGCTGATATCCCTCCCAAATTTGGTCTCTTGCTATCTCGATCATGGAGTAAAATGCTACGTGGAACCCTTCAGATGGACCTTACATATGCTACAATCCCCATGTTTGGAGGTGAGACTAAGAGGATTTACATAGATAATTAGCTTGCCTACATCATAAGCAATGAAAGGAATTCAGTGAACCACCCCATCTATGCAGTAGACACTGATTTTGGATCATGCATTCTGAAAATAGATGATTCTCAGCAAACACCAGTCCAGCTTACCAAGCCCACCTATCAGCAGCCCAAAGAAGTGACCACAACAGTCTGGAACATGTATTTTGATGGGGCTAGCATTCAAAACTCACCAGGTGCAAGTGTAGTATTGATCTCTCCATACAAAGAGAATATTAATTTGTCTTATAAGCTTGACTTTAAAACCACTAACAATATAGAAAAATATGAAGCCTTGCTGCTAGGAGTTAAAGTTGCCAAGGAGATGGGGATCACGTGCATGATAATATTTGGAGATGCATACCTTATTATACAGCAGGTCAACAACACCTTTTAAGCAAAAAATGTCAGACTAAAGGCCTACAAGGATGAGGTATGGAAACTCAGAGACTCCTTTATATTTTTTGAACTATCATATATACCTAGGGATTTGAATCACCTGGCTGATTCCCTGGCTATCTTTGCAAGTCTGTTTGTTCCTCCTTTACCTCCTAAGCTCAGATATGATGTTCAAGTCAAGTATAGACCTTCCCTGCCATATAATGTAAAATTTTGGAAGGTGTTTGAGAATGAATACGAGCTTAGTAAATTCCTTCAGCTAGTAGATGAATTCTATGATATACATATAGATCAGGAAAACCTAAACATGGAGGAATCCCAACAACTCAAGTTGAAAGATAAAGTAGCTGATCAAAATATTGTCCAAATACCCAGCAATTATATACCTCAGGGTCTAGTACCTCTGGAAGAGATTTTTGATCATAATGACATCCCTTTCAAGCCTGCCAAAAAGAAGCAAGACACTGCTGTCCAAGAGAAAAACATATGTAGCCAAAGCCATCCAAAATTGATAAATCTGTCCACTGAGTTGAGTGATGATCAGAGGTCCAAATTTTGCAGCCTGATAAAATAATTTGCTGATATCTTTTCCTGGGAGTACAGTGACCTGAAAACCTATGACACCAATATCATCTAGCACAAGATTCCTTTGGAGAAGGACACCATCCCTTTCAAATAGAAGCTGAGATCCATCAGTCCTCTCCTACTACCTGTAATTGAAAAAGAAATCCATAAGCTCCTCAAAGCCAAAATCATAATCCCCCTTAGGTATTCCAAGTGGATTGAAAACCTAGTGGTGGTAAGGAATAAGAATGGGGAAATCAGGTTGTGTGTGGATTTTAGAAACATGAACAAATGTTCCAAAAAATACAAGTATCCACTGCCCAATATGGAACATCTGTTGCAAAGAGTCTCAGGGGCTAGTGTCATGTCATTCTTGGATGGCTTCTTTGGATACAACCAAGTTGCTGTGTAGCCTGATGACCAAGAGAAGACTGCTTTTACTAGCCCCTGGGGCACTTTCATGTATGCTAAAATGCCATTTGGGTTGATGAATGCTGGGGCTACTTTTCAGAGAGCCATGGACCTAGCTTTTGTAGGGTTGAAAGATAAATTTGCACTTATATACTTGGATGACCTAACTGTTTACTCTGACATCCATCATGATCATTTGCTGCATTTGAGGAGGGTATTTCTAAAGTGTAAGAGGTTTGGAATATCACTCAACCCTAAGAAGTACCAGTTTTCACTCAGTGAGGGGAAAATCCTAGGTCACATAGTCTTAGCTGAAGGTGTAAAGATTGATCCAGTAAGGGTAGAAGCAATCAAGAAGTTGTCCATACCGAGGTCAAAAAGGGATATTCAGTCCTTTTTGGGTAATATAAAATTTGTTAGGAGGTTCATCCCTAATTTATCTGAGCTGGTGTTGCAGCTGCAATGATTTCCCAATTTTCTAAAAATTGGGACCCTCCTTTTAAACTTTGTCCTGCTTAGTTTGTTGGGATTGCTTGACTTTACTGTGAGTTCGATTTTTTGAGGATGATTGTTGAATGAATATATTTGTATGCTGATGCTTCCTTTTTTGCTTAAATTATGACTTATGGTGCTTTCTTATTTCACTGTTGGAGATTGTTGAGTTATGAATCGGGTCTGTAGTCACCTAGGCAGCCGCCATTGCAGAAGATCAATGGAATAACGACTCGATCCACAACCATGTCTTCCATCGATGCACTTTGTTTTATTTTTATTATTTTCAGCATTTTGTTTTGTCACCGTCGGAGGACTAGTACCTTGTATTGCCGCTGTTTCAGATGGAAAATTGCAAGCACTGTGACGGAAGTTTTTACCTTTGCCGATCCCACGGTTTGCTTTTGTATTTTTGTTCTTGTCGCTGTCGGCTCCGTGTTGGGAATTTGAATTGGGGGATTAGTTTTTGTTTGTCTGATTGCCGTCCTTCTCATTTTTCACTAAAGCCTTAGTCTATTGATGTTCTGCCATTGCGGCTCTGAAGCGGACTAAACTTCCGCCTTATAGCTTGTCTTTTTGCCGATGTTCGCTTAATTTTCAGTTCTTTTTCTCCAATTTTGACTGGTCTGTGGAACCTCTTGTCTTTGTAGCTTCCATCGTTGCGGTGTTTTAACATACTAATAGTCTGAGGCTATAGTCATTTTGAGCTCCGATGTTGAGGTTTTTAGTGTGTGTTTCGCTGACGGTTTTCATTGTACTATGGAACTCATAGTGTCTCCATCACCCACCGTTGCAGCTCATTAGCAGGTTGATCGCCGATGCATTATTTGTCCCACTGCCCGATATGTGATGTTCTTCCCGTCGAGTGTTTTCACTGGGGTATATATATATATATTTGGGGGGGTGTCATTTTTCTATTATTTTCCCTGTGAACTTGTGCCTGCACTATCCTTATCGATTCGCACTGTGCGTTGTACCTAGCTGTCAGGATCTTGTTCATGGGTGGTGTTTCCATGGAACTGTCAAATTCTCCTTGTCGACTGCACAACTCATTGCCATGTAGGCCAACCATGATTTTACCCTTTCTTTTGAGTTTTTGGAACTAGGGTCTCGTCTTTCGGTTAGGTTTTTCCCATTGTGGTAGATGGGCGTATATCTTTGAGTTTGTTTCCTATCAGCATATATGGTGGTTCACTCTGACAGTTAGCAGACGGGGGGGGGGGGGGGGGGGGTTTCATTTTTCTTGAGTGTTTGTTGTGAATCCGTAAGGGTTTTCAAACCCTGTTCGACTGTCTAGGAAATTGGTGCAGACGAGCGTTACGCTGTCTGCACCAATTTTTCTGGGTGTGTGTTTGGCCATCTGGAGAGGGGAGGTTTCATTTATTTCACCATAGGTTTTACCCTGGTTTCGTTTGGGATGCCGGAATATTTGAGTTCGACTATTTTGGTTTCCTGCGTGTTTCAGATAGAGTCGCATTTCTTTTTTTTAGAGACGAGCCTCATTGATGAGATTTATGTTTGAGCAAGAAGTTAGAATGCGTTCTACTGAAAGTTAATGCTTTTTGCTTTAGGATTGATCAGAATGGTTTTTTCTTCACATTGTTCTATGTTTAGTCTCGCCGATGGATGTTTTACATGCTGACGAGGTTATGATACATGTTGACAATCATGATTAATTTTAGTCGCGAACACATTTTATGGTTTTTGTAGACTTATCATTTTGCAGAAGTACTTGCTAGTTAGTACCAATTTTTGCATTTGCATAGGTTTATCTGTTGCAAGTATGGAAGAGGTAAATATTTAGACAGTTTTCTTCATTCTTTGAATACTGGTTAGAATCCCAAATAGCCTAAATGCATTTTGGTTTATGACAGGACAACTTTGTTAAATGCGAGATGTCAAAGAGGCAGAAAAAGAAGGCTCTTGTTGCTGAAGGGGAACCCGAGGTGGAAATTATTACAAAGGTTCAGTACGTTTATGAATATACTAGAGCCAACACCAGGGTGGAACCTAACTACAAGTGGGGAGATATTTATAGACTGATTTCAAACCAAGAAATGCCTAATACCGGGTTTGAAGAATTAACAATATATGCCAACATTGAAAAATCTGCCTGGATGAACATAGCTACCATACCTGAGCTTTCCCTATGCTCAGAAGTGATTGGATGGGTTCTACCTAGGGCAGACGTGACTACTATGATTCTGGCCAATACTGCCAAGCAGGGCTATGCAGTTTACATTCCTGGATATGTATCATTAGCTTATCACTTATCTCCATCCCAGGTTTACCTAACTGAAGATTGGTTGAAGGGAATTAACTTAGACCTAGTTGAAACAGTAAAAAGAATGATGATACCTAGTAAGAATTTCTGAACCAGGCCATCGGGGGAATATGACATAGCTACTCTAAGAACCCCTTATAGGTTTATTGCGTTAATGTTGAACAAAATTTTTGGAAGGGCCCACAGTAAAAGCTTCGATTTAGGATGGGTTCCTATTATTTCCTATGTAGCCACCCAGGGGATTGTATTTAACTAGGTGAGCATTGTGTCCAACAGTCTCTCAGCATGCATTTCTTCAGCTCTGGGAGGGGTGTCTCAGAAAAATTCTGAGTTCTACACGAGCTCCATATTAATTGATTGTATACTATGCCACCAGCCATTTCCAGACCTAAGGTGCATATGGGACAGGGACAGAACCCTTGTGTACACAGCTTCCAAGCTGTTATGGGCACACAAATACTACAGTCATTACAAAGAAATTTGTGAACATTTTATTATGCCCTTGTATACGTTGATTTTCTTGAAAGAATGCAATTGCATGTCTAAGGAGGCATTGAAAGTCATTGAGGAGTATGCAAATTACTAATTGATTGATGAATGGATGTATATTAGGATGTATGGTTGCTCTAGGGAACCTTATTTGCTTCCCAAATATGCCACTGATTATGTGGGGCACAAAGAGGCAGTCAAGCAGGTTTATTTAGATGGTATAGGAAGTTTCCTTCTTGAACACAATAAGGCATCCTATCCTCCCATACCGTTCAGATTAGGCAGCTATAAATTTGCAAAGGTTAAATTCACTGTAGATTTTGTACAGGAACTAGAGAATTTTCACTTTGGAGAGATGAACTTCCTTAGAAATGATTCTCAGAACAAAGTTGTGGAACATTGCAAGGAGGCCAAAGTGCATTTTGAATATATGAACCATTGGGATAAGGATGAGGAAATTTTCAGAACTACAGAAAATATGACTGCATTAAAAAGAAGATTTAAAAAGAAGATCACCACTAAAGATGGTAAGGGCCAAGCTGAACAGAAGAAAGCTGATGAAGAGGAGGCCAGGAAAAGAGAAGAAGATGCTAGGAGACTAGCACAGGAGGCCGAGAGTTGGCTTAAGAGCAAAGAAGAAGAAAGGAAGAAAGCTGAATAAGAAGCAATAAAGAAGGTAGATGAAGCTTCCAAGAAGGAAGAAGAAGAAAGGAAAAAGAAAGACGATGAAGAGCTAAAGAAGGAGGCTGCAAGTATGAAGTTGACAGGGTCCACAACAGATCAACAAACTTCTAACCCTGCAGACACTCAAGAAGTGCAAGATCAGGATTGTCTGGACTCTCAAGAGCCTGATGCAACTGCTGGCAGCAATTTAGGGCAGGTTGCTATTTTTGGATTAAGGTTGATACCTTTTGAACAGAAGAAAGGGGAAGAAGTCCTAGATTTCAGTACCATTTTTTATGACAGAGAAAAGAAGAGGATTGTGAAAAGGACCAAGAAGAAAGTTGAAACAGGTGGACAATCAGGGATGATGGTCACTGATAAAACCTTGGTACATGCGACAGATAAGGACCCAAGACTGACAATCCGAGCTGGAGCAGCATTGATCCACGTCACTGAAAATAATGTAGATCAAATAATGATAGACCTTGAGAAATCAAGGAAAAATGCTTCCCAATTAAAGGACACTCTGAGGAAGGAGAGGGATGAAGGACACAAATTAAAGAGAAAGTTTGAAGATATACGAAATGAAGTGAAGTCTTCAAAAGGAGAGCTTTAGTCCCTCCAAGCAGACAAGAGGTCTTTGGAAGTTGCTATTGAAAGGACAGGAAGAGATGCTTAGGGTAACTTAGCAAAATTGCAGCAAGAATATCAGGAGATAAAGATAGAGAAGGATGGACTAAAAACAGAATATGAAAAACTTCATGCAGAAAGAGACCAACTGTAAAGAAAAGTTGGGGAGTTGGAAACACAAAGGGCTACCACGGAGGAGACAGAAAAACAATTTCAAGTACAAGCAGCAGAGTTTAAATGACAAATTGCTTCACTAGCAACATCTTTGAAAGAGGCCACGGAACAACAAACCAGTATCCAACCTTTTAAAGAGCATGTCCTAACACAAAGAAGTAGAATGCACCAACTACAGGTGTCCATAAAAGAAGAAAGATGCAAAGTCTTGCAGGTAGATAACAAATTGGAAGAAATTTTGGAAACTACCTCGTATTTTGTAGATAGGTCTTAGGACATTTTAGAAGTCCTGACGGGAAGGATAGGAAGGTTGGAGGCCAATGAAGAGATTCTTGCAGACTTACCAACAAAAGATCAACTAGGCTTAAAGTAGGATTATGACTTGTTGGAGTTTGCAATAAACATAGTAGAAGAGTTCAAAAAGGATGTAAATAAAACAAGAGGATATTGCACCAAGTATTACAGAAGGCTGCTAATCACTTATAACCAATGCCAGGTGGCTGCTGAGCAGAGATTAGATGCATTTCCAGAACATGACCTGTTCATAGAAATGTTGCAGAGCAGATATCAGGAGGATGAGCAGAGGATTCAACAAGTCAAGGCCCTGGATGAACAGATCTTAAAAGATGAAGTGGCTCATTCAGCAGTCAGTGTATAGTTACTTGAAGATCAATTGCGCTTGAGCTCAGAAAGAATTGAAGTGATTAAAAATCAGGCTGCAAAGTTTGAAATTAACATTCATTTGCTAGAGCCTTCAGAATTCGAAAGCATAGCCTCAGAAGCATAAGCGTGGAAAAAGTTCCTAAATAATCAAGTGGGGCCCTCTACTTAAAGTGCTTTATTAGTTTGCTTAAATTTAATATATTGTAAATTGTATGAGCACTCAATATAAAATAATTTTGGGAGATGAAATGTTGGGGAAGCCCAAGAGTCATTTGGGGTAGCCTAAAAGTTTTACCTTCTGTATAAGTATAGGAGAGTTAGATAGAGAAAAGGACTTTTTCCCAGTTAGACTTGTGAGAACATGTTATAAGAGGAACTATTTCATTTTGCAATAATATAATTACAAGTTTTCCTGTTGGAGAAAGCTTTGGTGGAATGTTTGAATGTTGTGCAATGGATGATGTTGAAGAGGAACTATTTCATTTTCAGCTTTTATTCATTAACTGTGAGATTGTTCTAACTTGTTGAACCTATGTTCTTGTATGAATGTTCTCTGGTTTATTTATGATAATTTCTACTATGAGTAATGAATGTTTTCACAAACAATGAGCTATCTTATTGTTCATCTATCTATTCATGTTTATGTGTTTTGAATCAAAGAACAGCTACCTGTGATTTTTCTTAATGCATGAACAGTAATACATTACTCATTAAAATATAATCTCGCTCCCTAGGGACAACTTAGTTAGTTTTTCCTACTGTGTGTGATTTAGATGCGAGAGAGTTTAAGACAAGAGGTAAGAACCTACGCATCATGTTATGACCGCTCCTTGTATTCTTTATCAATCTGCATTTTAGATAGGCACTTGCATATCATACTTAAAGTTAAAAAAAACAAAAATATACACAGTGGACCGGGACGCAACTGGTAAAACCCTTTATTTTTTTTACTTGACCTACGGTAGCCGGACCGTAAACCGGACAAATTCCCCATACCAAACAGTCATGGGTTGTTGGGAACATTGATTGGGGAGAATCCCTTGTTGTTGTTTCCTACGATTTTCTAGGCCTCAATAGTTTCTAGCACTAGAAGGAGGGCCACCAGTGCATGGCTGGCTGAGGAAACCCATTTCCTCGAAATTACTGCACCAGTGATAGTTTTGAAAGTAGTTCATTTCCCAATCCGAATCCTGGAAAGAAGTAGAAAGAACATTTGTATTCTATGGACAACGAAGTTGTTAATGATCTAAGAAGACACACTAGGGCTTATGTGAAGAATATTGGAGGATTACCAATTATCCCTGACTTACCTAGAAGAGAGTACAAGAAGAAAGATCGTCCTGTAGTGGAAGACTCTGTGTTAGTTTGAGATTGGGAAGAACTTGTAGAAACAACTTTACATGAAATTGTTCAGCCTTTGAATCAAGTAGGACTTGATACACCTAGCGGTTCATCGGTCCATACTCCTGTTCATTCACCACCTTAGTCTCCACCCAGACTCGTGGTAGGCATAAATGCAAATCAGCCACCTAACCCACCAAATCCACCACCTTCTTGGAAAGCCAGATCACCTTTAAACCTAACACCTCCTTTGCATGACCTACCTCAAGATTTTGAGAAGATGCTGCCCAAGTTTGATCCAAGTGATAAAATTTTAGTAGATGACCATTTTCAAAGTTTCTACTTGGCTATAGAAGGATTAAGGGATGGAGAACATGAAGATGTAGTCTGCAGACTTTTTCCATATACCTTGAAAGGAGCAGCAGCATCATGGTATTTTGGTCTGCCTGCAAACTCAATCCTAGATTGGGATACTTTTGAAAGGATATTCAGAAGCAAATATGTAGCCCAAAAGACCCATTCAACACTAATGAAAGGTCTAGGTGCTTTGAAGAAAGAAAGAAAAGAAAAGGTGCATAATTTTACTCAAAGGTTTTCTGCTTATCTTAAGAATTTCTTTGCAACTGATAAGCCTTCTGATAAGGTTCTGATTGAGTATTATACCTTAGATTTGGGGCCTGACTTGGATATGTTTGCAAAAGATCGAGTTAAACCTACGTTATCGAAGACTTATGAAGAAGTTGGAAGAGTAGAGGCTGAAAAAGAAAGCATAGAAGATCACCCTGAGTAATCTGGAGAAAAAACTTTTGGGAAGAAAGCCTTATTACTATCAAAACCTAAAGAGGAGCAATCACATGATTTTGAGGGAATGTTAAAAATGATGCAGAAGCTTTCCAATAGAAAAGTAGATTTGGAAAAAGAAAAGGAAGCTCAGAAAGCCTATAATCCGTACTACAAGAGAAGAGAAGATAACAATCAATCCAAACCTCCTCCACACAGTCTTGCATCAATGAACTTAACAGAGGTAGGTATGGATAATTTTTGCACTTTCCACTAGCAGCCCCGTTCTGAAAAAAATTGTCCGCAATGGATAAATTCAATGACTTTAGTGATGAACCAGCTGTTAGATTCCAAATTAACAGAGGATAATGATGAAGAAGAAAATGTTGGTAAAGCTACAAAAAATGATGCCATGGTTTTATGGAACTGTGTCTCACTTTTTGATACAGAAGAAAGTACTCTGAAATAGGAGGAGATATCAGAAACAATTATGACAACAAGAAGACTAGATTTGGTGAATAAAGACAATTCCATATTCTCAAAGATCAAGAAATTGCAAGATAATGTAAAGAAACAACCGAGGAAAGACAGATAATGAGATACCTACTATTATCAGTCAAGATTTGAAGCAAATCAACATGCTTGCCAAGCCTATTGAAGACATAGTGGGTAATGTCAAGTAAATTCTCAAAACACCTGAAGAACCAAGGGAAGAGCTACCCACAGAAAACCAACCTATAGAAGAAATTGTTGAAGTAAGTGTGGGAGGAAAGACTAGGTTCAAAACCCCACCATTCCTTTTGACTTTGGAACTTTTGAATCATAAGGTGCACAATTGTTTGGTAGATTCTGGATCATCAGTAAATGTTATGCCACTTGCAGTTTGCAGAAAGATTAATGGACAACCTAAACCTACTGCCTGGGAGGTTACTCAATTAGACAGGACTAATGTGAAAGTAGTCGGGGAAATGGAGAATGTTTTGATTCGATTATCTGCAAATGAAAAGATCTGTCAGTACATTGATATCATGGTAGTAGACATACCTGATGGTTATGGACTTATTTTGAATCGAGATTGGTCAGCGAAACTAAAAGGGTATTTTGCTTCAGATTGGTGACATCTGTGGTTGCCTCATAAAGGAAGCGCATGTCAGATCAAAATTTTAAGGTAACCCTACATGAGACAGACTGTCACTAAAGAGGAAAATGAAGTAGTAAAATATGTATTGGGGAATTATCTAATTGAGCTTGAACTAGGAAATTTTGCATCAAAAGAAGCCAACAACATATCAAACACCCAGCCCGATCTCCTTCAATGTTCACGGGCTGATGAGATTGATTGTAGATCAGTAGATGTAGTTTTTGTTTCAAGAACGGTAGAATTTGATAATGGTTAGGTCTTCCCCATTTTTTAGTCAATCCTAGCCCCTTAACTTACAAGTTTCCAGATCTATAGGGGTGGGTAGAGAACTGACCAGTTAGTGGTTTAGTTCTATTTTTTTTTTGATAACCTTGTACATAAATAAATTTATTTGGATGTGTACTCTGATTTATTTCATTGCTGCTTGTTTTTAGTTAAATTTTATTTTGGATTTCAATAAAAGGGGCAAACTTTTGGTTACATGGAAAGCATCAGAGTCTTGGATTAACTGAAATCCTTGGTATAAGACTGTGTATTATTGTTTTATCTGATAGAATTTTTCTAGTTAAGCAGTTTTCCTAAATGGATATGAACACATTGAAGTCCTGCTTAATCCCTGTAAAATAACTCAGGATCAAAAGGTCTGGAATACTATTTCGAGGCTCCATCCACTTCACATTTAAAATGTCCTAGGGGGTTGATAGCAAAAGACCCATGGAAAGGAAGCAGGGTAAACAGTATATTATATATAAATGATCCCATGCTGAAAATTCGAAAGCCAAAAGGCTGATAAGAGTCAAAACTCCTAAAAAGCAATATCTATCAAAACCAGGTACTGAATCATATAAGTACAAATTTGCCAAAAGTTCTTCTCCGTCCGTGAGATGAAAATTAAATACATGTCTCACACAAAAGGACACTATGGATAGAGGAGCTTGAATATAAAATTCAAAAAGAAGGCATGAGAAGTAATAAAAAAGGACAAAAGTTCAAAAGCACAAAAAAGTGCAAAATGGCATGGGAATGAGGAAAAAATGAATATCTCTGTTTATCATACGTTACAATCCTGTGGTGTCCAAGCTGGAAGCTACCTAAAGGCAGAAGTAAAATTAAACTCACCTACTTGGCCTCAGAAGAGTTTTCTTGACTTTGATATTTTTGGTTCCATTCTCCTAAAATTGGACTATCATCAATGATTAAAAGTACATATATTTGCCATTGGGGAAATCTAGACATCTAGAAAAATTCAACATGTTGGTTTTATTGCTAAACAGTCTGTTATTTAAGGAAGAGTTAATTCAGAGATCTTGGTTCACCAGGTAGTCGCCAATTATTGCAGCTGCAACAATTTCCCAATTTTCTAAAAATTGGGACCCTCCTTTTAAATTTTGTTCTGCTTAGTTTGTTGGGATTGCTTGACTTTACTACGAGTTCGATTTTTTGAGGATGATTCTTGAATGAATATCTTTGTATGTTGATGCTGCATTTTTGTCTCAACTTATGACTTATGGTGATTTCTTATTTCATTGTTGGATATTGTTGAGTTATGAATCGGGTCTATAGTCACCTATGCAACCGCCGTTGCAGAAGCTCAATGGAATAACGACCTGATCCACAACCATGTCTTCCACCGATGCGCTTTGTTTTATTTTTATTATTTTCGGTGTTTTGTTTTGTCACCGTCGGAGCACTAGTACCTTGTATTGCCGCCATTTTGGATGGAAAATTGTAAGCACGCGACGAAATTTTTTACCTTTGCCAATCCCACGGTTTGCTTTTGTATTTTTGTTCTTATTACTGTCAGATCTGTGTTGGGCATTTGAATTGGGGGATTAGTCTTTGTTTGTCCGATGGCCATCCTTCTTGTTTTTCACTAAAGCCTTAGTCTATTGGTGTTCCACCATTGCGGCTCCGAAGCAGACTAAACTTCTGCCTTATAGCTTGTCTTTTCACTGATGTTTAGTTTTTCTCCGTGGTTCGCTTAATTTTCGGTTCTTTTTCTCCGATTTTGACTGGTCTGCAGAACCTCTTGTCTTTGTAGCTTCCACCATTGCGGAGTTTTAACATACTAATAGTCTGAGGCTGTAGTCATTTTGAGCTCTGATGTTGAGGTTTTTAGTGTGTGTTTCACTGACGGTTTTCATTGTACTACGGAACTCATAGCATCTCCGTTGCTCGCCATTGCGGCTCATTAGCAGGTTGATCGCCGATGCGTTATTTGTCCCGTCGCCCGATATGCGATGTTTTTCCCACTGAGTGTTTTCACTGGGGTATATATATATATATATATATATATTTGGGGGGGGTCATTTTTCTATTATTTTCCCTGTGAACTCGTGCCTGCACTGTCCTTGTCAATTTGCACTGTGTGTTGTACCTAGCTGTCGGGATCTCGTTCGTGGGTGGCATCACCATGGAACTGTCGGATTCTCCTTGTTGGCTGCATAGCTCATTGCTAGGTAGGACAACCATGATTTTACCCTTTCTTTTGAGTTTTTGGAACTAGGGTCTTGTCTTTGGGTTAGGTTTTTCTCGCCATGGTAGATGGACGTATATCTCTGAGTTTGTTTCCTATCAGCGTATATGGTGGTTCACTCTGATAGTTAGTAGACAGGGGGGGGTTTTCGTTTTTCTTGAGTGTTTGTTGCAAAGCCATTATGGGTTTTCAAACCCTATTCGACTGTCTAGGAAATTGGCGCAGACGAGCCTTATGTTGTCTGCACCGATTTTTCTGGGTGTGCATTTGGCCATCCGGAGAGGGGAGGTTTCATTTATTTCACCATAGGTTTTACCCTGGTTTTTTTCGTGATGCCGAAAGATTTGAGTTCGACTATTTTGGTTTCCCACGTGTTCCGGATAGAGTCGCATTTTTTTTTAGAGACAAGCCTCATTGATGAGATTTATGTTTGAGCGAGAAGTTAGAATGCGTTCTACTGAAAGTTAATGCTTTTTTCTTTAGGATTGATCAGACCGGTTTTTTCTTCACATAGTGCCATGTTTAGTATCGCCAGTGGATGTTTTACATGTTAGCGAGGTTATGATACGTGTTGACAATCATGATTAATTTTAGTCGCGGGCACGTTTTAGGATTTTTGCAGACTTATCATTTTGTAGAATTACTTGCTAGTTAGTCTCGATTTTTGCATTTGCATAGGTTTAACTGTTGCAAGTATGGAAGAGGTAAAGATTTAGACAGTTTTCTTTGTTCTTTGAATATTGGTTAGAATCCCAAATAGCCTAAATGCATTTTGGTTTATGATAGGACAACTTTGTTAAAGGCAAGATGTCAAAGAGGCAGAAAAAGAAGGCTCCTGTTGCTGAAGGGGAACCCGAGGTGGAAATTATTACAAAGATTGAGTACATTTATGAAGATACTAGAGCCACCACTGGGGTGGAACCTGACTACAAGTGGGGCGATATTTATAGACTGATTTCAAACTAGGCAGTGCCTGATACCAGGTTTGAATAATTAACAATATATGCCAACATTGAAAAATATGCCTTGATGAAGATAGCTACCAGACCTGAGCTTTTCCCATGCTCAAAAGTGATTGGATGGATTCTTCCTAGGGCAGACATGACTACTATGATTCTGGCCAATACTGCTAAGTAGGGATATGCTGCTTACAGTCCCAGCTATGTCTCATTAGCTTATCACTTACCTCCAGCCCAGGTTTACCTAACTGAAGATTGGTTGAAGGGAATTAACTTAGACCTAGTTGAAACAGTAAAAAGAATGATGATACCTGGTAATAATTTCCGAACTAGGCCATTGGGGGAATATGACATAGCTGCTCTAAGAACCCCTTATAGGTTTATTGCGTTAATGTTGAACATAATTTTTGGGAGGGACCACGGTAAAAGCTTCAATTTAGGATGGGTTCCTATTATTTTCTATGTAGCCACCCAGGGGACTGTATTTAACTAGGCGAGCATTGTGTCCAACAGTCTCTCAGCATGCATTTCTTCAGCTCTGGGAGGGGTGTCTCAGAAAAAGTCTGAGTTCTACATGAGCTCCATATTAATTGAATGTATACTATGCCACCAACCATTTCCAGACCTAAGGTGCATATGGGACAGGGACAGAACCCCTGTGTACACAGCTTACAAGTTGTTATGGGCACACAAATACTACAGTCATTACAAAGAAATTTGTGAACATTTTATTATGCCCTTGTATACGTTGATTTTCTTGAAAGAATGCAATTGCATGTATGAGGAGGCATTGAAAGTCATTAAGGAGTATGCAAATTACTACTTGACTGATGAAGGGATGTATATTAGGATGTATGGTTGCTCTAGGGCACCTTCTTTGCTTCCCAAATATGCCACTAATTATGTGGTGCACAAAGAGGCAGTCAGGTAGGTTTATTTAGATGGCATAGGAAGTTTCCTTCTTGAACACAAGAAGGCATCCTATCCTCCCATACCATTCAGATTGGGCAGCTATAAATTAGCAAAGGTTAAATTCACTAGAGATTTTATACAGGAACTGGAGCATTTTCACTTTGGAGAGATGAAATTCCATAGAAATGATTCTCAGAACAAAGTTGCGGAACATTGCAAGGAGGCCAATATGCATTTTGAATATACGAACCATTGGGATGAGGATGAGGAAATTTTCAGAACTACAGAAAATATGACTCGATAAAAAAGAAGATTTAAAAAAAAGATCACCACTAAAGGTGGTAAGGGCCAAGCTGAACAGAAGAAAGCTGATGAAGAGGAGGCCAGGAAAAGAGAAGAAGATGCTAGGATATTAGCATAGGAGGCCGAGAGTTGGCTTAAGAGTGAAGAAGAAGAAAGGAAGAAAGCTGAACAAGAAGCAGCAAAGAAGGAAGAGGAAGCTGCTAAGAAAGAAGAAGAAGAAAGGAAAAAGAAAGAGGATGAAGAGCTAAAGAAGAAGGAGGATGAAAGTCTGAAGCTGACAAGGTCCAAAACAGATCAACAAACTTCTAACCCTGTAGACACTCAAGAAGTGCAAGATCAGGATTGTCCGAACTCTCAAGAGCCTGATGCAACTGCTGGCAGCAATTTAGGGCAGGTTGCTATTTATGGATTAAGGCTGATGCCTTTTGAATAGAATAAAGGGGAAGAAGTCCCAGATTTTAGTACCATTTTTTATGACAGAGAAAAGAAGAGGATTGTGAAAAGGATTGAGAAGAAGGTTAAAACAGGTGGACAATTAGGGATGATGGTCACTGATAAAACCTTGGTACATGGGACAGATAAGGACCCAAGATTGACAATCCGAGCTGGAGCAGCATTGATCCACGCCACTGAAGATAATGTAGATCGAATAATGATAGACCTTGAGCAATCAAGGAAAAATACTGCCCAATTAAAGGACACTCTGAGGAAGGAGAGGGATGAAGGCCACAAATTAAAGAGAAAGTTTGAAGATATGCAAAATGAAGTGAAGTCTCCAAAAGGAGAGCTTCAGTCCCTCCAAGCAGACAAGAGGTCTTTGGAAGTTGCTATTGAAAGGACATGAAGAGATGCTCAGGGTAACTTAGAAAAATTGCAGCAGGAATATCAGGAGCTAAAAACAGAGAGGGATGGACTAAAAACAGCTTATGAAAACCTTCATGCAGAAAGAGACCAACTGCAAAGCAAAGTTGGGGAGCTGGAAACACAAAGGGCTACCACGGAGGAGACAGAAAAACAATTTCAAGTACAAGCAGCAGAGTTTAAAAGACAAGTTGCTTCACTAGCAAAATCTTTGAAAGAGGCCGCGGAACAACAAACTAGTATCCAGCCTTTTAAAGAGCATGTCCTAACATAAAGAAGTAGAATGCACCAGCTACAGGTGTCCATAGAAGAAGAAAGATGCATAGTCTTGCAGGTTGATAACAGATTGGAAGAAATTTTGGAAACTACCTCATATTTTGTAGATAGGTCTCAGGACATTTTAGAAGTCCTGACGGGAAGGATAGGAAGGTTGGAGGCCAATGAAGAGATTCCTACAGACTTACCAGAAAAAGATCAACTAGGCTTAAAGCATGATTATGACTTGTTGGAGTTTGCAATAAACACAGTAGAAGAGTTCAAAAAGGCTGTAAAGAAAATGAGAGGAGCTTGCACCGAGTATTGCAAAAGGTTGCTAATCACTTATAACCAATGTCAGGTGGCTGCTGAGCAGAGATTAGATGCATTTCCAGAACATGACTTGTTCATAGAAATGTTGCAGAACAAATATCAAGAGGATGAGCAGAGGATTCAACAAGTCAAGGCCTTGGATGAATAGATATTGAAAGATGAAGTGGCTCATTCAGCAGTCAGTGTACAGTTACTTGAAGATCAATTGCACTTGAGCTTAGCAAGAATTGAAGTGATTAAAAATCAGGCTGCAAAGTTTGAAATTAACATTCGTTTTCTAGAGCCTTTAGAATTCGAAGCATAGCCTCAGAAGCCCAAGCGTGGAAAAAGTTCCTAAATAATCAAGAGGGGCCCTCTACTCAAAGTGATTTATTAGTTTGTTTAAATGTAATATATTGTAAATTGTATGAGCACTCAATATAAAATAATTTTGTAGATGAAACGTTGGGGAAGCCCAGGAGTCATTTGGGGCAGCCCAAAATTTTTTCCTTTTGTATAAGTATAGGAGAGTTAGATAGAGAAAATGAGTTTTTCCTAGTTAGACTTGTGAGAACATGTTGTAAGAGGAACTATTTAATTTTGCAATAATATAATTACAATTTTTCCTGTTGGAGAAAGCTTTGGTGGAATGTTCGAATGCTGTGCAATGGATGATGTTGAAGAGGAAGTATTTCGTTTTCATCTTTTATTCATTAACTGTGAGATCGTTCGAACTGGTTGAACCTATGTTCTTGTATGAATGTTCTCTGGTTTATTTATGATAATTTCCACTATGAGTAATGAATGTTTTCACAAATAATGAGCTATCTTATTGTTCATCTATCTATTCATGTTTATGTGTTTTGAATCAAAGAACACCTACCTATGATTTTTCTTAATGCATGAATAGTAATACATTACTCATTAAAAGATAATTTCGCTCCCTAGGGACAACTTAGTTAGTTTTTCTTGCTGTGTGTGATTTAGATACGAGAGAGTTTAAGACGAGAGGTAAGAACCCGCACATCACGTTGTGACCACTCCTTGTATTCTTTATCAATCTGCATTTTAGATAGGCACTTGCATATCATACTTAAAGTTAAAAAACACAAAAATATACACGGTGGACTGGGACACAACCGGTAAAACCCTTTATTTTTGTTACTTGACCTACAGTAGCCGGACCGTAAACCAGATGGATTTCCCATACCAAATAGTCACGGGCTAGTTGGGAACGTTGATTGGGGAGAATCCCTTGCTATTGTTGCCTGCGATTTTCCAGGCCTCAATAGCTGGTAAAGCACATAATAGCCATGCTGAAAAAGGACGCAGAAATAAAATGGACTGACCAGGCAAGAAGCTCTTTTGAAGACATCAAGAAGGATATCATGGAGGCCCCAACCCTGATTAGTCCGGACTATACTAAGAGTTTCTATATTTTCTCCTTTGCATCATATGACACAGTGGTAGCTATGCTATTACAAAAAGATGATGAGGGTCTTGATCATCCAATTGCATTCTTTAGCAAGACCTTGAGAGATGGTGAGCTGAAGTATGATCTAATTGAGAAACAGGCTTATGCTCTCATCAAGTCATTGAAGACCTTCAGGATTTACATTCTCCATGCAAAATTTCTTCCATATGTCCTTTCAACTACTGTGAAGGATGTTTTGACTCAGCCTGACATTGATGGAAAGAGAGCTAAGTGGATTGCCAAGCTCATTGAGTTTGATATAGAGGTGAAGCCCACTAAGCTAGTAAAGGGACTAGGTCTGGCCAAACTCATGGCTAAAGAAAACTGTGAACTAATGGGGATAAACTTCACTTGTGTCAATTCATCAAAATTGTAAACTGTAGTAGCAGCAGAAGTAGTTCAGAATCAGAATGACATTCAACTAGTGGCTGAAAACCTGTCTTCATGTGAGTGGTACTCAAGTATTATTCATTTTTTGCAGAAATTAGAAGTTCCTCCTGATCTCACTCCTAATCAAGCACGAGCTCTTAAACTAAAGTCTGTTAAATTTTGCATAGTTGATAAACTGTTGTACTAGAAAGATCTATCTAGGGTTTTGTTGAGATGTCTAGATAAAGAAGAATTGGATTAGGTCATGCATCACTTTCCATCATTATTGGAAGACCACAGACCACAAGATCCTGAGGGCAGGGTACTATTGGCCAGTCCTTTTTTCTGATGTATGTACCTTTGTAAGGGCCTATGACCAGTGCCAAAGATTTATAGGGAAGCAGCAGCTCAAATCCTTTCCCCTTAGGCCTATTGTAGTGAATGGGCCTTTACAGCAATGGGGTCTTGATTTCATAGATGAAACAAATCAATCTTCCAGTGGGAAGCATAAATGGATCCTAGTAGCCATAGACTATTTTACCAAGTGGATAGAGGCAGTACCCACTAGGAATGCTACTCATCAGGTCATCATAAAGTTTTTATATGAGAATATCTTTATCAGGTTTGGCTGCCCAGTAAGGCTAGTAACTAATAATGCACCAGCTTTCAAAGCCGGGACATTGGTTAGAATGTGGGAGTCAATGGGCATTCAGCTGGTGCATTCCAAATCCTATTATCCTCAAGGCAATGGCCTGGCTGAGTCATCCAACAATATCCTAGTCAGTATCATCAGAAAACTATTGGAGACAAATCAGAAAAGATGGGATTCTAAGCTAAAGTTTGCTTTATGGGCTGATAGGGTAACAGACGAAAGATCTATAGGGACTTCCCCATTCAAATTAGTTTATGGTACTAAGTCCATTTTTCCCATTCAGCTCATTCTGCCACTGGAAAAATTATTTTAGGAAGAGGAAGATGAACCGTAAAATGATATGGTGAGGAGGATTATGGATTTGGTGGAGTTGCAGCAAGTTAGGGAACAAGTGATAGGAAAATCAGAAGCCCATCAATAGAGGATCAAGGTCATGTTTGACAAAAGAGAAAAAGTGGACAAATTTCAGGTTGGAGATTGGGTCCTCAAGTGGGATACTATTAGGAAGGACCAGGGAAAACATGGAAATTTTGACTCTCTGTGGATTGGCTCTTTTGTGATAGCTCAGGTACAGAAAAACAACACCTTCAAATTGCAGAATCTGGAAGGTGAAGAGGTGTTTGATGGCCCAATGAATGGGAGNATTTTGGTTTGGGGTTCTTGGGACCTCACAGGGAGGTTCCCATCCCTAAGTAGGAGCCAGATGTTATCTCCCAAAATAAATTTATTTTGATAGTATGAAGAATTCGAGTCATGTAATGAAATATTTAAAGATGACTAACAAATTGAAGGTCTCTGGTTTTGCTATGCTTGAAAAAATTGGAAGTTATAGCTTTCAGTTGCTTAGGTAGGGTTCTTAACAGCTCATTAGCCATCGAAAGGATTTGTTTCAATAGCTAACAGTTTAACGAAGGATAAAGGTTAACCACTGAAAGCGGGCCCAATCAATTAAATGGTAAAATCACTTTCGGTGGCTTAGGCAAAATTTCAAAAAAATCATTAGCCACCGAAAAGTGTTGCTTTCGGCAGCTTAGTGAACAGTCGAAGAAGAGCATTAGCCACCGAAAGTAGGCAAAAAGGAGTTGGGGAAAAATCGGTTTCGATGGCTTAGGTGAAATCTCTAACATTTCATTAGCCACCGAAAGGATGAGTTTTCGGCGGTTAAAAGGGATTTTCGGAGAGACCACTATTCATTGAAAGCTGAGTTTCACCGCGACATTGGGAAAATGGTTTAGGTGGCTTGGGCGAAAGGGATAGCATTTCCTTAGCCACCAAAAGCCATATTTTTAGTTGCTAGCAGACAAAATCCTGAAGGCTGTTAACCACTGAAAAGGTAAAAGATGGAAACGGTTATAAATCTATCAAATCAGAGCCTGTCAGCAAAAGCAACGATCATTAAAGGGCGTGTAAACCACTTAAAAGATAGGGGGATACATAACTACGTGAGGAAATGAGTAAGGAGGTCATTATTTGAAACTGATAAGGACTGATGTGATGAAACCCTCCTTCTCCCTCCATCTGTCCACCGAATTGCAGAAAAATCCAAATGAGTACCCAGGGTTGATTTTAATATGATTCCTGGGAAATGGGTCTCGAAAAGATCAACTGAAGCCATCACCCTTTGACCTCAGCATCAATCATGCAGGATAAATCTCTCATAATCAGTGCCAAATATTCAGTACAACCCACCCTCAACTTTGGCATTTCTCTCCACCAGAAATACATCTCTGAGAAGCAGCCTAGTAAAACACTATCATACAAAATTTGAATTTATTATTGTAGGTACCCAGGAGTGGCATTCAACAAGATGAAGAAGGGAGGACCTGCTCTCAGGTAGGAGTTGGGAGATATCAGCTACCTGGAGTCACATTTAGAAGTCTGTCAATTTTTCAAGGATGCTGGCTGCTATAGGTTTTGTGAGAAGATTCAAGGTTCATAGCAGCAGGTGGCTGAGGCATTTTCCCTCTCTTTCGATGGCTCCAATGTAGTCATAGGAAAAGAAGAATCCCTGATAGATGAAACCCTAATTACTGAAGTGAATGAACTCCCTAGCACAGGAGAGAAGTGGTTTAAGACCACCATACCAAAGGATGTAGAGTTCAGATCTTACCTGAAGCTTGAACATAGGGAGGTGGTGTGGAAGAAAAGCGTACCATCCTCCTGGCTAGAAGAAATGTGGAACCAAGTGCTGAAGGCCATTGTGGTCTACATAACATGTGAAGGGAGATACAACAGAGCTATGATTTACCATTTTAAATTGATGAACCACTTCACACGGAGAATCCCACTGAGTTTTCCTTTTTACTTATACAGGAGTTTGGCAAAGACGACAAACTAGGTGAAGGCCCAGCCAACCAAGATTACTGGTAGACTGTCTCATCATGGCCTTATCCAACTTTTGATCCAAGAATTGCTGAAAATGAGGAATATTGCATGGCCCTATTTCTTATTTTGGAATGGTTTTGAAACATGCCTTCATCCAGAAGAAAAGGGGAAATCTCCTGCTAAAAAGTCTAGCACAGCAAGAAGTGAGAAAAGGAAGAGAAGGGCTATATCCCCAACAGCAACAGAACAACCTCGTTCCTCTTCCAAATCCAAGAAGTTCAAAAGAAACTTGGATTTTAGTGAAAAGGGCCAGGAAGTTGCAACACACAGTG
This sequence comes from Pseudotsuga menziesii, assembly GCA_001517045.1. Taxonomy (NCBI): domain Eukaryota; kingdom Viridiplantae; phylum Streptophyta; class Pinopsida; order Pinales; family Pinaceae; genus Pseudotsuga; species Pseudotsuga menziesii. Next base: position 646,045 of record LPNX010789213.1, on the reverse strand, counting down.
AGAACATTTTGAACCTACCCTACTCAGATTCAGAAGAGGAACATGAGGAAGGTGCAGACCTAACTTTACAAGTTGTAGCAGACATTGAAGAGATCCCATCACCTACACCAAAAGAGCAGGGTGAACCAACAGAGAAGGCTTCCTCTAGAAATCCCAAGACTCAAAGGATAAATCAGTTGCTGAGGAAAGTGTATGAGATGGATATTTTGGAAAGGGAGATAAAGAAAAATAATGCTGCATTGACTAGTAGGAACAAGTTGCTGCATAAATCTTACCTAGAGCAGAGAGAAAGGTATATTTTCCTGAAGAGACTAAATAAAAGGTACTTGAAAGACAACACAAGATTGTACATAATTTTTAGGCTTCAAAGACTGCAGCTGAAGGAGGTCAAGCAAAACCCTAGCACCCACCTCACATTGGAAACCCTAGTTGAAGCTGCAGTAAGCCTTAAGCCTCTAGAAGCAAGCCAGGAAGATGTTAACCCTCCTAACATAGAGCCTGTTGAAGAAGAAAGATAAGTAGACAAACTTTAAAGAAAAATTTTGTAGGTGACTTAAGATTTTTTGAAGAACAAGGCTTTCAGTGGCTTAGGCGGACATTGAGGCAGTTCATTAGCCACCAAAAGCACCGCTTTCGGTAGCTAACAATTCCGATATTTTGGGCTTTTAACCACCGAAAGCAGACATAGGCATAATATAGATTTTTGACATGTAGGACCAGTTTTGGGAAAACATGGATGGCTCAGGGATGGAGTGTAAAGATGAAGGACGCTGAAGAAAACATCAGGGAAGGTGTGCTTTAGTATTGCTGTGACATAACAGTAGAAAAGGTCACCAACACTCAACTGTCAAAGTGAAATAGTGAATTAACCAACAGAAGACCAGTGTTAGTGATTTCCAGTACTTACTTTAGTTATCAGAAGGTTCAAATAGTGAAAGGATTCTACAGTTAGTTAGACTAGTAGTTAATTAGGGTTTTTTAACCTAATTATGAAAAAAACAATTATTTTGTCTATTTTTATTAAATCAGATCCAAGTGTTCAGGATCTAAGTATTTTTGTAAAGGCTATAAAGCCTAAGACTTATTTTATTGAAAGGGTTTGACTTCGGGGACTTGTAGACCAATACTATTGTCAAGCTTCTCATATTGCTCATGACCTAATATAAGCTCTTTTGTTATCATATGTTTAGCTTGCATTTTCTGTCTTATCTGTGCTTATGCTTGAATGTGTTATTAAGGTTTTATTCAGATTAATTAATGTCCTATAGATATCACCCTGTTGGCATATTGATGTGATTTGAATGATAAGTGCTTTCCTTATCATGATTATCCATTTATATATATCTATTTTATGTATGAATCTTCCAGCATGATAAGTTCTCCATCTCTGCACCATATTGTCAACCTCTGAACAGTGGTAATTAGAATCCTTATACCAGTTTTGAGTTTCATGCGTGTCTTGAGAGTGTGAGTTTTATAGGTCACCTGACTTGATCCACTTAGAAAACCATAAACATATTTAAGTTACCAGGCATCCTCGAGCTGCAACCTAGAGGAGTTTCCTGGAGTGATAACAGGTTCCTTCCATGTCAGATGTGAGTGCTGAGCCATTCTGATGTGACTGTAGGATTGGTTCCTACATGATCAGATATAAGCACTGAATGCCATTATTGGAATGGAAGCACCTGGTCAGTTACCAGGAAATCTCAGTCTAGGATTGAGGGCCATTCTGATGTGACTGTAGGATTGGTTCCTACATGATCAGATGTGAGTGCAGAGCCATTCTGAGGCGATTGTAGGATTGGTTCCTATAGTGATCAAATGTAAGTGCAGATCCATTCTGAGGCAATTGTAGGATTGGTTCCTACAATGATCAGATGTAAGTGCAGAGCCCTTTTAGCATGGAGGATTGGTTCCTCGCATGGTCGAATGTAAGTGCTGAGCCTTTTTGACATTGGTTGTCAGATGTGAGTACTAGGCCTTACTAACAGGGTTGTGGGATGTGTTCCCACATGGTCGGCTGTTAGTGTTGGGTGTGCCTTTCTGATATGATTATAGGATTGGATCCTAAATGATCAGATATAAGTGCTGGGCGAGCCATTCTGACTTAGGGTCAGATATAAGTGATGGAAAAGATTTACATGGAGGATAGGCCTACAACCAGAATGAAAAAGGGTTGGCTCTGTAGAACTTCCTGTGATGAGAAGAATCAAGAGATAAAACCCATAATGATGATCCAACAGAGATGTTCCAGAACCAGAGATGATCCAGATCGAGTGATGATCCAGATCCAGTGATGATGATCCAGATCGAGTGATGATCTAGATCCAGATGAAGATGACTTGAAGATGAAGATGAATTGAAGATGACAAGGACTTGATGATGATCTAGATGATACAGAGAAGAATACTTGTGCTGATAAATTGTGTCGAGAGAATAGCTTCCTAGTTAAGAGGGAGTGTTGATGTAATTGTAACTTTGGAATGTATTCACTTGTATTTCTTATGTAGTGTACCCCGATGTTTATTCCGAGAAGTGTTTGTAATGTAATTGAGTCATGTCATGCCTTGATGTTTCGATCAGGAGTTTCTATAATATAAACAAGTCATGTCAAGTCAATGTGGTTAACCCTCCTGTTAACATTGGAAATGAGCCCAAAGGTTGCAGAAGGCCCGCTCCAGGGTAACAGCAGAATCAATTTAGACTGCGCCTCTAGCCCTGCGTAGTTAGAGAGGGATCTCTCATTTTGTCTTCAGAGTCTACTACACTTAAAATTTTCAGTCAAGGATAATCACGGGGCCAGGATCCTGAATAGGACAAAGTGTATCAAGGAGAGATGCAAGGTGGGATTATCGGGGAAAGGGACCATTGGCAATGGAGTCGAAAACTTGCGTAGGGAACATTTGAAAAAGGAAAAGAAAGGTGTGGGGTTGCAAATAGAGGTGAAGTAGCCACTGATCTCCCAATTAGGAGATATTTAACGGGCGGTTGGAGGACGAGATAGAGCAGCCGATCGCGTGGAGCACCAGCGAGATGAATTCCACGCAACTTTAGAAGAACAATTGATAAATGTCTGGAACAACAGTCGGAGCATAACGAGTATGAATTCCTAACTGCTATACATTAAGTTGTAGACATGAAAGCAATCAACAGACTGGAGTGGAAACAGGAAACACATTGCACGTAAAAGAAGATACATATTGGGAAAAGCAATGACACATGAATCTCTACCATGAGAAAGAACTCCTCCTCTACAATTTTATTCATAACAAAGGCATCAAATATTATTTACAATGGAAAGACTCAACCCTAGAATGTTTCCCAATCCAGCCAACTCTTCTCCTTTGAACACCGTGGGCAGTTCTGGATCGTGACATGTTCTCAACCGTCGATCACGATCGAACCTTCATGCAGCCGTAGATCTGAGTGGGCCCCATTATATTTCACAATGAGAAGCCTTGGCATTCATTCATGCTAGTCCACTCTATGAAATAAATCATGGCCATAGATTTCTCTCCTTTCTTATCGCAGCCATTGATCTTCGCGACCACTACCCCTCTTTCGTGATTTGAAATCGCAACTTTACCCGCGCAAGTATGGCTTGCCAAATCGATTGAGGCCGTAGATCTGACTCAGATCCCATCTCGACCATAGAATGTTTCTGACCTTTAACCTGTTTCACAATCTGGAAACATGGCTTTGGTTGAGCATGTCTACTTGGGTGAAATGGTTTGGAGCCATTGATCCACCTCCGATCAATCTCAGCCTTTGATTTCGAGTCTCGCTCAATGCCTTTAGCACACCTTCCATTTTCTCCTTTGCCTTGCACTTCTGATAACCTGAAGGGGAATTCACGTGAATTTTGCAAGAATGGGACCCTCATCGAACTCCTATCAGGCTCTCAAATCAACTATTAAAAAAAGAGTGTTAAAAACTGGCTCCATGAGGGATGCTATCCTCCCAGTGGGGTAGCAAAGAACCCCCATAGACCAAGTGCCAAAACCATTGGGATGCCTTCAATATTTCTTTGACATCTCCATTCTTCTCTGAGTTACTGCTTCAACGAATTCATGCCACTCTTACAAATCATGCTAGTGACTATAAACCTGTGATGGTAACTGAAAAAATGAAAACAAACTATAACAGTAATGAAGGAAATGCTCGATAACTGCTGAGCTTATTTTTTCCTACCTACTCTACCTAACTTTGTGCACAAGTCCGATTAAGTGAAATCAGACTTCCAATGAAGCCAATCAAGCAACTTGCCTAATATTTTTGTTCTTTCATCGTGCTTGATGGAAAAAAATGAAATAGATAATGGGAGAAGGAAATGATAAACAAACTGATCTTCAAAGCATGGATGCAACCAATCATTTCCTTACCCCAGACCCTCCATGTATTTGGCCATGGGGTCATAGAAATTAAGGCAAACTCCAATACGTTCTGTCACTTGCTCATGGGAAAGTCGTCCAGAGCTTCCTTCTTCTAGAGATTCATCAGAATGACACTTGGAAAATTGTAGAAAAGGACCCACATAATATCTCTTCAATGGAACATCCTGCTTTTTGCTCAAAATTTCTGTAACAAGATCTTGCTGTGCTTCAAGAGGGAGGTCCCCTGCTTCTCCAGTGGAACCGAGTAGGCATATTCCTTCTGTGTGAGGTGGCGCTGCTGAAGGAAGAATATCAGAAAACATGTTTATTGGGAGGCTGCTGCATCTGTCTTCATAGCTTGTTCCTTCACTATAGATTCCCAATGTATTAGTAGCATGAGAGGAATCGCCTGGCTGGTTCTTCTTATCGTCTTCTTTCTTGTACAGGATTCTGGTATGCACCACCTCCATTTCTTTTTGATTTTTCTTAGAGGCCTTAATCATGTGTCATATTAATTCAAAAGAGGCATAACACAAGGGTAGGCTATCACCTCCAGTGCCCTTATCGTCCTTTCCCGCTTCAACCTTCTGACTTTGCATTGCATCTTGATCCTTTTCATCAACAGGATTTGTTTCAACAACTGGCTCATCATGTATATTCTACAGGTACTCTTCCTCATATTCATCGTACATAGGTGTACCAAACTCCTTCTTAAAATCGTCCTTTATGGACCAGGGGCAGTGCAGGTCGCCATTTTCAGAGAACAATCCTGCAGGACTACCTGCTCCTGCATCAGGCCGGTCATCTTTCTGCATACCAGGAGAGAGCTTTGACATGCCAGAGACTTTCCCATTATGCTTGTAGGGCCCAACCAATTTGTATGTGTCTTTTATTTCACCACCACTATCCTGAGCTGACAATTTCTTGGACATCTTAAGGTTTTCCTCAACCTGCAAACAATCAGTGAACATATGCTGTGGGGTGGTTGATTTTCTCTCCAAAAGAAGAAAGGATGGGTCAGGAGGAAAGGCGGCTACATAATAGATCTTAGCAATGTTCTCAAGAGGTTGGAATTCCTTAGGCATGTTATAATAACATCTTGTGAATCTTCTGTTAAAACAAGATATGGCCTCATCCTCATGCCTCCTTAGGGAATAAAACTCTGAAATTATTTGCTCCAATGGCCTTCTCCTACCCCAAAAATTTAAGAAGGTGCAAGAAAACTCTTCCCAAGTGTTAACGGACTTAGGCTGCAAATGTTTAAACCATACTTTGGCATCTCCTTGCAAGGACAGGGAGAAAGCCCGCTTGCATACATCATCATGATCTATCTTAAAAAGGTTAGAGAAATGCTCAAAGTATTGTAAATGTTTCTTAGCAGTCAAGTCTTGGGATTCTTAGTCAAACTTGGGGAGGTACTTATAATATCTTGCGGGAAAATCATTTAGGATGGGAGGCAGTTGTAGTGGTTTGTATCGGCTTGGAGAAATAGGAGAGACAAGGTTAAGCACAATAGTTAAGCTATCGTCCAAGGTTTCATGAATTTCACAGGGGTGTCCTTTGGCATCATGAGCCCCTGGATAAAAATCTAGGCCATAATCCGATGTACAAGACGACACAATGCTTTCGGTTCGTAAAGAAGGATAAACAAGAATATATTCATAGATCTGTTCAGAATGAGCTGAACCATAGAAGGTTGTTTTGATAAATCTGGGGAAAGATAAGAGAAAACTTACAAGATAGGATAAGGCATCCTGGAAGAAACGCAGACTCGAGTATCTTGACCATCCGCCATGCAAAATTAATTTTTATAAGGGGTCCATTTTCCAGATGGAGTCTATCAGCTTTCCTCATCCATTTGATTTCTGGGTCACACCACCAGCGGAGTCGCTGAAGTCTGAATCCTTCAAGAGTGGAGTCTCTAGGTCAAAAGTGCTCAACCTTCTTGATGTTTGGTCATTGTTCACCATCAACAATTAGATCTAAAATATTTGTCGTTCTTCCCAGGGAGGATCTTCAATTTTGTCCCCGGCAACGACGCCATATTGTTAGCATAAAAAATGAGCCCAAAGGTTGCGGAAGGCCCGCTCCCAGATGACAGCAGAACCGCTTTAGACTGCGCCTACGACCCTACGTAGTCAGAGAGGGATCTCTTGTTTTGTCTTCAAATTCTACTCCACGTAAGATTTTTAGTCAAGTATAATAAGGGGGCCAGGATCCTGAATAGGACAAAGTGTATCAAGGAGAGATGCAAGGTGGGATTATTGGGGCAAGGGACCATTGGAAATGGAGTGGAAAACCTGTGTAGGGAAAATTTACAAAAGGAAAAGAAAGGCGTGGGGTTGCAAACAGAGGCAAGGTAGTCACTGATCTCCCAATCATGAGATATTTAGCGGGCGGTTGGAGGACGAGAGAGAGCAGCCCATCGCGTGGAGCACCAGCGAGATGAATTCCACACAACTTTAGAAAAACAATTGATAAATGTCTGGAACAACAGCCGAAGCATAACGAGTATGAATTTCTAACTGCTATATACTAAGTTGTAGACATGAAAGCAATCAACATACTAGAGTGAAAATAGGAAACACATTGCACGTAAAAGAAGATACATATTGGGAAAAACAACGAAACATGAATCTCTACCATGAGAAACAACTCCTCCTCTACAATTTTATTCATAACACAGGCATCAAATCTTATTTACAATGGAGAGCCTCATCCCTAGAATGTTTCCCAATCCAACCAACTCTTCTCCTTTGAACACCATGGGCATTTCTGGATTGTGACATGTTCTCAATCGTCGATCGCGACCGACCCTTCATGCAGCCATAGATATGAGTGGGCCCCATTATCTTTCGCAATGAGAAGCCTTGGCATTCATCCATGCTAGTCCACTCTGAAAAATAAACTGTGGCCGTAGATTTCTCTCCTTTCTTATCACGACCATTGATCTTCGCAACCACTACTCCTCTTTCGTGATTTGAAATCGCGGCTTTACCCACACAAGTATGGCTTGCGAAATTGATTGAGGCTATAGATCTAACTCAGATCCCATCTCAAACATAGAATGTTTCTAACCTTTAACCCATTTCACAATATGGAAACACGACTTTGGTCGAGCATGTCCACTCGCGTGAAATGGTTTGGAGCCATTGATCCACCTCCGATCAATCTCAGTCTTTGATTTCGAGTCTCGCTCAACGCCTTCAACACACCTTCTATTTTCTCCTTTGCCTTGCACTTCTAATAACTTGAAGGGGAGTTCACATGAAGTTTGTGGGAATGGGACCCTCATCAAACTCTTATCAGGCTCTCAAATCAACTATTAAAAATAGAGTTTTAACACCTCCTATTGTTCAAGGGTTAAAGTCCCCTCAGTTCTAGGGCCCTAGGGTTGTTAGAATCACCTAGTGAAGTCAGCCCTAGCGAGTCATTGTTAAGTCGAGAATTAGTATAAATAGAGAGTGAGCCTCTCTATTTAACACACACTCACTCACACTTAGTTGTAGCGCATAGTTGAGGGAGAAGAAGTTGCTAGGGCTAGAAAGAAAGAGGCTACTGTTGTCGAGAGATCATCTTACTGTTTTGGGTTTTACTTTTGGTGTTGATTCTATCTTTGAGGAAGTTGCAGGGTTTTCTCCATTTATGGTTTCCCCAAGCAAAAACACTGTGTTCATTGTCTCATGCTTGATTGTTGTGCTTGTTATTCTCTCAGTTAAAGATCCTAATATAATGCTAGCTTAATGTTAAAAATCTAACACACTTAAATATGTGGAGGGCATAGAAACACATGCATCAGAATGAATTAATTCCAATGTACCTTTAGTCTTTGTTTCACTCTTCGGAAATGGATTCTTGATGTTCTTTCCTCTTGCACATTCTTTGCAAGTACCTTCATGACCAATCTTCAAATCTAGTAAACTTGTTACCACTTTGCTCACATAGGGTAATTCTTTGTAGTTGATGTGAGCAAGCCTTATATGCCATAGTTCACTTAGGCTAGTGATCTCATGGACAAGGGTGTTAGGGCACACACCTTAACGGTCCCTAATTTTGGTAACTCCGTGGTTTTTATGGAAGTTGTAAGCGGAGTGATGACTCAAAACAGTCTTAGGGGTGTCGGGGTTGAGTAAAAACCCTCTTTTTGTAATAAACCCATGGTTTAAGTCCAGGGTTTAGGGTTCAGGGTGCCCATGGTTTAAGCCCATGGTTTTGTAATAAGTGCACTATAAATAAGCACTCTTGTAAAGAAGTCAGTTTAGGATTTTGATGTAAGATGAATTGATGCGACGCTAAGGCTTGTTTTGTAAGAAGGTTAAGTCCCATCTGTGTGCGTGGACGACCTCTGCAGCTGTGTGCGTAGAGGGATTTTGGGTGATTAAGGAAATCTGTAACTGTGTGCACGGCTTTGATGACTTGAAGGGATATGCAACTGAGTGCGTAGATCAGAACTGTGGTTTTTGTAAGGAGTTGAATAAAACATAGTTCTGTGGACGTAACCCCTAAACTGGGGGTGAACCACGTTATATCATGTGTTGTGGTTCTTGTTGTGTTGTTGTTATGTTCTTTTATGCATTGATAAATATATATCTGATAAGTAAGATCACTACTAAATACTAAACTTCACTGGAATTCCCAGTAAAGGGTTAAGCAAGGCACTGTTTGTTTATCTAACCGCAAAGCTAAATAAGTAACTATTAAAACTTTGCATTGTATGATTATAATTGTTAAAAGCTAAAGGTACAGTAATATCCCTCTTCTGCTTGCAGAAACCTGATTCTGCAGTACCCCATAGCTATTTCGAGTGAGACTGCAACCTGTTCCCAGGTTGTTGCCGAAAGGGCCAACACTGTGGGTCTTTTGTTGGTGCGAAGTTAATGGTATAAAGCCCGGGTCTGCCCTAGAGCCCAACAAATTGGTTCCGTTGCCGGTTGAACTCAGTATCTGCTCAAGAGGGTTTTACGTTGTACCTCGAGGGCTATGTTTTGGATACCCTCAGTGAAAGAAATCGGTGATTGGATTGAAGAGACTTATTTGAACTTTGCTGTACAAGAGAACAAAGATCCATGTCGTAGTGCAAATAACTTTTTACAAAGGTATGTTTTTTCTGATGTGTATGAAATTTTCTTTGGTAGTATCCACATAGAGTTGCACCAGTGGTTATACAGGTTAACAGAGAGAAGGACGAACTTCCAAGAACGTCAGTTTCCTGATTGAACCCCCACAAGAATTAATATACTGAAAAGGGTGAACAACGAGATATCCCGCGCTGTTGATTTTTGGACAACGCGAACCCTTGAAGCATTTGTGATGAAGTTTTCCATTGACACAAGTACGTCCTTCAGTGAAGCCGAACGACAGTTCTTCAAAGGACCAAGGGGTAAGTACTTGAATTCATTTAGTTTGAGAATTAAAATGCTATTGGCTAAAAAAGGTATATTGCTTATTGAATCAGACTGTTATATTTAGCACTACTAACTTATGTTTGCAAGTGAAAGTACCTTCGACGAGCAAAGTGGTTTGCTGCGAAGTGGCAAAAGGTACAAGAGAAATTTTGAGGACTCCTATACCCTAGGTCAGAATACCGAGTCTAACCCTGTAAGTCTAGCAGTCTTAGAGCCCGAAGAAACCCCTTCTATTGGAAACCCTCCGGTAACCCCGCAGCAAAGACCTATTGTCCCTGAGAACCCATCGCAGTCTGGAAGTAACCCTAGCTCGAGCATTCCTGTCACAGGTCAGTCTACCCCAGTAAGTTCCCCCCTACCTACTACCAGTTCTCCTCCCTCCCCCCCCTAGACCCACGATGGCCCATATGAATGACGACATTAAGCTCCCTATTTTCAAAGGAACTGGATCAGAGGATCCAGAACAGTTCTGGTTTTTATGTGAAGCAGTGTGGACTGCTAAGAACACTACGGATCAAGATACAAAAAGAGCGCAGCTGGTTACTTCTTTCAGAGACCGTGCTCTGACCTGGTTCATGAAGTTTTCCAGCACTCAGAACCATGTCTTGGCTGATATAAAAGCAGCAATGATAAAGGAATTTAAGAAGCCGAAATCAGAGTCGCAGTGTATCACTGAATTGAAAGAGATTCAGTAGAGGCGCGACGAATCAGTGTGGGACTTTGATCAAAGGTTCAAAGTTCTGCTAGACCAAGTTAGTTTCACCATTGGACATACGTAGCACAAGGAATGGTTCATTGCAGCATTGCTATCGCATATCAGAACTCCACTCATGCAATAGAAGGTTGCTGACCAGCAGGAGGCTCTGGAAATCGCGATGGAGCTTGAAACCGCTCCTGTCGAAGATAATTCTGGTATTGCTCAAATCCAAGCATAGTTGGCAGCGATGGCTCTGGAGCTTCATGATATGAAGAGAGAAAAAACCGGTCGCGAAGAGGTTTGGTGTACACAATGTCGGACAGAAGATCATGACAAGGAACAGTGTCCGGCGGTAAGAAATTTCCTGAATTCTGGTGCACCAAACCCGTTCAACCCTAGTGTTCTATATTGTGAGATTTTTAGGACAATGGGCTAGCATCAACCTGAAGACTGCTATCTTCTGCAGAGGTATGTGCAAGTCCCTAAGAACCCTTATTGTAAGTTTTGCAAATCAGTGGGACACAACGAAGATGAGTGTCGCAGCTTTGACCTCATGAGAGAACACACTTACGATGCTTATTGGGTACAAAATGAGGGACATAGCAATGATGGCTATGGTTACCGTGGTGGTGCATTCGGTAGAGGTGATTTCGGAGGTCGTGGTCGAGGTGGTATGGCCGGAAGAGGAAGAGGCCAGGTTGTGTGTTACAACTGTAACCAGGCCGGGCATCTGGCGAGAGATTGTCGGAACCCAAATACGACATGTCGGTGTTGCCGAGCAGTAGATCATGTGATTGAGCAGTGCCCACAGTTGATAGCAAAGATTCATGAAAGAAACAGTGCCCCTACTCAAAATATTCAGATGATTTCCGTCGAGCAAAGACCTGCCCCAGCCATTAATGTTGTTACCCGAAGTGGAGCTATGACGAAAGTATAGAATATGGAGAAACAACTTGATGAGGCTTGGGTTCGTAAGGCCCCAGCGAAAGTCCTAGCATTTGATATTGAAAGAGAAAAAGAGACATTCATGGAAGCCAAGAGAGATTTTGATGCTCCTAGCACATCAGTAGCACCTACGCAACAACATCAGCAGCAGTCGCAGTTGCAAGAAGCTTCGACGAACAAAGTAAGTACATTGTCCTCCTTTTTACAGAGTTGTCTGAAGTTCCTAAGAAATCAGAATGCTTTAAATGAGTTGCAGAAAGTTATTGCTTCCTGCGAACCTCAGCAAAGTTATGGTCAGGTAAAAGCTGTTAATAGAGTCAGGAGAACTGGCAGGGAAATGAGATTGAATGCTCAGATAGGAGAGTATGATATGACTGATGTTATCTTGGACTTAGGATCAGAGGTAAATGTCTTAACTAAGCAAACCAGGGAACAAATGGGAAAACCTACCCTTGATTGGTCCCCTATACAGTTGAGATTAGCCAATCAGTAGAAGATTGTGGGCGCAAGCCCTAGTCATACACAACAGCAAGACCCCCCTGAAGACAGTGAAGAGCAAACTGAGTCGCAGCAGAGTGAAAGCGACCAGGGTGGAGATGATGGCAATGAAGAAGAAGAAGATGACTCGGTTAAAACTGCTTCAGACCCTAATTGGCAGGATAAGCACAAGACGCCAGAGCTAGAGGAAGTGAACAAACCCCAGTCCCGAAAGAAAATGAATGCATCAAAGGACAAGAATATTGACGAGGAGCCCAGCCTGACAAGTGAGAATCTTGATCAGGCTCTATCGAAGTCCACAGAAGTTCTCACCAAGAAATGGTTGGAATTTGCAGCTACACATATGCATGCCATCACCGGTGTAGCGAAGCATATTTCGGAGTTGAACGACTTAGCAGAAAAATCACTGACTGGTGCTTCAGCAAGCAGTTCCCCAGTAAGCACACAGCTAGACCTAAGGCAATGGCTAGCTAGAGATAACAAAGGCCAAGTGTCGAGTGCAGCCCTCATATTAACGGATGCAGCGTCTCATTCAGAGATGAGTCTGAAGGTTGGAATCGATTACACTAAGATGTCCATGACAGAGCTACATCTCTGTCAGTGAGTGATTATGAAGGAAATCCAGGCACGAGACCACTATTCACAAATGTAGTTGGAAAATTCCATAATTCAGCAGCAGGGCTTCGCAACGCAGCTGGAGGCAGCGGAGCAGAGAAAGAGGGATGCAGAACGTAAGTGGATTACACTGGTACAAGTTTTGGATGAGGCATGTCGAAGTCTTTTTGACTTCGACGTACAGCTGGTGGAAGAACCAGAACAAATATTAGTCAGGCTAAAATACTATGCACAGTAGTCTCGCAGTGAAATAAAGAAGCTCAAAGCAGAACACGAGGCTCAGATTTCGGAGCTTCAACTCCGCATCACCACGGAGAGCCCACCAGAGGTCAGGGAGCAACGCTGAGCATACATTCAGGCCTCCGCAGCAAAAATATCAGATATCATGAGCAACGCAGCAAAGATGCTAGAAGACAGTGTTGAGGCCTGGACCACCCTGCAGGAACATCCAGAAGTCGGACAGTTGCAAGAAACCATCAGGCAGCGACAGACAGAGTTGTACACAGTAAAAGCAGAAATTAAGACTCTGCCTCCTATGGAGAAAATGATCAAGGTAAAGCGAAGCAATGAACTCCAGTAGGAAATTGAGTCGTGCAGAGCAAAAGCAACATAAGTGGAAAATTCTATGCAGCCACTTATCAGCAAAGCTTTCAAGTTGAGTACTGCTGTGGACACCCAACTCAAAGTTCTGAAGAAATATGATGCATTTGCGCAGAAAAAGGTCAGCGAAGCATCAGCTGCAGTATTGCAGGAGTTGGTCGAAAAGGAGCAAGCAGCAGACAATATCATGCGTGGTATCAACAAGCAATTCACTATCTTTGCTAACAAATTTCGTCTACCAGAAGAGCAGTAGAGTGTCCTGGGACGGGCCACTGGTGAGTCTTAGGGGTCTATTGGGGCGCACACCTTAACGGTCCCTAATTTTGGTAACTCCGCGGTTTTTGTGGAAGTTGTAAGCGGAGTGATGACTCAAAACAGTCTTAGGGGTGTCGGGGTTGAGTAAAAACCATCTTTTTGTAATAAACCCATGGTTTAAGTACAGGGTTTAGGGTTCGGGGTGCCCATGGTTTAAGCCCATGGTTTTGTAATAAGTGCAATATAAATAAGCACTCTTGTAAAGAAGTCAGTTTAGGCTTTTGATGTAAGATGAATTGATGCGAAGCTAAGGCTTGTTTTGTAAGAAGGTTAAGTCCCAGCTGTGTGCATGGACGACCTCTGCAGCTGTGTGCGCAGAGGGATTTTGGGTGATTAAGGAAATCTGCAGCTGTGTGCATAGAGGCCTGCAGCTGTGTGCGCGGCTTTGAGGACTTGAAGGGATCTGCAGCTGAGTGCGCAGATCAGAATTGTGGTTTTTGTAAAGAGTTGAATAAAACACAGTTCTATGGACGTAACCCCTAAACTGGGGGTGAACCACATTATATCATGTGTTGTGGTTCTTGTTGTGTTGTTGTTATGTTCTTTTATGCATTGATAAATCTATATCTAATAAGTAAGATCACTGCTAAATACTAAACTTCGCTGGAATTCCCAGTAAAGGGTTAAGCAAGGCACTATTTTTTTATCTATCTGTGAAGCTAAATAAGTAACTATTAAAGCTCTGCATTGTATGATTATAATTGTTAGAAGCTAAAGGTATAGTAATATCCCTCTTCTGCTTGCAGAAACCTGATTCTGCGGCACCCCATAGCTGTTTCGGGTGAGACTGCAACCTGTTCATAGGTTGTTGCCGAAAGGGCCAACACTGTGGGTATTTTTTTGGTGATAAGTTAATGGTATAAACCCCGGGTCTTCCCTAGAGCCCAACAAAGGGTTGTTTCTAGATGTCCCTTAAGTTTGTACATTCTCCTCCTTCTTCACCAATGACCACAACATCTTCAATTGTCTTTCCTTTGGTCCACATGAGTACTTTTCCATATGTAAAATAAACTCTATATCCTTTATTATCTAATGCTGAGATGGAAGGTAAGTTATTTTTCAAACCTGGTACATATAGTACTTCCTTCATCTTCATGGAGGTTCTAGAGTTAAGATTGTAGATTGATTCACCAATGCCTTTGATCGGGTATTGATAGTAATCTCCCAATGATTCTTTCTGAGGAGATTTCTTCTCTTCAAGTATTGACAGAGTTTTCTTCTTCTATGCCATGTACTTTGAAGCACCACTATCAGTAATCCATATATCTTCTCCAGGTATTACATACCCAGAGAGTGTAGAGAATAATACATATTCTTCTACATCTTCTTCTTTTGCTTGTCTCTTTCGAGGTCTGTCTTCTTCTTCATCATCCTCATCTTCAGCTACATGAGCATGATGTCTTTTTTTGTTGTTCTTATTCAATGGACACTCTTGGGCAAGGTGTCCTATCTTATGACAATTATAACATTCATATTAGGAGTAGTTTTTCTTCTGACTATTTTCTCTTTTCCTTTGAAACTTGTTTGGAGGTCTATACTCCTTGTGACTATCCTTCCTGAAGTTTGATTGTCTTGTTCTTCTAGTATGGGTAGCTAGAGCTTGATCATCTTCTTTAAGTAGAGATTCTATGTTATCTACTATAACTTCCTCTTGGATGCAATATTCCCATATAATGTCAAACTTCATACTTTCTTTTCTAAAACACATGGTCTGTATGAATGATTCCCAAGGTCTAGTGAGACCATTTAGAGCAATCATAAATAGTTCATCTTCATCAAGGGAGTCTCCAATGGCATTTAGTTTTTCCTTGAAATGGGATACCCTTGTGAAGTAATCTTGAATGGATTCTCCTTTACTCATCTTGGTACCCTTCAGTTGAGCTCTCAAATTCATCTTTTTGTTGATGTTCTTTCCCTCATAAATTATGGAAAGGGAATCATACATTTTATTTGGTGTCTCTTTAGATGACACTCGAGGGATCAAGTAATATTTGATAGAATCAACAATGATCCTCATTGTCTTGATGAGGTCCTTCTGGTGCTTATCCTTAGCTTCATCTTCTTCCGGTTCTGCAACTTCATATTTGATGTATTTGTCAAGATCATTCTCTCTAAGAATGAGACCAATCCTATAATTCCATGCTTGGAAGTTTTCTATGCCTTCCAACTTGTCCTCAAGCTTAGTGCTTGGGGCCATCTTATCTAGGAGGTCACTAAAAATTGAAAATTTCCAAAATTAAAAGCTCACCTTACCATGAGATGCACTTGAAAAAGTTGAGTTGGTTGGTCCACTTGGTTTCTGGAGATTCCAAATCTTCACCCTTCAAAACTTGCTTGCGATATTTTAGTTTCTACATATTTCTAGTTCTGGTTTTTTGTAGTTTTTTGGTTTAGGGCCAAACTAGGGTTTGGATTTCCCGGAGATTCACCTACTCAAAAAATTCGATCTATGGCTCAATAGATGAGATCTAGAGAGGCACAACTTTCTATGCAAGAAGATATTCAAAATCCCATATTTTTCAAAAACTCTAATTTATTGCCAGAGGGAGAGGAGAGAGAGTTTCACCTTGTCAAAGTTTTTCTATTCAGGATAGCTCTGATACCATGTTAATATTTCATATGCTTAGCTAGATATCATTATTGTTTAATCCAAATTCAAAACAATAGAATATGGATAATCACTGAAAGAAACACAATCACAAGTTAGACACATATTTATTCTGGGAAACCCTCAAGGGGAAGAAAACCCATCAAACTTCCTATATATAGGTGTATAAGATAAAACCCAAAAACAAGTGATCCTCCTCCTTAATGGTATGTTTCTCTCTCTCTCTCCTATGTAATATACACAAGTGAGTGTGTGTGTTCAAATGAGGAGCACAACTCCTCTATATATACTCTACATGTCACTTGAATTTTAACCTAACAAGTCATCCCCACTAAACTGACAGGTCCAACTTCACCTGGGAATACTCAAAACAATATTATATTATATTCATTAGGGTACTATTGACTTGACTTACAATGGAGGTTATACCTCATGACTCTATGATGACCAAATACAGTAGCAACATCCCAACGGAGGAATAAGACATCTCCCTTGGGGTACATTAGTAAAATACATTTAGATTATTATTTGAAGTTACAATATTTCAACATATGTAAAATGAAACAAAGAAACACAACACATCATAACATCATTCACACACACATTTAACACAATGATTTTACGTGGAAAACCAAGATTGGATAAAACCATGGAAGTGATTTTCTTATTAATTAGTCACCGTAAATAAGCACTCCATGTCTATGCACACATCATGCAAACCTTCTATTCTCTTTCTTTGTAATGGGTATGCACCCACATTCTTCGTATCTTTACATCTCCTTGCGACTCTCTCTCATGCAACATCTTCACAATATATTCTCTCATAACACATAACTTAGACACAAAGTCTCACACACTCTTTGTAAGTAACTAGATCCATATCTAAGTAACCCTGAAATTCCCAACCCATTACATATATATAGGATTTTCAATAGCTCTCATCCCCACCCTCACTACTTAGCCTCATAACTACAAGTGGAAAAAAATTGTAACGACTTCCTAACTAACTCTGCATTGACAGTTTCAAAAACACCCAACTTTGTTATTTGTTGGTTGATTCATCGAACTTGAACCTATTCGACATACCACTTCAATTTAATGGTGTTCACATCAAAACTATTTTCCCAAAATGTACCAAAAATTTGTAGTGCCAACATGCCCCCAATAGTCACATGTGGATCGTCCCGAGCCACTTCAATCCTGACCTTGAGACAGCTTCAATTACGATGAAAATTCTGCATAGATTTTCTTTGTTCCATTGAGTGTCTGGTGAACATAGTCCTTCATTAGAGGAAATTTGGGGTCTAAATGGGCCTTATAAGATAACTTGTCAAGAATAAATTTTGTGAGTTGGAATTCAAGAACCAATAGAATTTCAATAAAATGAGTCAACCATAATGGTTGAATTGACATATTTGTCATAAAAGAAAACTACTTTTTTGTTCATATTTTCGACATATCTCCATGTGTTTTTACTCAAATTTCAAGTGGTAGAGCTCGTTAGATGCAGAATTTAATTCTGCATTCAACGAGTACCCACAATGCAAACTTTTGATGGACCCCGCTACCCCAAAAACAAGGGGTAGATCATCACATTTTTTCAGGTATTTCTTGTTTTTGGGGTAGCGGGGTCCGTCAAAAGTATGTAGTGTGGGTACTCGTTGGATGCGGAATTAAATTCTGCATCCAACAAGCTTTGCCGCTCAGAATTTCAGTAAAAACACACGGAGATATGTCGAAAATACGAACACAAAAAGTAGTTTTTTTCATTCTTCCTTCAAAATTAATAACTATTATTTTATTATTTTCCTTAGGAGGCCCATTTTAGACCTCAAATTTCCTCTAATGTTTCTTGAATATCTTAGTGACCAATTCTACAGTATGATGTTATTTGGATTGTGTCACTGCCCATTAAACTACTTTCTGAAGTTCATCTTCCTCTCCTGCAATCAACTCAGAAACTCTTTCTGCTTCGTTTTACAAGGTTTTTGTTTTCTCTATATTCTTTTGTTGTTCCACTCACAACCGGTTAATTTCCTCATGCAATACTTTTTTTCTCTAAATATTTTTCCCTCCTCTCAATTGGTGACAAATTCTTTAATAGATTTTTGTAATCTCACAGATCACATAAGGTTACCAATAATACATACTAAATCATATATATCTATAAATTAGAGATAGGAGGCAAGAACATATAGGAAAACAGATTATATTATTGTAATGAGTTCATACAAGGCAGAGAACTGAACTGAGTTCTCGTTTGGCTCAACAACCTAATATATGAAATTTACAAACAGTTACAAAATAACTACCTGTCGGTTCGGTGAACCGACATGACTTTTAGTTAGCCGACTTAATCATCTAGTTTAGTCGGGCGACCGACTTAATCGGCTGATCGACTAAGTCGGCCCATCGACTTAGTCGGCTGATCGACTAAGTCGGTCTTCGTTCAAGTCGACTTGTGTCGACTTGCTCCTTCTACATCTCCCCCATGAACAAAACATTTCTTCATCCTGAAGAAACAGGGAGGTACAAAAAATTATGTCTCTGTCGGACTCTTCCAAAATGCTATTGTGGAGGGCTATGCAGACGAATGGTTGGCCTTTTCTGGATGCAGATCTCGAAAATAGCCGGATCAGTGATGGCAAGGTGATGCTGAAAATCCGTCCAACTCTACAAAGCTTTCTGGATGTTGATTGTTAGTGTAGTTAAGCGTGACAGGATTGACATCTTTTCAGAGAGTGGGACTTCGACGATCTTCTCCATGTTCGGGACCAGTATCTGGTTCTGTTCGTTAGCTGTGTCGATGAGTCTTTTCATCTGCGGGAAGATGATGTCGAATTTCTCTAAGTTTGGAAGGGCTTATTGGACCCATTGATGTGCTTCTCATTCCAACTTTTGTAGCTTGGTTGTATCCAGCACAATTTGTTCTTGTATTGTCTGCCTGAGTGCTACCTCTATCATCTTCCTTCCCTCCAAAGCCTGAATGCCTTGACGAGTTTGCCGGGTCTGTTGATAGACTTGCCCGTAGTGAGTAGGACAGTCCCTTAAGACTTCTTCGGTCACAATAGATTCCTCCATGTGGTCTTGCAGCACTTTGTATGCCTCTGAGAAGGTAGTGTACTGTGCTAGTAGTAATTGGGCAGTCTCTTCCTTCTGCTCTTCCTTAGTCTCTTGGAGACGAGCCTGGACGGTCGATACCATGGTCTCGAAGAGCTAATATGCTCTTTCCAACGTTCGATCTGTGTCGGCTTCAATAGGGCCTGGTATCACGGACTGAGCTAGAGCCCTACATTTGCCGAGAAACTCGACCTGCTCTGCATTTTTGTTCGAGAGCTCTCTAGTATTTCGTGCAGTCCTTGTCTTTTCTTCCTTGGCCAATGTCTTGAGTAGTTGGCCGACTTCTGTGTCGGTCAATGAGCTTGCATATTTTAAGCCGATCCAAAGTCTGGAGGGATGATGCTCTTTCTTCTTCTTTTGTTGTTCTGTCTCTTTTTCCTTGGTACCTGCAGCAGTGGAGGGGGTTTCGGTGGTTGGAGGGTTTGAAGTCGATGGTTTTTCTGGCTGGGTGGTTGGTATGGTTGCTTCTGGTTGAGAGGATGTAGTTGGTTGGGGTATATCTGGATGGGTCTCAGGGGGGGGTGGAGGGGGTGGGGATGATGGTGGCGGTGGTGATGTAGTAGGGGAATGGTCGAGGGTAATGGGTTTGTCAGAAGTAGGTTGTAAACTTACGTTGGATAGTGAGTCTAGTTCGAGGTCAGTGATGGGGAAGTCGGTCTAGGGTTGGGGGTGAATCTGTTCGATGGTAGACTATACATGGCCAATTATGTTGCCTTCTTGGTCGGATCGAGTGAATATTGATGTAAGGTGTGTAGTTACCTGGGGGTTTGTCCTGCTACCGGTATAAAGAGGGGCCCTCGTGTGAATTGTCTGAGCTGACTGAAACAGCGCAGGCAGAGTCTCAAAGAAATCTTTGAGGTCTTTGTCTTTGTCGACTTTTTCTTTCACGGACTTCGGTATCCTGCTTTTGTACAAGTTGAGAGGACTGACCGACTGCTGTGCCGATGCTTGCTCTTCGACGACTGGTGTAGGCGATGGAGGTGGAGGAGTCAACACAAGATCAACGATGTCTTCCGGTGTTGTTGTTGTTTTGGGATTCTTTGGTCGACCCTTAGGGGCTCGTTCTTCAAGAAACCGTTGAAAATGAGTTTCGACTGGGAATTTGTTTGCAGCGGCATCCTCTACAATGTCGACGGCCACAGCTAGTATCTCTTCCTCATCGTCAAACGACTCAGCGACGATAAGCTTGTGCTTACCTTTGCCCTGCTATACTTTTTGTGCTCTGATTTTCTTTCTGGCGGTAGCTATCTCAACGGCCAATTTCTTGATGATGCCTTTTGACAAAGCATATTCATGGTTATCTTGCTCGACTCCATTCATCGGTACTTGAGTTGGGGCGATGCTGGCTGGGGCTGGAAGGTTTGCTTGCTATTGTGGTTGTGGTTCCGTTGGCTGTTGCTCTTTCGACGGTTGTTCTGTCGGCTGTGGGTCGACTCTGGTTGGAGGCTTGATGGTGATTTGGACCCGACCAGTGGGCTCGACTGGGGTGTCCTTAGACACAAATGTACTTATGTACAGGTTTAACTCATAATATTCCTCTTTCTCCTGGTCAGTCAGTGGCTTCGTTACTGAGAAGTCGACCTGTTTGGCTGCCATCGGCACTGGTATGTTGGTCTTCTCCTGTCGAGTCAACTCCCGGAAGATTTGCTCGGTAGTTGGGTAGTAGTCGAGGACGGTGGCCTTGGGGTCTTCGCCCTACATATACCAGACCGAAGTATGGTCAAGCTCCAACTGTATGTGAGACTTCGCTGGTAGATTGTGTCGGATGTTCTGAGGCACCCGCCATCTGGTCGTGCGAAGATTCAACTGTTGGAACCAGTTTTCCAGAAAGAATTTTCCTTGGGCCAATTCATGCGGGGTTCCTTTTAGAGAGAAAGGTTTGAACCTGTTCATGTGGAATTTGTCGGCTCCCAGAAGACTGGACTTCCTTCGGGACAGATGTGGTACATTACGATCCAAAGGATTAGGGATGGGAACTTGATGATTCCTCCCATATCTTGGCATCATTCGTATATGGTTTTGATCATGTCGGCGACATAATCTCCCCATCTGTAGATTCGACCGTCGGTGGCAATTGTGTCGATGGCCTCCAGCATTTCCAATTTGAGGTCGCTACTTTGACCTGCTAAGGTAAGGGTGATGGCGATGATTTGGGCCACAACCTGTGGCATTCGAGTGGCAATCTGTCCGATCATTAATCCTTTAGAATTTTTCCCAGATGATGATCCTGTGATTTCTTGGACCAATCCTTCTTTGATGCCGATTGGTACAGGGTTTCCTTGGTTCGACAGGCCATTTAGCTTGGAGATGATATCTCCGGTAATGTCGACTGGCCGGTCGAAGTAGAACTGACCGTTGTGGTATCGACTGATGATAAGCTTAATGGCAGCTTCTTTTGTTCCACCAAAGCTTGCCATCAGGGGCGCGTTGGGATAGTTGAAGATGGTGCTCCTTCATATTTTTTCAGCCACTTGGGTCATCTTCTTGTCGACGAAGGCCCACTCTTGGATCTCAGTCCAGAGTTTCTGCCATTGGCCTTCCTGGACTTTGGCATTTTTGATGTGTTTTAGTCGATGAATCAAGGGTGTATCCTCAGCCTGGAGCTCTTTCGCCTTGGTCACTGTTCGGGTTTGCTTGGGGGCCATTATGTCGTTTTGGTCGGGGTTACTATATGTTTCTAGGTTTTTAGTCGACTGACTATGCGAGTGCTCTGTGTGTAAAGGGTGTGGTGAATGAACCTTCGACGGTCCCGTATTTATAGGCGATGGGGTGACTGCGTGTGGGAATGGATGTATTAATGGCGGACTTGACGGTCTAGCTACAATACGCGAGTGTGGAGTAATGGAGAATTTCTTTCGGTGCTCGAAGTCATAAATGCGCGATGGGACTTTCGGGGTCGTCGGCCAGTGTCGGTGCTGAGACTGGTTGGCCGGATGTCGGGTTGTTGGTGCGATGCTAAAGGATTAAACCTGGGTTTACCCTATTGCCCAAAAAATTGGTTCCATTGTAGTCTAGTTGGTTAGGATACTCGGCTCTCACCCAAGAGACCCAGGTTCAAGTCCCGGCAACGGAACTAATTTGTTGGGCAATAGGGCAGACCCAGGTTTAATCCTTTAGCGTCGCACCCCTGTTGGGGCGCGTACCCTAAGGATTATTAGTTTTGGTAACTTCGCGGCTGTTAGTAAGCGGAGTTATGGGTCAAAATAGTCTTAGGGGTGTCAGGGTAAGTCAAAACCGCCTTTTTTTGTAATAAACCCGTGGTTTAAATCCAGGGTTTAGGGTTTTTGGGTTCCCATGGTTTGAAGCCATGGTTTTGTAATAGCGCGATGTATAAATAGGTATCTTTGTAAATAAGAAAGGTTAGGTTTTATGATGTAAGAAAGAATAAAGTGAAGCTAAGGTTGATTTTGTAAGGAAAGGTTAAGTCCCAGCTGTGTGCGTGGACGACCTCTGCAGCTGTGTGCGCAGAGGGTTTTTGTGAGAAGGGAAAGAAATATCTGCAGCTGCGTGCGCAGAGGCCTGTTGCTATGTGCGTGGCTCTTAAGGACTGAAGGGATTTGCAGCTGAGTGCACAGATCAAACTATGGTTTTGTAGCAAGTTGAATAAAACACAGTTTGTGGACGTAGCCTCTACATTGGGGTTGAACCACGTTATATTTGATGTCATGCTATATTGTGTTGTTTCTATTTCTGTTATTCTTATGCATTAAAACTGTATACATCTGATAACATAGATCAATGCTAGTAATAAAGCTTCGTTGTGAATTCCCTGTAGTGGGTTAAGCAAGTCACGGTTATTTATCTATCTGCGAAGTTATATGTCAATAAGTGAATGGTAAAGTTGTGTAACTATTGATTGATAAGTTTATTAAAGGCTAAGGTACAGTAATACCCCTCTCTGCTTGTAGAAACCTGGTTCTGCGGCACCCCATTGCTGTTTCAGGTGAGACTGCAACCTGTGTGTAGGTTGTTGCCGAAAGGGCCAACACGGTGGGTCTTTTGTTGGTGCGACGCTAAAGGATTAAACCTGGGTCTGCCCTATTGCCCAACAAATTGGTTCCGTTGCCGGTTGAACTCAGTCCCTGCTCAAGAGGGGTTTACATTGTACCTCAAGGGCTATGTTCTGGAGGCCCTTGGTGAAGGAAATCAGTGATTGGTTTGCTGAGGTCGGTTTGAAATTTGCGCAGCAAGAGAACGCCAATCCACGGTGTAGTACAGGTGACTTTTTACAAAGGTATGTTTTTTGTGATGTTTATGAAATTTTCTTTGGTAGTATCCACATAGAGTTGCACCAGTGGTTGTCTAGGTTAACAGTAAGAAGGATGAACTTCCAAGCTCGACGGGTTCCCGCGTGGACCCCGGCGAGGGTCAATCTTGTGCACTACGCGAACAACTAGGTATCCCGCGTTGTTGATTTTTGGACGACGCGAACATTGGAAGCTTTTGTGACGGAGTTTGCCCCTAACGCAAGTAGCTCCTTCAGCGAAGCTGAACGACAGTTCTTCAAAGGGCCCCGTGGTAAGTTCTTGAATTTATTAATATTAAGGATTAAAATACTATTGGTCGAAAAAGGTATATTGTTGTTTGAATCGGACTATTAGTTTAGTCGTACTAACATATGTTTGCAAGTGACACTCCTTTCGACGAGCAAAGTGGGTTGTTGCGAAATGGAAAAAGGTATAAGAGAGGTTTTGAACCCTCTCCCTTAGGTCAGGATACCGCGTCCACTCCTGTAAACCCTGAAGCATCAGATTCTGAAGAAAACCCTTCGGTTGGAAACCCTCCGGTCACCCCACAACACCGCTCCACTACCCTTGAAATTCCATCGCAGTCTGAGAGTCAACCAAGCCCGGGTATTTCGGCCACAGGCCAGTCTGCCCCCGTAACGTCCCCCCCATCGACGTCCTACCCCCATCCCAACCCCCCCAGAAACCCCATGGCCCACCTCATGGATGACATTAAACTCCCCATCTTTAAAGGCATGGGATCAGAGGACCCAGAACAGTCCTGGTTTCTCTGCGAAGCGGTATGGAACACGAAGAAAATTACAGATCCGGATGTGCGAGTCATGCAGCTCATTACTTCCTTTCAGGACCGGGCTTTGACATGGTTCATGAAATTTTCTAGAACTTAGAGCCCTACTTTAGGTGAGATCAAGGCGGCCATAATCAAAGAATTTAAGAAGCCTAAATCGGAGTCGCAGAGCATCACGGAACTCAAGGAAATTCAACAGTGACGTGGCGAATCAATGTGGGACTTTGACCAGAGATTCAAAGTTCTATTAGACCAAGTTAGCTTCATCATTAGTCCTGCACAGCACAAGGAATGGTTTATCGTAGCATTATTGCCACATATCAGAACTCCGCTCATGCAACAGAAGGTTGCTGACCAGCAAGAGGCTCTCGAAATCGCAATGAAGCTAGAGACCGCTCCCGTCGGAGACGATTCTGGTATTGCTCAAATCCAAGCGCAGCTGGCAGCGATGGCCCTGGAGCTTCGTGACATGAAGAAAGCTAAAACCAGTCGAGAGGAGGTCTGGTGTACGCAATGTCGGTCCGAGGGTCACGATAGGGACCAGTGCCCCGTGGTCAGAACATACCTAAATACGGGCATGCCCAACCAATTCAATGCCGGTGTTCTATATTGTGAGATCTGCCAAACCTCTGGCCAGCATCGCCCTGAGCACTGCCATCTTCTTCAGAGATATGTTCAAGTTCCCAAAAACCCCTACTGCCAGTTCTGTAAGTCTGTAGGGCATAATGAAGAAGAGTGTCGTAGCTACGACCTTATGCGAGAGCGCACCTCTAATGCCTACCGAATCCACAATGAAGCCCAGAATAATGATGGCTATGGCTACTGTGGTGGCGCCTCCGGAAGAGGTGCTTTTGGCGGTCGCAGCCGTGGTGGGATGACCGGAAGAGGTAGAGGCCAGGTTGTGTGTTACAATTGTAACCAAGTTGGTCACTTGGCTCGCGACTGTCGGAACCCCACTACGACCTGTCGGTATTTCCACGCAGTGGACCACGTGATTGAACAGTGCCCCCAGCTCCTCGTAAAGATTCAGGAAAACAACCATGGCCCTACCCCAAATATTCAGTTGATTTCCGTTGAGCAAAGACCTGCCCCAACCCTCAATGTGGTCACCCGGAGTGGAGCTACGACGCATACTCAAAATTCTCCAAAGAAACCTGCCACGGTGTGTGCATGTAAGGCCTCCAAGAAAGTCCCAGCCCTTGACCCTGTGAAGGACCAAGTACCAGTCCAGGAGGCCCAGTGCGATATTGTTGACCCTGGCGCCGTAGAAGTACCTGTGTGGAAACCTCAGCAGGCTTCGCAGCCACAAGAGGCCTCGACGGATAAAGTAAGTACACTATCCTCTTTCTTGCAGAGCTATATGAAACTCTTGCGGAATTAGAATGCTCTAAAAGAGCTGCAAAAAGTTCTTACTGTCACAGACCCTCAGAGAGGAATTGATCAGGAGAAAACTGTTAGTTGTGTCCGAAGAACGGGAAGGGAAATGAGATTGAACGTTCAGATAGGAGAATATGATATGACTGATGTCATTTTGGATCTTGGATCAGACGTTAATGTCCTACCCAAGCAGAACTGGGGACAAATGGGAAATCCTTCCCTGGTTTGGTCACCTATACAACTGCGACTAGCTAACCAGCAAAGGATTGTACCGCTAGGGAGACTTCTTAGTGTTCCCATCGACATCGATGGGGTCAGTACTCTAGCAGATTTTGAAGTTATTGAGATCATTGATGACAACAACCCTTATCCAGCCCTATTGGGAATTGAGTGGGCCATGGCCAATGCTGCAATCATCAACCTTAAGAGGAGACAGATGACCTTCGAAGGAAATGGTCTGCGCATTATTATACCCCTCGATCCATCCCAAGGAGAAAGGTATACAGAACCACTCAGAGATGAAGGGGAGCATGATACTCTAGAACACATCTACAACATCACAGCCAAGGACACAGATTATGTCGAGCCTGATGATGATGGTGTAATGGATTGGCAATGTGATAGCTCCTGCATGTCTGATTCAGACGATGGTCTGGAGAATTGGAAGAATCGACTGTAC
The DNA here is from genome assembly GCA_001517045.1 of Pseudotsuga menziesii. Taxonomy (NCBI): domain Eukaryota; kingdom Viridiplantae; phylum Streptophyta; class Pinopsida; order Pinales; family Pinaceae; genus Pseudotsuga; species Pseudotsuga menziesii. The sequence goes on along the minus strand of LPNX010789213.1, from coordinate 619,779 downwards.
GAGCTACATGGCCATAGATGCACGCAGATCACTCAGTCTCTTAGATGCCTTAGTGCACAGCCTAGAGAGTTTCCTGCATATGTTGGGATGACAGACCCTGGAGAATTTATTGCACCTGTGTCAGAACAAGTAACTTAGTCACAAAACACCCAGAGTCTGGAAATCGCACTAGAAGCTACAGCAGTATGGGGGACCGATCCTACAAAGTCTCACCCCAGTCGGGGAACCTACCAAAAATTTCTGCGCCCCAGATTCATAAGCCAAGCTCAAGAGGTGCGAAGTAAGTTCAAGGGGCCAAATAGCCTTCAGGGACATTTGAGGCAGAACTCTATAGCAAGGGAAAACACACCTCGCAAGGAGTGGGTGCATAGGTTCGTGCATATCTTGGACCCTATAGCGAAAAATGGGCATATGGAGGTTGCGCTCCGCCACGGTACTGTAAGTGGGGATGATCTTGTTGATGGCTTTTTGATCACATTCTCTATTAACAAAAGTCGCCCTGTTTTAGATATAGATTTCCGATCAAACCACGACAAGGCAAATGATGATCGCCCAGGAATTGAATACCACACCAAGGGGCAGAGCCAAGACGCCAGTCCCTCAAACCTGATAGTCCTATCGCAGATATTACCAGGTCGGGTCGAAGGGCACTATTGTGCCGAGGTTGCTTATTGCCCTGAAACTTCAACCATGATTCTGCCGAGGCCCAAAAACATAGCGAGGTTCAAAATCCGACCGTTGGGAATCAGCCAATTTGGCGGCGGCAGAGTTTTAATTGCTTTAAATGACTGTATTAAGACCAGTACCAGCAATCGCGCTCCACATGGACAAGATTTTCGTCAGACTCGGTGCCTTCAATGCACTGTCCTACCCGATGTGATGGATGGCATGTATAAGAAGATGCCTAAGTTAGGGAAAATTGCATTCTGCATTTCTTCAAGATTTCTGAGTGAACCCATGACCACCGAATGCGATATTGACGCTTTGGTCAGAGAATTTGAGCAAGAGGGTCTGATCACCTGCTCTAATCGGCCTCCTGCCCTAGCTCACTATGAAGACACTCCCCCAGCACCACCACGGCCAATGTAGACACGGTCTACCAGGAAAAAGTCTAGAACTGAAGTTCGCACCAAGTGCAACCAAGATCGGCAACGACAAACAGGGCAAACACCAGCAGCTCATCCTATGGAGCCCTCTGGTTCTGCACAGGCCCCGGCTGGGGGAAGGGAGAATATTCCACCACCACAGCCATAATATCTACCACCTGTACCCCCAGGTACCGTGCTACCCCGTCGGACAAAGCAATTTACATTAGCCACACCCTCGCTCCCACAGGGAGTGCAGTTGATAGGAAGTATGACAGGGAAGATTGATCGGCTTAAGTACAGCGATCACGACACCAATGACCATGGCAAGTTTTCGCAGTTTGAACCAGCAAAATACTTGCACCGCGTCAAGTACCCGGATCATAGGGTCACACTACTGGAAGTGCAACCATGGGCTGCGGGCCTGGACAAAGCTGGCCTACTCAAGATACTTAACATTCCCCATTTCAGTCGCGGCATACATGTGACTGTAGTGGCCAAGCAGTTACTAGCGCTAGTGCATGACGACTATTTATGGATAGGGGACCAGCAAATTCCTATTGACGCCGCCCTCATCCATAAGATCACAGGTTTACCCATGGCAGGACCTGATCCAGGAACTGAATTTCCGTCCAAACATGACGATACAAAGCTCGCGCAAACCATGAAAGAGCGGTTTGGCCTGACAAAAGGGAAACGGGGGTATCACACTTCTGCGATTCAGGAGCAGCCCATTCGATTTGTAGCTGAAATATTAGCCTACAAACTCATATGGAAATGCAGGCCAACTGAAGTACCTGCTCTGGTTATCCGGATTGCTATGAACTACGCTGAGGGGTATACTTATAATTGGGTTGCATATCTTGCGAAGGAGTTTCTGGAGGATGCCCGCGATGCGCAAGAAAAAGGTAGGACTTTTCATTATTCCTGGCTTTTAATCCTTATTGCATTAGTTGGGTGGAAAGAACCCACTGAAGCCCAGTTTGTAGAATTAAACCCCGGCACGCCAGGGGCAGCGAGGTATGCCTCCCTATGGATATCCTCCGATAAGGAAGCTCAGCAGATGACGAACACTGTGTTCGTCTTCTATGCTATGAGTATTCACTATGAGATTGTGTGAACACCTCGACTTACCAATGAAGTGTTCTCTCAATACGAGGGCGCCGTGCACTTTAGTGCCGATATGCATCATGTTTTCATTCAAGCTCGTGCAGATCCACAACGGAAATGCTTCAAATTACCATATGTAGTCACCGAACCAGATATCAGGCAGATAGTTCAGAACTGGCCGGCAGAATGGCTGAAAGATTTAGGGAAAAAAACCTCTATTCTGGTTCCCCCAGCTACCAATATTGGCGCAGGTACTAGTCAGGCGCAGCAGCAAAGCCCATTGGCAGATAGCGAAGACCTAAGTGATTCGCAGAAGAATGATGACGGCCAGGGTGGAGACGATGGACAGGATGAACAGGATGAACAGGATGAGGATTTAGTCAAGACCATATCAGATCTTAACCCACCAACGAAGCGCAAGTCACCAGAAGTAGCCGAGGTAACCAAGCCGCAGTCCCGCAAAAAGGCAAAAGCGTCGAAGGACAAAGATATTGAGGAAGAAGCCACTGTCACACTGGATGCGCTGGAGCAAGCTCTAGAACAGTCTATGACAACGCTTACTAAAAAATGGTCAGAGTTTGCGGACCTGCATCTTTCCGGGCTCTCAAGTATCGCAAACAGGGTAGCGGAGCTAAAAGAGCTAGCAGCAAAATCAGTGCACAGTACTGCGACAAGTAGCACTACAGCACCCACGCAGCAGGATATTAGGCAATGGCCACCCAGAGATCACCAGGGACAGTTATCAAACGCAACTCTGATACATCCTGACACAGATTCCCGACCCCAGACGGATATAACTGCGGGGCTTGATTATACAAAGATTTCTATGTCAGAGTTGCACCTCTGTCAGCTCGCGATTACAAAGGAGATCCATGCCCGAACCCAATTGTCCCAAATCCAATTGGAGGACACCATCAAACAAAACAAAAACTTTGCAGCACGCCTAGAAGAAATCGCACAACAGAAGAAAGAGGATGAACATACAACAACTACGCTGATGCGAGCATTGGACGAGGCATGTCGGAGTCTTTCTGACTCCGACATACAGGGAGCAGAGGAACCAGAGTAGAGAATCACTAAGCTGAAAGACTATGCCCAGCAGTCCTGCAGCGAGGTTGCAAGGATGAAGATAGAACACCAGCACCAGATTGCAGAACTTCAATTGCGCATCCCTCCTGAGACCCCACCAGAGGTCTGAGAACAACGCCAGCAGGACATCAAGGCTTCAGCAGCAAAAATATCAGATAATGTGGCCAGCGTCGCAAAACTAATGGAAGATAGCATAGAAGCATGGGCGAACCTACAGGACCATCTAGATGTAGGTAAGATCCAGGAAACCATCAAGTTGTGCCAGGATGAATTAGATGCAGTCAGAATAGAAATCAAGGCGCTGCCACCTATGCAGAAGATGGCTAAAGTGAAGCGCAACAAGGAACTTCAGCAGGAAATCGAGTCCTGCAGGACGAAGGTAACGCTGCTGGAGAATGCGTTACAACCCCTGGTTGATGAAGCGTTAGAATTGAGCAATATTGCGGAAATCCAGCTCAAACTTTTGAAGACCTATGACACTTTTGCGCAGGAAAGGGATGACACAGACTCATCTTCAGTATTACAGGAATTGGTGGAAAAGGAGAAAGCCACTGATGATATACTACACAATCTCACCAGTCGCTTCCAGATCCTCACGCAGAAGATTCTCCCACCAGAGTCCTCGCAGAGTGTCCCGGGACGGGCCACTAGTGAGTCTTAGGGGCCTGTTGGGGCGCGTACCCTAAAGATTATTAATTTTGGTAACTTCGTGGCTGTTAGTAAGCGGAGTTATGGGTCAAAATAGTCTTAGGGGTGTTAGGGTAAGTCAAAACCCCATTTTTTTGTAATAAACCCATGGTTTAAATCCAGGGTTTAGGGTTTTTGGGTGCCCATGGTTTGAAGCCATGGTTTTGTAATAGCGCGATGTATAAATAGGTATCTTTGTAAATAAGAAAGGTTAGGTTTTATGATGTAAGAAGGAATAAAGCGAAGCTAAGGTTGATTTTGTAAGGAAAGGTTAAGTCCCAGCTGTGTGCATGGATGACCTCTGCAGCTGTGTGCGCAAAGGGTTTTTGTGAGAAGGGAAAGAAAGATCTGCAGCTGCGTGTGCAAAGGCCTGCTGCTGTGTGCGCGACTGTTAAGGACTGAAGGGATCTGCAGCTGAGTGCGCAGATCAAACTGTGGTTTTGTAGCAAGTTGAATAAAACACAGTTTGTGGAAGTAGCCCCTACATTGGGGGTGAACCACGTTATATTTGGTGTCGTGCTATATTGTGTTGTTTCTATTTCTGTTATTCTTATGCATTAAAATTGTATACATCTGATAACATAGATCACTGCTAGTAATAAAGCTTCGCTGTGAATTCCCTGTAGTGGGTTAAGCAAGTCACAGTTATTTATCTATCTGCGAATTTATATGTCAATAAGCGAATGGTAAAGTTGTGTAACTGTTGATTGATAAGTTTATTAAAGGCTAAGGTACAGTAATACCCCTCTCTGCTTGCAGAAACCTGGTTCTGCGGCACCCCATTGCTGTTTTGGGTGAGACTGCAACCTGCGCACAGGTTGTTGCCGAAAGGGCCAACACGGTGGGTCTTTTGTTGGTGCGACGCTAAAGGATTAAACCCGGGTCTGCCCTATTGCCCAACACGGGTTGATGAAAATGGTCAGAGGTGATGATGTCGGTTGTCGAAGTGAGTTCCTCTCATGTTTGGGTGTGTCAGGTGTAGTACTTTTGTTTTTGAAATTTTTAGCTTTTTATGGATTTTGATTGACGGTTAAGGTCGTTATATGATTTTTTTTTTTTTTGGTTCAGTTTTTGTAACGTTTGAGTCGGGCTCCATTAACAAGCTTCCGAAATACTAGGCCCTGCAATGTTTTTGGTCGAACTAAACCATTGGGGTGTATCTCTTCGACAAGGTAAGGTCCCATCCATTCTGTGTGGAGTTTCTTGGGTTTTCCTTTGACTCGACTATTATAGAGTAATGCAAAGTCTCTGACCGACAGGTTTTTGTTTTTGATGTTGCGGTCATGCCATGCTTTCTGCTATTGTTTGTGAATTTCTTGGTGTTGTATAGCCATGAGTCTGTGTTCCTCCAGCTTGCTAAGTTGAAATAGTCGGTCCTTTCTTGCATGTTCGATATCGACATGTAATAGTTGTGCAATAATAGGCGTGTGCTGTCGGAAATGTAGGGGGACGACTGCTTCTTTCCCGTAGACTAGTCGGAAGGGGGTTTGGTCAGTCGACCATTTGTAGGATGTCCTATATGCCCAGAGGACTGTAGGGATTTTCTCATTCCAGTCGTCTTTGTCAGTACTGCATATTTTGGTTAACCCTTTTGTTAATTTTTTTTTGAAAGCTTCAATCGCGCCGTTTGACTGGGGGTGATAGGCAGTGCTTCGTCGGTGGTCGATGTGAAATTGTTCGGTCAAATTTTTGATGGTTTTGTTGATAAAGTGTGATCCTTGGTCACTGATCAATGTGAGTGGGCATCTAAATCTAGTGATGATGTTCTCATAGATAAATTTAGTGGCTACCTCACTTGAACATGTGTCAACGGGTTCAGCTTCAGCCCATTTAGTGACATATTCTACTGCTGTGATAACATATCTTGCACCTGATCGTTTAGCTGGGATAGAAAATGGTCCTATGAAGTCTATAGCCCAGATTTCAAATGTGAGACTAGGGTTTACAGATATCAAGGGAATCTCTGTGCTCGGCAGAGGTTGACCAAGTCGTTGACAGTGGTCACATCGACTAACAAAGTTTTTGCAATCTTTGTGGATCGTCGGCCACCATAATCCCGACTGTTGGATTTTTCTTGTAGTTGTATCTGCTTGAAAATGTCCTCCTGCAGGTCCATAGTGTGCTTCATGCATGATTTGGTCTCATTCATGGTCGAGTACACACCTTTTGAGAATGTCGTCTAACCCCATTTTGTAGAGAAATCCATTGATGAGGCTGTAAGGGGCAGCCTTCATAGGTAAGATTTGTTTTTTCTTAGTGTTCAGACTATCTGGTGCTTGACCTATCTCTAAGAACTGAGATATTTCTTCAAGTTCTGCTGGCACTGATTCTATGTGAAATAAATGTGCGTCCGGCAAGTTGTCGTCGACTCCGGTCGGTTCTTCTCCTGTGTCTATACGGGATAGGTGGTCGGGCCCAACATTTAACTTTTTGGGTCAGACTACGACTTCAAACTCAAATTCTTGAAACAAAAATAGCCAGCGACAGATTCTCTCATGATGGAGGGGTTTATTGACGAGGTATTTCAAGGCTTGATGGTCGGTATAAAATGTGAAGGGGTTGGCCAATAGGTAATGTCGATACTTTTGGAGGGCAAAGACCATACCTAGGGCTTCTCTTTCAGTGGTTGAATAATTCCTTTCAGCCTTATTTAATTTTCGATTGCTGTAAAATATAGGGTAATCCATCCCGTCGTCCCCTGGTTGAGTCAAGATGGCTCCAATTGTGATTCCTGATGCATCAATATGCACATGAAATTTGGTCGACCAATTTGGAAATTTGAGTATGGGGGCTTCGACCAATTTTCTTTTTAGTTTGTTGAAGGAGATTTGGCATTCCTCTGTCCATTTAAACTCTTGGTCTTCCTTTAGTAGTTCTTCTAAAGGATAGGTCATATCTGAATAGCGTCTTATGAACTTTCTATAATATCCTGTATGGCCAAGTAACACCCTGACTTGTTTAGGGTTTATTGGGGGTTTCAGGTCAAGGATGATTTTAATTTTGGAAAAGTCGACCTTGATACCATCTTTACAGACAATATGCCCTAAGAGTATGCCTATGGGAGTCATAAAGATACATTTCTTAATGTTCAGGAAGAGTTGAATCTGTCGACATCTCTCCAGCATAAGTCGGAGCCACTTGCAGTGATATTTTAAGGTGGAGTATATAGTCCAGTCGTCGAAGTATACTGCCATGGTCTTATATATGTATTCTTGGAAAGTTTTTACAACAATTCAGGAAAACACTGCAGGTGCATTCTTTAGCCCAAAAGGCATAACTCTGTAAGCAAAGGACCCAAATTCACAGACAAATGTTGTCTTCTTTTGATCTTCTTTCGCTATGGGTACTTGGTTGTATCTTGAGAATCCATCTGTGAATGAGTAGCATTCGTGGCCTGCAACCTCATTCAAGATTTCATCAGCATAGGGGTTGGGAATGGATCGGTTAATGTTACTTTGTTGAGCTCCCTAAAGTTGACATAAATCCTTAACCTTATCGGGTCATGTTTCTTGGGCTGGACGACCATGGGGATTGCCCATTTAGACTGGTCGATAGGGTAAATGATCCCTGCTGCTAACATGTTGTCGATTTCCTTTCTAACTATCTCCTTGTACTTGTGAGATAGTTTATAGGGTCTTTTCTTGACAGGTCGGACATCAGGTTTAGTATCTATTTTCATTTCTCCCATTTCATGTACTAAGCCTTTTAAGTCTTTATAGTCCCGTGCAAATACATCTTGGAATTCTCTAAGTAAGTGCACTATTTCGGTGGTCTATTGTTCGTTCCAGTAGTCACCAATATTGGCTATTTTTGGTCGTTCGTCATTTGAAATGTCGACCTCTTTAGTTTTTACTTTTGCATCTAGCCACTCTGGTGCCTTAGCTTCATTAATTGGCCGACTTCCTTCTGTGAGCTGTGAGAATGTAGCAGGAAAGTCGGCTGCAGTCATTCTGTCAAGATCTGGTTTGTCGGTGGTCTCAACTTTCAAGATTGAATAGATAGGTTTTGTTGTTTCACTATGGTCGGTTTTCCATCTGAAGTTCTTGCCTTCTGTGTGTTCATTTTCTAAGTGTAAACGGGTCACCTGTGGTCTGGATTCAGTTTGTATATTATTACAGTCCTTGATCTGTCGGTGGTTCTGCGAGGGGTGTTTTGCGGTCGGTTGGAGAAATTGTTTGATTTGTTGTGCTATCTCGGCCAATTTTTCATTTTGAGGTATGAACTGGAAGTCTTTGATAAAATTTTCCTTGGGTGCCTGCCAAAAGAAGGTTTCACCTCTAGATTCCTCCATCTTATACCATTTATTGGGTAAGTCAGCTAGGGTTGAAGGGAACAAATGTGGCCAATTTCTCTCATCTTTATATCCAAGTCTTCTCCACTCCTTTTCATAAGTCTTAATGTGTTCTTCTAGGTTTTCTCCTTGGGTAAAAGTAGGGATCTGGGCTTTCTAGGTTAACTTCTTCCCACCAAACCATTCGACAAAGAAAGTTGAAGCAGTTGTCCAGGTCTGAAGTTTTGACTGATGGGTATCCCACCATCTAGCTGCTTGACCTGTAAACGTTTCCACTAAGCTTTGAAGTCGACCATGTTCTCCAATATTTTTAGATACTTGTTCAATGTGCATGACTGGGGATTCCCTCTCCTTATACCTGGGTAGTTGTGTAGTGTTTAAGTTGGTTGGTTGTAAGGTAGGGCGTTCTCTTACTTTCTTTTCAAAATTTTTGGGGATAATGAATACTATGAGGCGCTGTTGGGTGGGTTTTTTCTGTACTTTTTGTATAGTCCAGCACCCTCTTGCTTGTGTTTCGTAATTTTCTATCTCCTAGTCATATAGTTTAGCATCCGAGTTATAACCAATGGAGTCTTGGTTACCTAAGTAAAGTTCTCCATGGATGTTGGGCTCTGTGTAGTCCGTATTGTTGTGGATCTGGTAAAGTTGTCTGACATCGAATTCCTCATCAATCGGTTCGGTCCAAGTTTCTCCTTGGGAGGGATTAATGGGTACAATGACTTTGTGACCATTTCCTTTTAGCTTGATTCGTTCTTTGTCTAAGGATATGGAGGCTTTCATCTTCCGTCCCCAAGGTCGACCGACTAGTGTTGGGAAGGAACTAGAGCCTTCTTTTGGGTCGATGATTTCAAAATCAACCTTGGTCGAAATTCCTTTGATGGTCATGTCGACATTTTTCCAAACCCCAATGGGTTCAATGAGACCTTGGTCGACGAGTTTTAGGTAAATACCTGATTCGTAGAGTTGAGGTTTTCCCATCTTGTCCCATGTATACCAGGTCATGATATTGACCTGAGACCCGAAGTCGAGCACTACTTGTCGGACGTGGTAACCTTCGATTTCCAGGTCGACAAGTGGGTCGACATCGTTTTTGTCTTTTTGGTTTAGGCTGCAGATGTTCTTAGTTTGTTTTTCGGTGTTAGTACTTTTTATTTGATGCAATAAATCAATGCTGAGCCACGGATTTGTCTGTTTGAGTGAGATAGAATAATTGCTGTAGTGTGTTAGGTCGACTGCTAAGGAGGTCTTCTTGTTGTGCAATGTCATGAAAAATGTGGGTTGCCTCTTGATATGTGTGTTTTTGCTTTATAGGGTTAGGATAAACATTTGTGTCTTTAATCTTGCTAATTTGGGGGTTGTCAGGCCCTGTTTTTGTGCCTTGTCGAGTAACAATATGTAAATTCTTAGTAGTTAGTACATCATGCTTTTGTACACAAGACAAGACATTAACATTTTTCTTCGTATTGATTTTGTCTAACATAGTAGGACAATCCTCAAGGGAGTGATCGCCTACTCCACAATGTGTATAGAATTTAAAATCATTTCTATCCTTGTACGGGAAATCTACGTATCGGTGACCTTCTTTGTAGCATGTGAAGCACTGGGTGGGTCGACGCGTTCGGATGTCGCGATTCCCAAGGAATCGACCTCTTCCTCCAAAACCCTGATGTGATTTGTCGTACTGGCGCTCATATCGTCGGCCATCATATCTTTGTCTGTTCTGGTTTTGGTATTGTTTTGCTCGTTGTTTTGCGCTACTACATTCATTTGGTATACCGCCTGGTAGTTCTGTCGGTTCTTCAGATTTAACTGACAATCGATCGTGTTGTGACTTTTGGTCTCACAGATGGCGCACCAGGAAGCCTTTCCGTTCTTCATGTTAAAGGGACAATCTTTCGTAGAATGATCTCTGTGTTCCTGGCAAATGTCTCAAAATACTTTGGTTTGTACAAAGTGGACATCTTGTCGGCTATATTGCTGTCGACAATTATCTTTCGAATGACCGGCCGTCGAGCAGTTGGTACACCAGATCTCCTGATTCTTGAGGGTTAGCTCCTTCAAAGACTTCTGCATGTTCTTGAGCTGTTCCTCTAATCTATGGTCCGTCGGATAGGAAGGTATGTTTTTGTCCATATCGACCTGCATATCTTTTGTTAGCGCGTCTTCATACGTTTTGAACGTCTCCAGACTGATATGTCAACGTACTTTCTGCGATAATCCTGCAAGGAACCATTGAATTAGTAACTGCTCATCAATAACATAAAATAACTGGCTTATTAGGTCCTTCCAACATTTGTCGTAGTCACGGACTGTCTCCCCTGGCTTTTGCTGTGTCGTTTTGAGCTTTTTGGCGTCCAGGTGCTTGGCATCTGGGGTTTTGAAGAATGATAAGAACTGTGCCTTGATCTTGGCTTTTGTCGCTCTGGGTTTCCTTTCTAAAAAGGTCATGTACCATGTCAAGGCCCTTTTCCTTAAGGCTCCAGTGAACTGTGCCATTTGTTGGTCTTCATCTGTTACCTAGTTTGCTTCCCAGGTTGACTCGCAGATGAACCAATGTCGTCTAGGGTCTTCATCTCCCTCGTAGAGAGGAATGTGAGCCGATCCATGACCCATGTCTGAATCACTTTCACTGCTCTCAGAAGTTGGAGGAGTTGGAGGTGGGGGTGAAAGTGGTGGGGTTACTGATGTAGTCGAGCCTGCGGAATTTTGGTCGACAGATCTTGAGCTCCCGTCAATCGTCGAGTCGTCATCGACTTGCAGTCGGTTGATGTCGACTTCGGCTGTCGATGGTCCACTGCAACTTGGTGTTCACAGGTCTGCTTGTTCGATTTCTTCTAAAGCTGTATTTGGCGGGGGGGGGGGGGGGGCTCCTTCATGTGTCGGTAAGAGTAAGTGGATACTCCGGAGGGAGGGTGCCACCTGGAACGTCACCCAATTTCCTTCGAGCGGTCGACGTATAATAAGGTGTCGACTGGTGTATGTTTCATCGCCTAGTCGGCTCCATATACTGAAGTCACCAGCTCGTAGTCGGAGGTCATCTTCGACAATAGTCTTTATTCTAGTATGCCGATTTGTTGGGGAAAGGGTTATTCTGTCGTTGGGAGCTGTTATTTGGAGAGCTTCTGGCTGCTCTATCCACATTTCTTCCTCTTTAGGGGATACCTCTTGCTCTACGCCCTCTTCCTGTCGGTCATGACCCGACTCTGGTGGATTCTCTTCACAGTCATCCTCCCTAGGGTTTTGTCCATTGTGCAGCCCTGCGGCTTGTTCACGTCTTTCTTCCCTTCCCTTCTGTCTGTCGTCCCTTTCTTGTTTCTGAATGTCCGACATACTTTCGTACAATGATATTTTATTGAAGTCCTCTTTGGTCGACTTTTCATTACTGGTGACAGTTATTAGGTTTAGAACAACTAGGATCCACTATGATCTACCTCCGACACATGACCAGCTACCCCCCCATATCCTACTCGATGCTTTTAGAAAGCCCGGATAGTTCAATTTACTTGCTCAAAAAGTATTCCCACTCTCTTTCTGCAATGAATTTCTCCCACTTCCTCTGCTTCTCCTCCCAATGTGGCCTGCTCCGTTCTCTATCAAGAATTTGAACAGCAAGGTCGGTAGGGAACACAAAAATTGTTCAGTGAAATCTGTGCAAAATTTTTCTTTGACAGTTTCCACAGAAGTTCTGTCTTTGACTGCTTGCTCCTCACAGAAGTCGTCGGTGATTTTCTCAAGCCACTCCGATAGATTTTTTCAGCCTCCTAATATATATAATTTACAAACAGTTACAAAATAACTACCTGTCGGTTCGGTGAACCGACACGACTTTTAGTTAGTCGACTTAATCATCTATTTTAGTCGGTCGACCGACTTAGTCGGCTGATCGACTAAGTCGGTATTCGTTCAAGTCGACTTGTGTCGACTTGCTCCTTCTACATAGATCCTTCAAGTTTGTCATTTTACTTTACACCTACTCCAACTTAGTTTTAATTCCTTGTAGCATAGTATCATCCAACAACAATGCTTATGCTTGATATGTTTCCTCATAAAGGCATGCACATTCATCCTCGCAACCTTTTATGTTATTTATATCCTCTTATACTTCTTTATTTCACTGCTTAATAACTTTTGGTGGTGTGATCAACACCATCTTGGATTCTAGCTCCTTAGTTTTCTATCGAAAGTATGGGATAACTCCACCCAATCAAAGCATATTTAATTCAACGATTATTTCCTTAATTATCCTGAATTCTGAGACCACATGGAAATACACTCTGAAAACATCTCGTAGCTTCAAATTTTGTTGGCTAAGCTCATATTGTTCTATTTTGAGTTGTTCACACTACTCTTTAAGGTTTGTATTTTGTGTCCAAAATTGTGCCATTGTAGTATAAGTGTCTTGTTCTCACACTTTGATCTCTTTGGCCACATTTTGTTTAATATTATACAACATAGACACAAGTAACATCGATAACTTCAATTCAATGTAGTTCAATTGATGAACTCGGTCCTTCAACTTCACTTCATAAAAAAATAGTGCTCGTGGTAGTAATTTTACTACCCGACTTGTCATAGAAGAGGATACTTGGGATGCTATCTCCTCATATTTCATGCTACTACTGGGATACATGCCCTTAGATTGAACCTGTACCAATTTAATAGATTGAACATCATGTCAGAGCTCAACAAGATGATCCCTCAAGCATCCAAACAATTGCATTGTCTTGTATCTTATGTACTTACATTTTTCTTTTTCAACTTCACCCATTTTGTCAAATAATATGTTGACATCATCACTATTAATGACATCTCTACTTATTTCTTTTGTTCCTTATATTTCTTCATCTGACCTTGGGTTAAAGCAGTAGGTTTCCTCTTTGAATGGACTGTCGAATCCATTGATGTTAGACTCGATTCACCTCCTCCACCAGGTGACTGTCTTGGATCATTTCCATCACCAACAACATCAAGAGGGTTCATCGTTTTCTCATGTGCTCCATATTGGTTTTGGCATGAAGCCCCCTCCTGTCATGGATCTTGCTACAACACATCTAGTGAAATATTTTCTACCTAGACAAGAAATTTCCATTCATAAGACCACTCCTGAACAATGCCAAGTACATCTGCTTCAATAAGTTTATAACTAGTGACCATCCACTATTGATCTGGGTCATGCCTTGCCTGAACATACATATGGTGTGGGCATGCTTTGAATCTAGCATATTTTCTGAACCACACAACTGCCCATGGTTCTATCCATTTTACCGATACCACATTGTATTGTAGGGCTTCCATATGCATGTCAAAACTAGTACTGTTGTCAACCTACCAGTTTGAATTGTTGTTGTTCCATAGGTTGGAATCTCTAGCATCTAGACATGGTCCATTTTGTTCCATCACCTGATAATACTCTGGATACACCTAGGAAACAAAATATATTAATATTAACAACCATGAATAGTGAAAGGGTGTACGTTTATCTTGGGCATCTGCACAATCGCCGAGGAATTCGTTTAACAAGTAGGTCACCTAATTCATTTGCACTCCTTCTGTACATTGTTCTACCATTGCAATAACAAATGCATGGATATGATTTGGGTGATATTTGCGCAACACCTTACTTGCTAATGCCTTTGTTGTAAACCAAAAAACCTTATCATTGATTTAAGCCACATAGTACCCTCACTTGTTCTTTGCTATATTGTTTGTGTCCTTCATACGAGTGGCTAAATTTATGTCTTTTCCTTTCCTATGAAGAATTATGTAGGTTATACCCATTCTTTAGACATACCAGTAATTTGTGCCATCAATTAGAATCATTAGAGATATTCATGTGTAGCCATATGAATCCTCCATGTAAGCACAATAACATTTGCTTCACACATGCATTAACCTCATGGATCTGGCCAAAGTGAGGTATACCCATCAATGCCAGAATGCCATACAGTTGCATCCCAAGTGTCCATTCCATTGGTTAAAGATTTATTGGGGCACCTTCTAATGCACATAACACATGCATATAGTTCTTTGTTTGAAATTCTGGAAACTTGGTGAATTCATGGTTTGCATAATATAACTTATTGATGTGGACCATCATATCCCCTTGAACTGGGACACCTTTCAGAATTGACAAGGTCACCAAATTGTATTTGGTGTTCTTAGATAACCTAATCGGTGGTGCATTCATCTTTTTGGGTAGTATATACACAGGAAGCACGGTCGTAAAGCCATATGTTGAAGCCTCAACATCATTCCTTTCCTTGATTTTCCTTCTATATTTTCTACACGTGATGAGGTCCTCTTCTTCTTTGACATTACTGTAGTAATTGGTGGTGATATGACCTTGGGCTCTTCCTAGACAATCGAGATGGACTCTTCCATAGGGATTTACTCAACCAAATTATGTCCTACATTAACTCTAGATATTTTGGCTTCCACATTGACAATTTTCAATACTTGAATGCACAATATTTCTATCTCTTATTCCTGGCTCTCTCAGGATTCTCAATGGCTTGGAAAACAATGAATTATAAAATCACTTCAAATGTACTTTTAATATCTATGTTGGCTCTCTTTTCACTATAAATCCCAGGATTTAGTTATCTAGGCCAAAAATAAAGGAATAAGTATGGTTATGGTTCAATATGTTCATACAAGGATGTATTGGCCTACAACTATGACAAAAACCTCCACTACCGCCGCCACTACTTGCGTTAATAAATGCAACAATTACTTACCTGTTTAGCAATTGCAACACAACAAGGAATTTGAAATTCTACAGAAACTAGATAGGATGTAAATTAGACAAGAAAAAAACCATGAAAAAACTAAGCTACTTTATGTATATACTCTTACTTTGACATAAATTAAACTACAACAAAAACAACACTTCGACAAAACAGATTTATTTTTAGATTTTGGATTTTTTTCCAGATTTTGTACAATATTAGTGAGGGAACACATGACCGTCCCTATAATTTTTCAGTCATTTTCCATTAACTAATCCCTTTAGAGGCTCTCCATTTACCTTTTTTAACTTTACATTACCTCCTTGTGTTACATAACTTATCACATAAGGTCCTAGCTAAATCCCCACACCAAAATTTCTTCTTGGTAATGTGTCGAACTTCTTCTAATCTTTCTGAACTTGTTCTTGTAATCCCACAATACATCTATCTTATTCTAACAATATCAACTATGATAAACTTTCCTCAATAACACCAGTATCTGACATACCAGTGAACGCAACAATTCTTAAACTTGAATTAATATACTCCATTGTCATTACAACCTCTTGATAATACACCAGCCAAAAGGCATCTGACTTGTCAACTTCTTGCATATTCTCTATAATCCCATAACATTGCAGGTACTTTCAAATCTCAATCGTTATGATTCACATTACACACATTCGTCAAATCATGTTCCAAGATCTTATTAAAATCTTTGACAACCCCATTTACTTGTGGATGATATGAGGTACTTTTCTGATGATGGATATGCAATTATTGCATCAATGCTTCAATAGTCTTGTTGAAAAAGTGAGTTCCTTGATCACTTAGTAAAACTCAAGGGTACCCAAACCTTGTGATTATAGTTTCAAATATGAACTTTGAGTAGTCGTAGCATTGTAGCATTTCACTAGCATAGCTTCCACCCATGTTTTCAGGTAGTCTATCATAGTTATAACATACCTTGGTCTTATCCTACTTGCAGGTGGGTTGATTAGACCCACAAAATAAACATCTCACTTATCAAAATCTTACAACATCACCAATGGAACTAATGGAATATCATCCCTCCTTGATGGTTTCCCAATACTATGGCATATGTTGTAGGATCTACAATACTCCTTTGAATATTTATGTAAGTTTGGACACCACAATCCCTCTCTTAATATTTTCTATGTAGTATATTTTCCTGCTTAGTGGCATCATGGAACACCATCACGAGCCTCAATGAAAATCATATGACTCTCATGCTCTAGAACA
Organism: Pseudotsuga menziesii; assembly: GCA_001517045.1. Classification (NCBI taxonomy): domain Eukaryota; kingdom Viridiplantae; phylum Streptophyta; class Pinopsida; order Pinales; family Pinaceae; genus Pseudotsuga; species Pseudotsuga menziesii. The sequence continues at coordinate 603,526 of LPNX010789213.1, read as the reverse complement.
CATTGGTGTAAAATCTCGTATGGACCTAACTTGTATAAATGACCAGCTATCAATTGATAATCCATAGCTTTGAAAACCAATTGTTTTTTCTGTGTGATAGTATACCCTTCTGACGCCATAACCATTTTTAGGAAGTGGGAAATTTATTCGAAATACTCATATACCATTCTCATTGAAAATAGATGTGCATATGAGAGGTTATCATTCAAATTAACTGGTTCTTCTCCTATTTCAAACCTCGACCGATGGTCATGCCCTGCATTTAACCTTATTGGCTTAACTATAATCTCGAAATCATATTCTTGGAACAGCAATAACCTCCTGCATATCCTACCCCCCAACACTGGCTTGTTTCCTAGGTACTTCAAAGCAGAGTGATTAGTGAACATTTTAAAGTGACCTCCTAATAAATAATGTTTGAAATTTTGAAAAGAATATACCATAGATAGACCTTCTCGTTTTGTCATAGTGTAGTTCCTTTCTGTTGTTGACAATTTCTTAGTAGCAAACGCTACGAGATCGTCAATAGATCCTTCACTCAGATGAGAAAGAAACGGGCCCAATACCATGGAAGATGCATTAACTTGCACATGGAATTATTTTTGCTAATCTAAGAACACTATAATAGGTGTTGTCACCATATTTTCCTTCCATGTGTCAAGGCTATGTTGACACTCTTCATTCCACTGCAACTTAGTATCTTTCTTCAACAATTTCTCCATAGGAGTTGTGATCTATACATACCCCTTTATAAATTTCATGTAGTAATTATTATGTCCCAAAGTTGTTGTTAGTTGTTGAATTGATGTTGGTGGAGACAAATCTACTAAAATGGAAATCTTTGCAGGATCCATCAATAGTCCTTATTTACAGACCATATGACCCAGCAATATACAAAATGGAGTACAGAAGATACACTTTTTCAAATTTAGAGATATTTGGTATTGTTTATAGTGATCTAATATCATTCTCAATCTCTCAATAAGGTTCTTAAGTAGACCATACATTATCTAGTCATCGAAGTAAACCTATAAAAAGTTATGAATGAACTCTTTAAAAGTTGTGACAACCACTCTAGAAAAAATAGTTGGGGAATTCTTTAATCCAAATGGCATGGCTGTATATTGGTAGAAACCCCATTAAGTTGAAAAATTACTCTTGTGCCAACCCTCAATTAGAAATATTGATATGATGGTACCCAGATTACCCATCATTCAATGAATAAGCTTCCTAGCCACCCACATTCTCTAGTACTTCATCTGTAAAAGGTGTAGGAAATGGATCGTGTAGACATGCGTTGTTAAATTTTCTTAAATCGACTCAAATTTGAACTTTACCAACCTTTTTGTATTGCACCACTATTGGACTAATCTACCTAGATTCTTCAATGGGATCATCAATAATTGTTGCATCCAACATTCTACCGAGATCTGCCTTAATTTTTTCTTTATATATCAGGTTCAATCTATAGGGCCTCTACTTAACAGGTTTTGCATCAGGATTCAATGGAATATTCATCTCTCTTAAGTCCACAACAATCCCTTTCATCTCATAAAACTTAGTAGGAAAAAATATCTTTTTATCTATACAGTAAGTCTGTAATCTTACCTACACTTTCATAATCTGAATAGTCCCCAATATTAGCAAATTTAGGATTCTTACTATAACTAATGTTTACCTTCTTTATCTTTAACGGTTGCAAGAATTTGTAAGATGCAATCTCAAGACCTTCTAGATCCCACCTTCCTTCACTTTCTAGAATGTGCACATCTCTTGGGTCATCATCATCTAGTGCTTCTGTAATATTGTAACATTGCATCTCTTGTTCAAGTGTTGTAATAAAAAATGGAAAATTAAATAAGGTTACTAGTATTTCTTAAAAAAAAGTGCTTTAATAACTTGGAGTGATGCATCCACTGTTGGGATCTCATCTTCATAACTGAATGTTTATCGAGAACTTGTAGCCAGATTATCCCAGTCTGCAGTACCTCATCAAAGCTCCAGTGACGTATATGAATTCCTAGGTATAGTGTCCAACATATGGATAAATATATGGACTCATTCTTACTTAGGTACATTTCCCCATATCATAGTACATGTGGTAAAATGATCCATATGAATAGTTAAACAATTATACTTTGTTCCCATGTATGACACTCCTTTACCAAACCATATTTCCAACATAATTCTACATTGTGACCAGACCTCTATATGTTCTTTATGGGAAGCTCACCCCATGGATGGATTAGCTTTCAGGGCTACACATAATGTTAACAACCCTGATGCTCAGGAACTTTGACCTCAAAATCGATGATAAAAGATTCTAAATTAGGTAACCCCTCATAAGTAGGAAAATAACATATATATTTTCCAACCCAACATGACCTTTTGTTGACACAATTCTACTTGACCCATGTTTACTTAACTAACTCACCAACAAACCCCAAGATACTTGCTCGAAAGGGTTTGGCCCTTTCTGCATCACCTACGAAGAAGATGAAGTCTCACCTGAGGTACATATGGGAATTGTAGGAACTAGGTTTCCACAACAACAAAAAGGAACAATCAACTATCCATAATACTTGACATAATAGAGCTTCAACAGGTCATGAACTTTGACATGTCATAAATATTTCACACATAACACTTAACTAGATACGTCATATATTCATTAACTATGTAGCATCCATATCATTCGTAAATTCCTCATCAAACAACATTTTTTCATTATTATGCAGAATGAAGCAAAGTAACACAACACATAATAACATCATTCACACACACATTTAACACCATGACTTTACATGGAAACCCAAGATCGGAGAAAACCACAGAAGCACTTTTCTTATAAATGAGTCACAATAAATAAACACTCCATGTCTGTGCACATAGCTTGCAGGACTTCTCTTCTCTCTCTTTACAATGGATATATGCGCATTTAATACAGATATTTACATCTCCTTGTGACTCTCTCTCATGCAACATCTTCATAGCATATTCTCTCATAACACATAACTTCGACACAAAGACTCAGAAACTATTTGTAAGTAACTATATCCATAGCTAGGTAACCCCAAAATTCTCAACCCATTACATATATATAGGTTTTTTGATATCCCTCATCTATGCGCCCACTACTTAGCCTCATAACTATAAGTCGACAAAAATTGTAACCGCTTCCTAACTAACTTCGTGTTGATAGATTCAAAAACACCCAACTTTGTTATTTCTTGGCAACTTTGTCAGAGTTGATCCTCTTCAGAGGGCCACTTCACTTTAACCTTGTTCACATCAAAATTGTTTTCCCAAAATTTACCAAAACTTTCTAGGCCCAACACACACACACACACACACACAAAGATCAAACATAAGAATTGATTGGGGAGAAAACAAAATAGTGGAAATAGATAAGACATAGAATAATTTGGGGGAAGAGAAGGAACATTAAAGAGGAGAGATAAACATATTGTTGATGAAAAGGAAGAAAAGGAATTGGAGAATACAATTGGACTTATTCTCTTCATGATAAGAAATTTATTACAGAGTGGAATTCTGATTGACAGGTTGAACATACATCTTATTGACAGTTTGATTGAAGTATTAAAAGCAGAAATTTGTGAGTGTAGAGATAAAGTATTGGACCAACCAGTGCTTCTGGGTGTAGAGATTCATGGACACAGAAATAAAACATTGGAGCAACCAATGCTTGTGGGTGCAGAAATAAAGCATTGGAGCAGCCACTGCTTGTGGGTGCTGAAATAAAGCATTGAAGCAACAACTGCTTGTGGGTGCAGAAATAAAGATTTGGTACAACCATTGTAACTGAGTGTAGAAAGAAACTTGTGGATCAACCATATCTTGTGGGTGTAGATAAAGAATTAGGGAAATTATTGGTCATATGTAGGTGGCATAGAATATAATCTAAGAGTACCGCAAATTGTGGATAAACATCACCAAGTTTATGTAAACTATTGAATCCATCAATATATTTACAAAGTTTCTTTACTTTATATCATGCGTTTACTATGTACTATTTGGTGATATATTTCATTGAATGTTATAATTAGTGATTGATCAATTGAAAAGTAATTAAGCCTCAAATATTTATTCACCCCCCTCCCCCCCTCAGTGTACCTAGTGTGCTCAACAAATCATTGATAACTTAAAAATTAGATAATTTTGCAAAAAAAATAAAAATATTTTAATATGACATTTTATTTCAATCTTATTCTAGATTTATTACTTTCCTTTAAAAATATTTAAATATAAGTCTTACCAATTCAAAATTTTAAAACTAAAATTAATTTATCAAAATTAAACTAATTGTGGTCTAATGACAAGCAAAGAGGTTATCAGGATTGCATTAACATAAAAACCTAGGTTCCAATCCCTTTAATGGACTTGGTTGTAATTACATAAAGCATTTCTTAATAATAACAATAATAATATATTTTTCCTAGGAAAAAAGTCACATTTTTACTACCATAAAGGTATGCAAATATATTCTTCAAGCCTTAGAGGCATATTGAAGTATCAAAATTGTACTAGGAGCATAAGTGACTTGGTAATTGAGATCGACAACTATGAAAAAGTTTTGACAACCCAATAATTTACTCTACTTTGGCTAGTTGTACAACCTAAAAATAAAACACAAAAAAACAACATAAAACCATTCAAAGGAGAGAAAATTTATCCAGCTATCCTCTATAAAAAAATCTGGCATAAAAAAATTCAGAACTCATCCAAAGAGAGACACCTCTCTTTGTCAAAATCACCAAATTTCCTTATTAGAAAAATAACAAAAGTTTCTAACTGAGTACCTTCGTTTGTGAATCAATCAACTACCTGATTATGCTCTCGGAAGATATGAACAAAATCAACAGTGTTAAAAACACTAACAATATCCTTCGGATGAAACCTACGAGATTGCAAGTTGATATCCTCAAGTATAATGAGTCCTTTCATGTAGTCAACTACAAATTTTAGTCCGCGATGTTTTAGGGAAACATGTTTTAGTAACTACGGTGAAGTTACCAATAGATCAATTTGAACATAACACATTCTTATTTCCTACTCAATTAGTTAAGTTCCAAATTCAATGGAGAAGAAGATAAATGGCATGCCTGGAATTAGATGGTTATTCTCCTTGTTTACGCTTGTGATTCCTTAGCATGGTTCTTCAATTGAACTCTTATACCTTAGACCTGCATAGAACACAACAACAACACCTTCCTCAAAACCATTTGACTCTTTCAATTAAAATACTAAAAAATAACATGAAATTCATAATCAATTAAGAAAAATAAATTTCAAGCTAAAATCAATTAATCCATGCATTGCTACTCATAAAAAAAAACAACACATTAAACATGGGATTTTTGGGGAGGGAATGAAGAAATATTTCATTCGTATTAATGAGAAGTAGCAACAAAATACAATAAGATATACAATTCTTTTGATACAACACCTCCTTCACCAGGACCTAGATTCCTCTTGATCAGACCACTAACAGATCTCCAATCCAATGCTCTCTCTTTCAATATTGAATGATAGGGACAATCAAGGGTGATTAAATTCCACACACAATTTTGATATAATAGGTGCTTAGAAATTGGGGTTCCTGATAGGAAAGAAATTGTAAAAATATTGGGTACTCCATATTCAATTATTTAGCACAAGGCTATAATGATGGCATATGTTCCCTTCTTCATGCTTTTCAACTTACATTTATATTGGGAATATTGGTGAAGGAAGTTGTGTTGATTATAATTGAGCCCAATTGGACTAACAATGACAAACAACTACTCGAACACATGTAAGTGCATGTGATTTTTTATTTTTTTATTTTTTAAGATGTATATGTCTGTTGCAAAAGGGAAACATGCATATAATGAATGCTGATAAAGGGAAACTCATGTATGCAAGCCAAAAATTGACGTTTTGAAGTATTTAACACACTTTAGGATGTGAAAACAGGTGTAAAGGGGTGTATGCATTATTGAGGTTTAAAATTATATAACATATGCCCCCTTATGGTATAAGTTTAGAAATAATCTGATGGATGAACTACATTATAAAAATGTAATGGAAATTAGATGAGCAAACTTAGGCATAGTGCACCAAAATTGGATCAAAAGATGCATTTGCAAACAAAAACCAAGGATTAGAAGACTCTCTTCTTGTGGTGGGAATACCCATGCTCAAGTGTAAATATGCATGGCAAAAAATCAAGTACAATATGGATCCATGAAGTATATAAAAATGTTGAATCATGGTGATGCGAAAGATACTCAGTGGATCATAGTCAAAATAGATCATAGCCATGAATGATTACATAGTAGATCTATGTCTTAGTATATATCAAGAGAAAATTTGGAGCTGAAGTGAGTATAAAATAGTTCTCCATGTAGTCATGATGTTATATGGTGTATGGTATAGTCTTTCCCAACTCATGCAATAGAAAATGTGAAAGTGCTACTTGATCCTAATGTCTTCCATCCAAACTATCAATATGTACGTGTTCTTACCATATGAATAAATTATCTAAAGTTAGACATAGGGAACATCGTTTAATTACCAGTCATTGATGTATATTGTTAATAAACACAAGACAACCCACTAATGATGATAATGGGAGTCAAGGTACCTAGTGCGTTCTAGAAAGCATGCAAAAGGGAGTTTTCATTGAACACTTATAGAATCTATTAACTAGGGGGCATTGATGTATTCCCACTACCAATATCAAGGGAACTTTCCAATGATAAATGCAACCCCCATGGTACTAAAAATTCTCTAATTTCCGTTCATAGAGATAAATGAATTGAATTTGGTGGGAATATATACGTTGGAACTTGGAAGGGAGGCATGAAATCGGCCCCCATCAACCAACACCAGCATTTATTAGGAAATGATTTATTTTGGACAAGTCTTGGACAAATTTTTGTAGGGACATACCACCTAGTATGCCTCTCACATGCACTAGATGAAAACAACAAACAAAAGAGTCCCTTTGAGAAACAAATGATGATGAAAGTGATTGATAGAGGGTAGGACTTCCACCAATAATGAAAAAGGAATCCAAGGTACTATACGAATCCCAAAAAGTAAATAAAGTTCTTCTTGTTGAGCATACAGGAAACCACTTTGGCAGTGACCAATTATGAGATGTCATCTTATTCAAAACCATGAGAAATTGGTCAGTTGCAACTATACTCATGGGATATGGGTCATATATTAATGACTTACACTACACATATAATCCCAAAAATGATATAGGAGATGTCATTTGGCAAGTGCAAGGTAACTATTCAATGATGGAAACAAGCCCAGTGTGATATTAGTCTAAGTTAACCTCTCAGAGAAATGAATTGAACTTGATGGGAGAATACCTAACAACAAGAAAACTGTGGATACCTTTCCGTACTAGCACGAGTAAACACTGGATACAATTGTACTAAGAACAACTTGACCATAAGGAGTGCATACATAAAAATTCAACGAAGGAATATAAAAAGTGGTTTGAGGAGTAACCAAACAAAAGATTTATAGACTCAAATAATGGTTTAGTTTCTAACGCCATATACCAAAACCAAATCTATTAAGATAGACACAACACGAGTTGTTTTCTCAAAGGAGACATAACTTTGCTACTCAAAACATACATAGGACATCTAACTTCTCTATCCCCTTTCTCTTTTTATAAATATTTAATTTTTTGTATCTTTTTCATATTAGAAATCCTCAGAAAGAATAAAATAATGTTGTGTTACAGTGGAGGACATGAGTATCGAATGGCATGAAAATACATTCCAAGTGCATGGAACATCTTATGTAAAAAAACAAAAAATGGATGTGCAAGATGTGGACACTCATAAGGAATGTCCCCTCTGGTAATGGTCTCAAGAAGTGGATACAATAAGTGGAAATTATAGTGGTTAAGGAGAATACATAAGCGGAAATAACCATACAACGAACATCATTGGACATTAAACTCTATAACACAAGTGTTATAAACCAAATCGACATTTCTCCATCTGTGACGACACTTTCATGATGATTCTCTCATGATGCCAATTTCATGATGACATTTCCATGATGATATTATTTCTAAAAGAAAGGGGAATTATGGATGGAAGATCTATAATTTGGTGCTTGATGATATGGCCATAACTCATTCACTAATTCCTTATCCATTAGAGGCTTTATAAGCGAGTTTGGAGGAAAAAATACTTTTAAAACGTTGTCCTTTAGCCATTTTTTTTTCCTAAAAACACATGTTTCATTTGGTGAATAAGGGTGTAAAATGCACCTTTCCATTTACCCTCTAGCATTTTTTTACCAAAAAAATTCACCTTTCCTTTGTCCCACCAGTGTTTTTTCCTTAAAAAGCAAAAAAATATAAAAAAATCTTGATTTTTGGGAAATTTTGGTGGTTTTGGTAACTTCCCTTCAGTTATAACTCCTCCCTCCTCAAATACAAAAATTTCCTTCTCCTATACAAGAAAAGGATATTGGACATGAAAGGGACTCTTTTCCCAAGTACTGTTATGCTGGAGGAATTTCCATTCCCTATCCCTTGCCATTTAAGCCCTAGTTAAATTCAAACCCTTATGCATTAGAGATTTGCTTGGGATTGCTGGAGAAGAGAAGCAAGGGATCCAGAGTCAACGTTTCACAAGGTGTCAAAGCATAAATAAGGTAATATTGTACGTTTTTCCATTGTTAATAATAAATTGATATATTTCCCTTTCCTAACATCTGTGTTCATTTTTGTCTCAAATTTGGCTAGTTGTTGATGTTCATTTGATTATCCTTTTATGTTCTATTTGAATTTCAACCATATATTTGTATCTGAATGTGGTTAAGGAATTTTTTGTGTTGGTCTCATAGGTTCTTGGACTAAATATTAGGAGTAAAGCTCAAGGATTCAAGGAAAGCTTGGACCAATCTTCAAAAAAGGTGCATTTAGTTCCTCTTCCTGAATCCTTTATATGCATTTGTTTTGATCATAGTTGATAATAAGAGTTTTTTTTGTGTGTAAGAAAGCCATTGATGTATTTATTTTTCAACCTTAGTATGTTGGTGACCTTAACCCCAGTCATAGGATAGAATTCATCATGACAGAATTGGTGACTCTACCAGGGAGAAGTTGTATGCTTTGGGTTCCTTACCTTAGTTATTCCAGTTTATTTGGGCTTATTATAATATATTTATAAGTTAGGAATGATAATTGGGATTTAGTAGACACTTACCCTTATTTTTTTATGATTTGTACTTGCTTTTGTGAGACTTCTAGTACAAAAATATTGTTCATCTTCATGGTAGAAGCGTTTTTGGTCCAAAAATGCCCTTAGGACTCTATACAAGTGTGTTTGACATGCAATTTTGCTTGTTGTTGAGCAATTTTTTTTGTCTAGCAGGTGGTTTTTTTAAATTTGTTTCCTACCTATGAGGTTTTGATTGGATTTTTGGGAGTCTTTGCTTGTCTTTGATCTGGTTAGGACCCCTTGAAAGTGTGGCGCCTACCTTTTGATTGGTCTTGGCTTGTTTTTTGGATCTATTTGAGCCAATTTAGACTTACATAAATTTGGAACTCTTTGACCTAATTTTGATATGTTTGGATTGATTTGGACTTGTTTGGGTTGATTTGGAACAATTTGCATCTATTTGGGTCAATATGAGTCTCTTTGAGTGAAAAAAGTCCTTTCTTTGGTAGATTTTTTTTCTCTTTAAGTTAGTATGCTTTTGATACTACTTTGAAATCAAATCTCAAGGAATATTTAAGTTGTTTAGAACCTTGATTTCATTTGTTGTATGCATACCTAGATTTACCAATACTTGTTTCTTAGTAGGTATTTTTCTTAGTTTGAGTCTAAAAGTCTTCATTTATACTTTTGTCAAATTTACATGCTTGCATGACTGAAAAGTATTGAATTTGTGGCCTCTTTCACTTTGTTTGATAAGGGTGGTATAAGTGTTTACATTTGTTCTCTTATGTGCTTGTTTGTTAGTTTTTGTATCTATCTGGAAAAAATGGATCATTTCGTGAAGTAAGGGTTTGATTTGTTTGCCTTGCAAGTACCTCTAGTAGGTGTTCATTTTGCATTTGAAAAACAAAATAAAATTTGCATCTTGATTGTGTTTTGTATATCATGTATTTATTTAAAGTACATATTTGCATCTTTGTATCAAAAAAAAAACTTCTTAAGATAAGTTTTCATTTTTCATATGAAGTTTAGTTTTCATTTTGCATAAAAACTTTCAAAAAATTGCATTGTACAATTTGAGAACTTTCATTTGTATTTCAATTTGAATTTTGAAGTTAAATATCGCATGTGCATTCTATGAAATTGAAAAGGTGAAAGTGGATTGTATAGGTTAGAGGTTGCTCCATCTTTCAGTTTAAAAGAGGTGAAACTGTGCATTAGGTTGCATTGTACTTCTTTTTAGGTGCATAAGTTTTCCTTCTTTTTGAAAGTTTTTAAGATCATATTTTGAATAAGCAAGAAGTAATCAAAATAGGATACTAGGTTTTTTCTTTTAGTAAGAAACACACATAATCATCTAGTCTAGGATTTTGGAGATAGGAGTTGAGAGTTAACTTCTCCAAGATTACATAAAATGGTGAAACCTAGAAGTCTCTAACAAGGGAGGAAATCCAATTTTATACGAAGTGTGGTTGGGAAGCTCCTATGAAATGAGAGTTAAGCACAAGTTAATTTGAGGTTATATTGTGGAGCAATCCCTCCAATTCCTAATCAAGTATCCACCAAGGATTTTTTGTGTATGGGGACTTGTTCAGTACCAATTTCTGGCCCCATGTGGTGTCAGTTCTATTGAGTTTCAGGCTCAATTACACTATCCCTATGTACAATCCTAACCTGTTTATGTCCCCTTGGACACATATTATAGACTAGTCGACATATAATCGTGTCTCGAGGTTCATAAACAGGTGCTAGTGGGGGACTTTTTGTGACTGCCTTGTGCAGAATTTGTGATTGGAGCATTAGTACCCTTGGAGGGTGTTTTCTAGATTTATTTGGTAAAACACTTACACCAAGAAGGGAAACACGGTCAGCCTTAGTAATTTCTCTCATATCCTTGTTGATTGGACTTGGGCCCTAATCATCCCAGGCTAATATTCAAAAGACCATACACCTAGCTCTTCACTGAATAGTACTTGCATCCAAGTGATTTTCATGTAAGGGTTGTTTTCTTTCTATAATATTTTAGGGTCTATTTAGTGAATGTTGTTTGTTGTTTTATCTTTTTATATTTCTACATTTGAGTCTTTTATGAGCCATCAAGGTCGATCAACCTTTGCCCATGTTAAAAATAATTCAAGGAAAATCTATTGAACATATGGAAGTCCTTGTGCCAAGGTGAAGGATGGATTGTAATAATCCAACCCCCCAAGTATCTCACCTATCATTCAGGAATTTGTAAGATCTTATTTCTAGCCAAGGAAATAAGTTTGATATTCCTAGTCCAAATAATCCACCATATATGTGGGATCATATGGAGAACACTTGTGAGGTTCATGGTACTGTGGAGGTTACCCCCTAGTTAATACCACAATTTTAAATGGAGTTAGTAAAAATGAATCATATGTTGTAGTTTTTGGATGGACTCCATCATCTTTGATGATTCTTACTAGAGGACCTACATCTGGTCCATAAAGTAAAAGTCCCTTTTCCTTTGGGATTAAATTTCTTGGTTTCCAATACATTCCTACTTCACTTCCTCCTACATCTATGTTTACTACTACATCAGGTAGTGGTCCATCATTACCTTCACACTATTTCCCACCTTCCAGTGGACATTGATCTATGCTTAACCTGTCACCTATATCTGGAATTGACATTGGTTCTAGTCTACGATAGTTAATGTTTTCTTTCTAGTCCTTGGGAGGCATGGGCATGAGAAAACCCCATGGTATCTAACATTCCACTTAGTGGTACTTTTGGACTAGGGTGCATGAGTGTTGTATTTCCCTCAGGGAAGAATGCTTCATTTGGGAACATACATTTTTTTAGGATAAGACCTTCGGACATGGTTAACCCAACAATTGTCATTTCTTTAATGGGTATCTAGCCTATGGTAGGTATGGGGAGAATTCCAGGTAGAATAGTGGATAATATAATTTATTTTTTACTAATGTCAACACAATTCAATGGTTTCTAATGCTCTCAGATCTTGGAGTCACATGGATCAAATGAATCTTCCTTTATTCACCACTTTGAATTTTACTAATTTAAACAAGTTAACCAACGATTCAGTTCTACATGACCCTCATTAGCCACCACTCCCTACTAAATTACCTTCATATATTCCTAAATTTGAATAAAAATCTAAGGAAGACCCAACATTTTCCTCGTGATGACTTTTCATCTGGGGTGTTCTTCAAACTATTTGATGGATGATTCCATTAGAATTATAATTTCCAATGGAATTTAATAGGGATGGAAATGAAATGGTATATTGAGCTACCACGTGCTTCTTTCCAAACATTCAACATTGTTGCAATGAATTTCCTTAATCACTTTTAGATTCCAGTTCATTATGAAATTGGTATTGAATTGTTGACTTGCTTTCGTTAGTACAAGTCTACCCATATCTCCGACCACATTCATGAATGGCGAAGGAGACACATTCTCAATAAGGCTTATATTACTGATGAGTTTTTAATTGATTGGTTCATCAAGACTTTGCAATCGTGTATTGTGAATGATGTGGATCTTTCAGGGGTGCAAACTGAAGAGCAGACTATCATAAAATCCCAGAAATTGGACTAAGTTTACTCTCAGTCCAGGATGATTTATGAAATATTTCCTTATGCTCCTTGAGCATAGGTATATTCCACCAAACTAGTTCCTAGACCACATGTCTATGGTGTGATTGGTTGTCACGTCCCCTCCCCTCTCACCGATGGAAAGGAAGCGACGAGCTTGTACTATCATATCCAGGCATCTAGCCCCATGAACTTAAACATAAATGCATTGAAAGTAAAAACATATGCAGATGCATAATGCATTAACATACAGCAAAAGCGAATCTTATTCAATACATTCAATATGTTCATAAACAAATCCATTGCAAATTTAATGCAAGAGAATACTTATATTGGAATTCAGCTGTCTCGAAACTAGTTATGTCGCTGCAACGTTCCACCCAAACATAGTCTAGTTGTTCTCATCAATCTCTTAGCACAAATGCCACCCTGAGATAAACATGATTTCCATAAGGAAAAAGGGAACAACGAGTTCACACATAGCCAAATACACACCAAGGTTCAACCAAGCCAATCCACAGTTGGGTTTATCAGGCTGTGGAGGAAATGGAAATGAAGAATTCCTAAGCTAGTGAGCTCAACCACAGAGCTATGGACACCTCTACAAGATATATCTATATTGGCCTCCATAATACCTACACACCCACCACAAGGAATTATTCTCTTCACTGCTACACAATTCCTCATTCCACACCTTCCCTTCTAGTGTTCTCTTAGGTGTGCATAGAAGATTAGCCAACCCCTTCTGATATTTTTGTGAGATTCCTCTCTTCACTAGGTTTATCAAGCCAATTTTGGCCCTCTTCCACTCCTAATCAGTTCAGAACAAAACAAGGATGCACATAACAACAAACACAAGTGTTGGCTATGAACCTAAACTAGTTAACCTATATAAGCAACCAACAACATATCATAAAAGATAAGAACAGGAAGATAAAAGGATAAGAGAACACTGATATACGTGGTTCACCCTAATGGGTTACATCCACGGGAAGGTAGTCTTCTATTATCTCCAGAATGTCTTCTCCAACCCTACAAGAGAACAAATCACAAATACCCCAAAGAATATAGATGATATAAAATAGTGTCACAATCTTACCACTACTACATCAAGAATACATGATGTGTAGAGAATCACTTGACCCTATTATATACTAAGAGATGAGGAGGAATTACTCTTACATATTGCATGTTAAATAATATAATTCTCCAAAATAACATCTCTTAATACAATACCATGGACAAATACTCTACACAAGTAAATACAACACCATATAACTATGGGTTAAATGTATTACTCATTTACATAAGATTGTAGACAACTTCTGACATAATACAAAGACATTATTACCTTCCAAGGAATATAATATATTCCAACACTCCCCCTTAATAATAGATGGGAGAAGGGCCCATACTAACACTAAGGAAGGAAGGAGCCATTACTGCTCCCCCTTGATGACAACTTCCATAAGAACCAAAGCTGCAAATAAGAAGAACACTTTAGCTAATGGAATTGGACGATGAACAACCGCTTCTCACTGAATCATGAAAGTGCACACGAACCAGGTTGTATGATGAAAGACCCAACAATAAAATGTTGAGAACATGTGATGGAATCCAATTGCAAGATGCCCAGATCACCACAAGAATCATCACAACCATACATGATAGCTGAAGAACTTCGATATAACATCCACACCAATGTACAGATACCTTCTGACGACCGATACAACAGAACGTGTGGCTAAGAACACCACAATAGTGTACAAAAAAAACCCAGATGGCCAATACACATGTCGATAGCAGACATTCTTCCAATCAAGGTGCAATATAAATATATATAGAAGACCTCAAACATCAAAGAAACAAGACCCCAATGGTTTATACATCGAAAATGATATCATACAGATGAACGTCATGACTTTAATAGTAGAAGATGGTTCTTCATTATTCCTAGAATAAGCTGAAAGCCTAAACAGAGAACTTATCTGCACAAGAACTTTCAAGATTAAAACATATAAAGATCATAAAACAAAATTGCTCATACATAAATGAAAATGCTTATATACCAAAGGTTAGTAAACATAATATAAAGGAATGGCAACATAATATGATCAAATAAAATATTAACTTGCTCATTAAGGAAAATGAAGTTAGTTTTACACATTAAGTGTCAGCCACAACATATAAATAGTGAGCCAAAGATTTCACTTAAATATATGAAAATTCAGTCATCAAGCAACTAATTTGAAGCATCGATGCATTTCTTATTAGTATGATGTTAATATGCAAGAGATGAATGCCCCGAAAATTCCAATGCTTCCATATAGGAACGTTAGAGACAAGTAGGAACAAGATAACCTTTGCAATCATAAGAAGTAAATAAAGAAGCATCACCAGTCATATGTTTAGATGCATCATAATTCATTATCCATTCCATGTTAGAAGAAGAATTATTAGGCAAAACAACAGATGCACATAAAGCTATTTGAGAGTCATGAGAAGTGTTACAACCTAAGTTGTACTTAGTGTTATTTTATCAAGTGAGCCTGGTGAACCGGACAAAGATGATTTGTTTGGACTTTAGAAGACCTTCCGAATTGCTTCCGGGAAGTGCTTGTTGTACTATATCACATGTTCATACCCCATTGGGGATTTGTAATAAAATGTTCTAGAATGATAGTGTCTGTAAAAGAATCGGTCTCTTAGACTTTATTTGTCAATTTGATCAGCCCAGGGTGTTTTTTCCCTTGGTTATTATTGGTTGTTGAATAAACGACTGATAATTTTTGAGTTTTTCACTCAATACCTCCAAAGTTGGGGTGGTCGGCTTGGCATTTAGGCCTATTGAGGTTATTAGAGTCTATGTGTCAATGTATAAACATGCTAGGCATTATGGTCGAGTCATATGGACATGTCTAAGTCCCCCTAGTTTTTTTTTTAATTTTTTAATTTTTTTAATTTTAATTTTTCCACAAAACTTAGGCTATTTTTTACTAGTCTAATTGGAAAAAATGGTTCTGTAATAAAAGTGGGCTCGAAAATTAGTTTCAGTCATAGGGGTTCTCATTTTCAAGCTAAGAGCACCATGTAAACTCATAAACCCAATTTTTCTAAGTTTTGAGTCATTTATGCATCACTCAGGTCAAAAATCCTAAAAACCAAATATTGATTATTTAATTGATGAATTAATTAAATGATGGAGAAAACCCCAAATCCTAAATCATTGGGATTTGCTCCAATTTGACTAAAATCAGTCTCATCAGCTTGGGATTTACTGGATCTGACAATTAATTGATTGAAGGAGGTGATATGGGCTGATCTAGGAGTGCACCATCGCATGCAATCTTGGGAATTGTGCCCTCTCTCTCTCCTCCACACGTGTGAGCCCATCTGATTGAGTTTTGGTGGATGCTTCAGTCAGCAGGTTGAGGTGTCAGACAGATCAACTCTCCAATTGATAGTTGAACTTAGTGAGACTCAGTTCAGGCTTAGTTAGACACATATTAGGCCCATATTCACTCCACATGTAGCTTCAGTCTCTCTCTCTCCTTGGGATTTGCAGCTCCCCCTTGGCTAGATCTCTTGTTTTTGATATAAATAAAGCATCGATTACATCTTCCAAGCTAGTTAGAAATGGGATTGAGGAGCTGTTGCTATTGTGCTATTGTTATTGTTCATTTGAAATAAAGAGAAGCTTTGGAGGCAAGACAGTGTCATGTTATTGTGTGTGTGGATGAGCATTTCCATGTTTTACTGAGGTAACCTATATCTATGTTCATAATTTGCTGATTGTTTGTGGATCCATTGCAAAAGATTGATAATAAGTTTATTATGATATTGATAGGAAAGGAGTTTGTTAATAATTTTATTGGCCATCTCTTTCCTTTTTATGCATGTTTAGAGATCTAGATTCAACATGTTTTATAAGTTTATATGCATGCTATTTTGAAATCTCAGTTTATGTATTAACCGGATCTCACAAGCATTTTGACAAGTCTTTGGATTCAGTTGTAGGTTCCTATCTTGGAGAGGGTGCTGATCTATATTTATTCCTCACTTTCTCCAAAAATTTCTCAAAGGCATAGTCCCTCGACATTCCACCGGAAAGCTCCACGGTTGATCTTCAAGGCTTCTAACACTCTTTCTCTCTCTTCCTCCTTATAAAAATCCAAATCTTACCTGGTTACTTTGGTTACAAGATTTGTTATCATTTATATCTGTCATATTAAATTAAAAATTACAGAGATATATTATTTCAAATCTCATAATCTAGATCTCATTTCTAAAAGGTCCCATTAAGCATTGTAGATCCAGTTCAGGGAAATCGTCCGTTTTGCATGGCAATTTAAAGAAAACACATAGGTTGCATGTGTTAGATTTCTGTTTCTATTTTAAAAATATTAAATCTATAAATAAATGCATATCTCATTGGATTCCCAAACAACAATCCAAGATCCCAAGGAAATCATGCTTTCCTTGGTTCCTTTTTCACCGTTTTAGCCAGTTTTAACTCAGTTTTGTTTGGTTTAAAGTAGGTTGACCCAAAGGTATTTTCAAAGTGATTTTGGGCATATTTCATTATAAAATTCTCGCTGTATTTTATCAAGAATAACATAAATAAGAGAGGATGTTGTTCGAAAGTGGCTTTGGGATCGTTCAAATCCCCCAAGGGGGCTCCCCTTTGATTGTAAATTTTAAATTTTGGGAAAGTTGTAAGATCTTGGTTTCATCCTATATAAGAAACAAGAGGATTTAGATCATTTTAATGATTTTGTAATAGAATATAATAAAAATTTTCTCTGAATAGGCTCTTTCAAGCCCATTCCCCATTCCCCCTGGGGGGATTCACGCCTTTTTTGTTATTTTTTGCATTGTCTTATTTTTGTTCACTTTAGATTAGTTTAATTATGAAGAACAAAATGATTTGATTACTTTATCATATATTCCACATTTTAGTATCAAAGTAACTTGAATACTTACCCCACGACTTCCCAATTGACCCGTAAGGGGAAAGAGATGCATGGTAGGAATAATTAGAAAACTTGTGATTTGTTTCTGCTTGCTACTTATCATTAATTTCTATAAGTAATTGTTCTAAAATCAACCCCCTACTTTATTCCCCGATTGAGTTCAATTTGGACTGAAAGAGGTTCCTGGAGGGTTTCTCTTTCTAAGAAAACACATCCTTTAAAACTAACTAAAATTGACAAGACTCAGGTGTGTATGCTCTGTACTTGGATGCGGTTCATCCGATCAATCAAGCTACATCAAAATCAATGTGAGTGACTAGTTTAATTAGTCTTCACCTTCCCTAATCAACCACCATCAGGCGAAAATCCAACACCTCAATCAAACCGTAAGCGGTGGAAAAATACCCAAAGGAAGCGAGAACTCCTGAAAAGTGACCTCAAGGCCCCGATCTCTGTTACACCTTCAGGTGCATTATGAACAAGAGTCTCAGAGACTCCATTCAGCCCACATATTGCTTGTGGGTAGCTGTGAAGGTTTAGTTTTGGACATACTCCAAGTACTCTCAAGTATATCTGGAGTCCCCCCATCGCCTAATTTTAATCAACTCATATTTCACATTAACTTAAAATGTACCAAGAGACAATCGCAAAACACTCACTCCAATCACATGCAAGTACATTGATTATTTTATGACTCCATTTTAAGGCACTGGCTATTTTCTTTATATATATATATATATATATATATATATTGTGTCTTAGCATTGTGCTTTCGTGTGCTCATTTTTTATCTTGTGATCTATGGTTGTTTATGGTTAAATTTCAAACTCATAAGTAACTCATTCATTTTAACATCACCATACTAAATAATTTTTCCTTAATAACATAATATGGTCTACCCCCCTTGGCTTCGTTAGGAGTTGAGCCTAAACGGAGGAGTCCAGAACAAGGTGACAGCCTTGATTCGAGACTTGCCCCCAAGGACACACCGAGTGGCTTGAATATTTCTACCACGTTGCCCCCAGGTGTGTGAAAGCTGGCAACAAGAATTTTTCTTTTTAGCTTTATCCATTAAACGTTTTGCTTTAAAACAATTCTTTTCAGGATGGTTAGTTTTACCACAATGTTTACAAGGATCATATACTTTCTTTTGTTTACTATTTCCATTAGAAGCATGAGAAGCATGTCCAGAATTAGTATTAGAAGGATTAGAACATTTAGCATTATTAAAAATTTCTTATGATACTTATTAAGTGCAGGTAGAGCTTTATTAGGTGTGAGTTGTCCTGAAACAATTAACGTTTCTTTCTCATTGATCAATCCTTTACAAAAACATCAAAAGTTTGTTTCATAGTACTTTGAGACAATTCTATAGCTCTATTCCTAGTTTGGATGAACATATCAAAACAAGATGACATTTTACATTCTACAAGAATAATAAGAGCAGTGTCAGTTTTCTTATAATATTTACCACAACTATTTAATTTCTCATTTAAAGTTTTCAATTCAGCAAGATATAACTCAACTATTTCAAAGTCAGCAGGTTCGAGGTCAAAGATCTTCTTTTCAAGATAATATGCAGAAACATCATCAGATTTATCAAATAAAGAGGAAAAAATCTGCCATACCTGAACCGGGCTATATTCTGCCTCAATACTTACCTAAAGACTGTCTACAACAGTTTGACCAATGAGACCCCTTGCTTGATCACTTTTAGCTTCCCATATAGCCAAATTATTAGCAGCAGTAGGTGTCTTGTGTTCACCATTAACTAGCCTCCAAATATTCTTACTCCTGAGAACATCAATCGTCTTTCTCCTGAGAACATCAATCATCTTTCTCTTCCAGGCAAGATAGTTAGAACCAACTAATTCAGGAACAGAAGCTACTTCGGAAGTCATAATGAGTGAAATTTTGTCAAGAAATAAGAAACCCTAATACTGAAAAATGACAGAAAAAAGTGAGAAACTTGAAAACATTTACACTTTACTGATCTGAATCTGCAAAAGCACAGTTAGAAACACAGTAAAGAAAAGAGGAGAAACTTTCACTTACAACCCTATGAAAAAAAATGTTCCCAGAAAAGCCCAGTCTTCTGTTCTGATCATGTAGGTGGATCTAGAATGGTTGTTCCAATTCCAAAAATAGGTTATAACAAAAATCCAGTAAGAAATGACCAAGTTACTGCCCTTTTTTATAACTATCATTTTTATTACTGAAAGGAAGCCCTGAAATGGCAGTCTTATGTTCTGCTCACGTGGGTGGATCCAGAATGGCATTTCCAATTCAAAAACCAAGTTATAATAAAAAATACGGTAAAAACTGACCAAGCTACAACCCTTTATATAACTATTACCGAAATGAAGCCCAGAAATACCCAATTTTCTATTGTGTTCGCGTAGGTGGATCCAGAATGGAGTTTCCAATTCCAAAACCAGGTTATAATACAAATTTCGGTAAAAACTGACCAGGATATGACCCTTTTTTATAACTTCCATTTTTATAATTGGAAGAAATATCTCCTTGAGGAGAGCCCCGAAACCATGTAGATCTATAGAAAAAACATCAAGAAACCCTTGAAAAAATTCTGCAAAAATCTTACACAACAAGTTAGGGTTAGGGTAAAAAAAATGCAGAAATATGCCCATATCTGAAGAGAAGCCTAATGGCTACCAGATAGAAAGCAAATCTACAATAAAATGACAATGCCCAAATGATAATCATTATTGATTGAAAGCTATAGAAGGTACTAGATCATAGCAACCCGCTCTGATACCATGTTAGAATAGTAGAGTCAATACCATATTGCATGTGGGATAATATAATTCTCCAAAATAACATCTCTTAATACAATACCATGGAAAAATACTCTACACAAGTAAATACAACACCATATAACTATGGGTTAAATGTATTACTCATTTACATAAGATTGTAGACAACTTCTGACATAATACAAAGACATTATTACCTTCCAAGGAATATAATATATTCCAACAAGTTCCTCATTCCATACCTTCCCTTCTAGTGTTCTCTCAGGTGTGCATAGAATATTAGTCAGCCCCTTTTGATATTTTTGTGAGGTTCCTCTCTTCACTAGGTTTATCAAGCCAATTTTGGCCCTCTTCCACTCCTAATCAGTTCAGAACAAAACAAGGATGCACATAACAACAAACACAAGTGCTGGCTATGAAGAAAAAAATGTTTTGGCAACCAAAAATGAATGCTATATGGGGAAATAAACCCTGGGTGATCAATTTGATTTCAGAACAAGTTTATGGGAAAACAAGACCTCTACAAACCCCCAAATCATGAATCTCTCTTTGCAACCACTGAGCAATACAAAAACGGGTTCCCAGCCATGGAGAAATAAGGAAAATTACAGAAAACATGAAGGAAAAATGCCCAGCTAGATCCAATTGCACGAGGAAATGAAACGCATGGGTGAGGAATGGTTTGGGAACCAATTTATGGGTGTTTTCTTTCCCCATAAGAAAAAACACGATTTTCCAAAATTGATGGCTTGCCCCAATATGAAATTGACTTCCATACCTCTCCATTCCCAATGCATTAACTACCTCAACCAACTTCCAGAAGAATTAAATGATTGGGTGCATAAGACAAAATGGGTAGTTGAGATTTTATGGGTTCTCTCTTTGACATTTGGCTTAAAACCATTGGCTCAAGGGTTTGAATAATCCCCCCCCTTTTTGCTTATGAAATCATGCCCCCATATCTTTGTTTCATTGCATAGCTAGTTGCGGGTATTTTATTAAATTGCATATTTAGATGATGTCTCAATTTATATTGTGCCTAGATAACACAAGAACCATAGGTATCAATTTTTAAATTTCGATACATAAAATGCTAAATCGATGGCAGAGCTTGGGCCTTGAGCTCCTCACCATGATTTAATAACGATATTTACATCATGTACAATTTTAATGAAATGGGGTCAAAATCGAGATATTACATTGATTGAACAATAAATTTTATAGTTATCCAATGTATGCACCTCATTGGTTAAAATTCACTGATAGTTGCATCGAACAACACACATAACTCAAGTCCCAACCCTCCTGCGGATGTTTTGACAGTTCAAACAATTGATTCTTAGGGAAACCAACAGTCCATATGGAAAAAGAAGAATAAGAAAACTAGGGACAAGGGTAAAAAAATGCAAATAATAACAACACTAATGTTGGTGGAGCCAAGAAGGATAAGACAAAATTTCCTTTCTTGTTATGCAATGAATATCATCTAACCTATAAGTTCCATAATATGGAAATGGCTCGAAGAATATTATCTCAACAGGAAGGTTCTTCCCAACCTATTGTCTTGACTAACCCATTTCCTCAGTTGCATCAATATTTGATTTCTATGGCTCAACCCAACCTAGGATCCTCACAAGGGGGAAACCATGGTGCCTCCTCCAAAGGGGTAAGTATTCACCAAAGCCAAATTTTTATATGTGAGTAGGATGTTAACCTCCAAACTAGGAATAAATATTATGATGCATCTACATTTGGATCTGAGGGAAAATAAAACTTCAAATTTGATGGAGCCTCCCTGTTACACATAGAGAAACCAACTAACGACACTATGCCACGAATATCGAAAGGTTTTCTAAAGAAGGCCATGTACAATCCAAATGCACATGTTGCTCAACATTAATATAGTGGAGGATTTGGCACAAGCTCCTTGTGCATTGTATACTTTATAGGTTCTGCATATTTCTCCAACCCAATGAAGGAACTTTCTCTCAGTGTTAGGATCCTTTGATCCTATGGATAGTTAGGCTATAGATTTCGATTTTCAGAATTGGAAGCCCCATTTATCCCATAATGTGGCTTTCCAGTTTCAGATGATATATGATATATAGTAAATGCATTATATATTGTACTATTTTTGATGAGGGTACCTCTACTTGTGTGATGTCTCTATCATGTTGGAAGAATTTCAGGTCACTTGAGATAGTTTCTCTTTCCATGATGTTGAAATATTTCGATGGAAATATGTTCAAGCCTCATGGAATAATCCCATATTTTTCCATAGAGATGGGGGGGGAATAGACATGGTAGAAGTGGAGTTAGTTGATTCTCCACTTTATTATAACCTATTGTTAGGGAGAAGTTGGAACTAAGAAATGATGGTTGTAGTATATTCAATATTTTTTGTCATTAAGTTTCCACATAATGGGAGGATTGTCACCATTGATCAGTTGTCATTAACTACCTATGGTTCCAACATCCCCCTAGTTTTCCATTCTACAAAGGATTGCGAGAATATTGGTGTGGGAATGTATCCTACATTGATGGGAACCTATAATATACCCCCACCTGACCTGCATATCAATGCATCTTTGATACACACAATTTCTTCGATTTCCATAGATTATGTACCTAAGGTCTCTCAGTTTAAGAATTCATATTTTTCTGACCCTTGGAAGTTAACGACTTCTGAAGTTGGGTGTTATTGGATCAATTAAATTTTATATCCCTCAGGTCTAATTGCCACTAAGAATAATCCTTTGAATTAATGCTCTCCTTCTTGGGACTCGGTCCCTATAGTTGACCAGGTGATCCATCCAATGGGAGCATTGGAGCCTGCTCTCCACCCTACTGATCCAACTAAATTTTTGGACATGTGTTCCATCTGGGATTATGTACCTCCTTCAGATGAAGTTTCCTAGAATCTATGATATAGTTTGACACTCCTTTGGATGTTGACATAGTCGCAATCAAATACAACCCCAATTTTCCTATTAAGTCTGATATACCTAATTGTATATCCTCATACATTGGAACTTTTGAGTCTTTGGACTATTCCATTGAGTTGCAAGTTGGTGTTCCTGCCGAGTTTGATTCTGGTTGTAGATTTTTCGACTCCCATGATGATGAGTCTCTTCTTGTAGGATCGATCACTTCTTTCAAATTTTATCTTCCTCATGAGTTTGATCTTATTAATTGTCGGTCTTCAGGACTTGGTGCTATAGAATCTTCACCGATATAATCTACCTTAGTTATGCCTATTTTTGAAGATAACAAAGTTAAAAGTATTTCTACTAAAGTGACTTGTATCATATCTTTCTTTTTAGATTTTTTGGATATGACCTTGGTATTGTTCTTCCTTAGAGACATGAATTTTAGTTCGATTCATGGTTTCTTAGGGATTAGAGAACTTGCAGAACTTGTAGTCAGGTATATTAGAGAACTTGTATATAGATTTAGGCCTCCCCTCTATTATGATGCATTGGAACCTTTTTTCCATTTGAACTCACCATAGGGTCAAACCTATTGGATATTGGTGCATTATCCATCTCTATATGCATTTTGAAACAATACAAAAGTAGAGCCTACATGACATGAGCCACCGTAGTCAACACCCATATTCCATTTTGGTTCCCATGTTGAGTTTGTCTGATAGGCTTGGAGGCCTTTTAGTTTTTCAATAAATTTTATAAGAAGACACATGCCTCTCTTTCTCATATATTTTTGGTCGTTCCCTATAGGGATTTTGTTTTCATTTTTAAGTTGTAACTGCATATACATTAAACCGTCTTGCATTTATGATCCTGATACTAAATTTCACGCTTTGATATTGTTACATAAGCTCTCATCTCTAATCTCATCATCACTAATCCCTAGAGCATTTTTCTTTTGCAACTTGAAATATTTTACTCGGAGGAGACACACCTTGAGTTTCCTTATCTTGCTCATGTTCCATGCATTATGCATAGGTTTGTTCCTTGCACTTGGAAATAGTTCTACTTTTCCCTGACACTCATTTCCTCCTGTTACAAGCGTTCTTTGATCCCTCCTTCGAGATTGTTAAAAATAGAAGGGGGCCATGAACTGAATTTTTTGGGATCATTAAACTATCATGACAAAAGGTATATATGGAGTCATATTTAATCTCTTTTATGACTCCTTAAACATGAAAATATTTCCAAGCGATCTTGTTTCTTTCATACTCCTTAAATGAATTGAAGGAACACCCATATTGTATAAGTTTGAACCTTTTCGAGAACACCTGGATTAGTTATGGAAAATGAATACTCTAGTCATTTTTTGATAGAAGATTTCTCCCCTACACACTTTTATGCTTTTTCAGGCATCAAATACTAAATTTATGAAAAAGAACATCTTAGAGTCTTTTTTATGTTTTCAGACTCCCTAAAATTTAAAACACCAACGAGCATTAACTACCCTGGGCTCGGCATAAATCCATGGGATAGTAACGTATTGAGAATTCTTATATCTTTTCCTTGATCTTGTTAAACAATACAGGAGGATTAGATTTTACTTTTTCAGACTCGTTAAACCTTTATGAAAAACAACTTATCAGGCATGCTTCTATCTCTTCGTCAAGCTTGTTAAAAAATGATGAAGGAACTAATTAAGAGAAAATCAAAGAGAATGATCTCAAATGTCTCTTGATATAATGGCACCAAGTCATAGTCATCCTTGAACAAAACACCGATTTGAGTCTCTCAATAGTTGGGTTCTATTTTTTGGACTTACGATAAAACCTCCTCTTAGAGTTATTACTTTTCCAATTATATGAAGAATATGTTAATGTTATCTATGTTGCAAATTTATATTGTTAGTACCTTTGTGTCCAAATTTTCCTAAGTCACTATTGTGTCGTTCTCATTGTTTAAGGATATAATCTATGTTGGTGATTCTGTAGTTTCCTTGACCTCATGTGTCGACCATTCCCTAGTGTAAGTATGCTTCATCATGTAATCACTGATCAGTTCCTTATCAAATCAGTCTATGGATTCTCCTCAAGTTGGATGATGGAATATGTTGTAATTCCTCCCTTCCAATGGATCTCTTCACATGTACTTCAACTCATATTTATATCAGAATGAGGTATATATTTTTGGTATTACCTATTGACACAAAACCAGTCGACAGGGGTTCATTCTTTGTCGACACCCAAACCAGAGCGATCTCCCTGAGCACTTGACCAGACAAGTTTTATCCCATCTGGAAACACCTGCAGAGTAGATGAAGTCTTGCTAAGATGTTCAAGGGAGAACCGTCGGAACTAAGTTTCCGCAGTATGAAGGAGGACAGTGCATCGACTACTCAGTTCAGCGCAGCATTATTCATCAGATTACTTATCCATATTATGCATAAATAGAATTATGTCATCATTCCATAGATCACATTTAACTTAACTGAATCACAGTAGAACATCAATGTGCAAATATATCTATCAATATATCATCATTTAAAGCAGAAACGCTTGCACCATTCACAGACCCATATCGTAGATACACATTGAATTCACATTTAGGCCTCAAAAAACAGGAAAATAGAAAGACAATAAAATACACAATGATTTTGCTCAACTTTTTTCATATCATATTAACTTCCACAGAAAACATAAGTTCTCAAAAAAATTCTTCAATCACATATGCAGATCCAACAAGTGCGCAAAATCACCCAGAGCTACTTCCTAGACAATGCCTAAGAATTAACCTACCGAAGAGTTAAGAACTTACAATACATGCAACTCCTCATCTATTTATAGGCTTGTGCCTTTACATTGGTGGTCCACTTAACCAACTTCCTAACTAATTCTTAATAGAATCTACAAAACAATGAACACTATCCACAAAATGTGGTCCAAATCTACAAAATGTGACCAAACTACATAAAATATTCTAAATTTGACTTGCGCACTATTTTCCACCTTGCGCAGCATCCACATGCCACGCAAATATCTTACCCCAAAATTTCCTGCCAATAGGCCCTGAACACAATCTTGTGGCTCACCCTCGAGCCACGTCAACCGATGGAAATAGTGTAGATTTTGACCTTTACCTTGAATTCCTCATACTGCTAGGTAATTTCCTTGACCTGTTCTTTGATTTTTTTTTTTGTAATATCATGGTTGGTCATCAAGTCATGCTCCAATGGGTGATCTTCAATATTTTTGGTGACATCCCTCTTTCCTTCCTGAACTACTTGTAGCACTGAAACCAGCTTGACCGAGAGTTATGCGTCGATCTCCTGGAATGTATCTAGTTCTATCATGTGCCTCTAGTGACCATCCCTAGCCTTTGCAACCCTCTGCCACAAGTCCTTCAGCTCTGCTGACTTTGTGATCTATATAACCGGGGGCATCGCTCTAAGTGATGTCTTCAATGTTTCCAATTTCCCCTCAGCCTCCTGCAACTATGTCGTTAGGTGCTCCAACTGCACATCATGCACTATGCTTCCCCAAAATTTTGTTGTCGCATCAGTAACTTCTTTCGCCTCTCGCTCCATCTCCTCTAGTTGCATCACTAATTCCTCGATAACACTTTTCCTTTCTACAAATTTATCTGGTGGTGTGTCCGGGTGCACCATATCCTATAGGTTTGCATTTTCAATCTGCAACTACGCAATAAAGGCCCCCAACCACATTGAATTTGCCTCCATGTCCAGTTCTGTCATGCTCTCGAATACATGCTGACAAGCCTCAGAAACTGCCTGCTCCAACTGCACTCTGTTGTCTCAGAGATATGCTTTCTTGACCACCAGTCGATCCTACTCCTTTTTCATCTCCTCAATTTCCTTGGCACTCTTAGCCATTAGCTACTCTTTTTCCTTCTGTAATGTCTCAATTGTTCTATGCGCTTCTTCCTCTTTCTCCCACGATATCAAGAATTAACCGTTGATACTATGTTCCTTGTCTACCAACTCCTGATTGGAAACCCTCTGCATATGCACCAATGTCTATGTGTAAAGTGAATTGATGTCTATGGCCAAATATTTTAACTACTGCAGAGAGGCATTGAGATCCTCATTGTTGGTATTGATCGCATGTGGTGGAATTTGCACATTCCTGTTCTGCATTCCAGTGCTGATCAAACCAAGGGTCTTCATAGTTGATGCCTCTGGTCCCTTTTTCAAGACTACATCAACTCAATATTCAAGGTGAGTTATTACCTCACTGAATTCATTAGATGTCCATTTCTTCATTTCCTCCCTCGCTGTGGTAATGGCAATGATAATACAGCTCAACTGCTCCTCTGTCACTGGTGCGGTACCACTGGTCGCACCTTGATTATGTTTCTTATTTATGTGGGATTCCTCAAACTTCCACTTTGCTTCCAAATTGGTAGGTGTCAGGAATAGGTTCCACTAGTGCATCCACTAGTGGACCCATCGACACCTCTTCAATACTAATAGGTTTGCTCCAATCCTGGGGCTAATCCGCCATAATGATCTCCATATCTGCATTAGTAATCTTAAATGTTGTTGGAATCCATTAATTGTCTAGGTCTTGTCGTGCCTGGACATGAATCACATGTGGCCCAATCGTGAATCTAATCACTCTCTAATACTTCATGAGTGTTTTATCCGTCATCCGCGGAACCTTCACCGCTGCCGCCTGCAGCGCCTCCTTGTATATCCAGAATGGAGTGCATAGTCCTTCAGTCGCTTTAATTCTTTCATGTACCATAGGTTTTGGTACCACACATCGACATCCATCCCTTGATAATCATCTGGCTTCATCCAAGCCGCCAGCGCAATCAGAATGAGAAACCAACTATATGAAAATGCGTGCTTCCCCGCCTGAACGGTCAATGCATCCTCTATCAACTGGTTCATAAAAAATAGTGACAAGTTCATTTGTACCCCTTGTGCACACTTATCTATGCAAGAAATGACCCATGAATTTAATTGGTTGGGGCGGTTCATTATGACAACCTTGATTCCTAGGATCCTCGCCGCAATGCGAACCACCCGATCGTTGATATTGTCAATGCGGTATTCCCGTCCGTTGTGCTACAAGTTGTATCTTTTCTTCAACTGCGCAGCTAACCTCCTGTTGTTATATTTCCCCTTGAAGTACTGCGATGGGTCTGTCCCCTCCTTAGGCAGCCCCGTAATTTCTGAAATCAGCACCACAGTGACTGGAACTAGTTTTTCCAACCATAGAATCCATCAATGGAAGCAAGATAGAAGCTACTTCACACATGCATTTACCTCATTCAACCACCCAAAATGTGGCATGTTGATCAGTCCCAAAAATCCTGATATTTCTAAGCCCCACGTCCAGTCATGTAGAATTCATGGTATGGGGCCTCCTCCTATCTGTGCCGCAGGTAGATATGGCTCTTTTGTAATATCTATGGGCACCATCATATCATGGTAATCATACTTCATCCGCATTAGTGAGGGCGCAAAATCCTTGGTGCAAATCATTCCTTGTGGTATCGTATTTATGATTCTTTGACACTACTTTGGGCTTCACATTGGTCCTATAGGGAGGCACATACCCAGGAATATCTGCCATGGATACCCCTGGGAGGGATGATGTCTCCTCATCCCCTGATGTTGATGCACCCATCTATGTAATGGACTCCTCTTGTGCCCATGCATACATTCTATTCTGCCTCTTCTTTTGAATTATGGAATCTACCGAGGCACCCCCCACTTCTTCTTTGGAGCAGATGACAAACCCAATGGCATACTTTCAATTTCTTCCATGGTGCATAATCCAATGACCGGTGAATCTCTCTTGTTGGAAATATCAACTATGACTTACTCACACAACATGTCACACTAGTTCCCCCTCAATGGGAAATCAACCTTACTTCACTCTGCAACTAAACCAACCACCCACAACTCAACTCACTGAAATGCTTATCTACAACTATATCGACAATTCACACCAATGGTGACTTCTAACCGTGTTTAGCCACTTCTTATAGTGCCAAACCGATCTTCGGCCGAATATGACCAAATCATTGTGATCTCTTTTCCTCATCATGACTAAATCATGCATTAATTGCTCGAATCCGTCGTTGATCCTCAATCCAACGGTTGGATCCATCATTAAGACACGTCTCATCCGGGAGCATCGCCAGATAACTATCTTAACTGCTAAATTTATTGCTTATTTGACTCTTTCATGACCCTAAGGCTATTGTGACAGAACTCCCTAACTGTAGTACTGACTCTCCTACTTGCGCATCCACTTCCTATTGGTGCACCATCCTCCTAACTATCATCTCATGCAAAACCACAATTTTTTTTTCCATCACATAGTGCCTCAAGCATCATGTGGCTCCTGGTCCATCTTGTAGGGCTTCATCCTGCTACCATTCACTAGCTTTGGAAGCATCTCTCCATCTAACTATTGTAGTTGTATTGTGCCTCCTAAAGTAATGGAATTAATGAGACATGGTCCTAGCCAATGCATCTACAACTTACTTGGTTGTTTTGCGAACTCGTTGTCATACATCAATACCAGGTCTCCTTGTTGAAACTGTTTGTGCTAAATATGTCGATCATGCCAAGCTTTTTGTCGATCCTTCTCACCGCGTTGGTGAAAACTTGTGACAAAGTAGTCTTCCTTGAGCTACACCAACTAAGCCAAGTGTTCTTCTAGTGATGCCTCATCATCCATGCATGTCACTATAGCTACACATAAACTTGAAACAATGTACTCCATAGGCATTAAATCCTCTTTCACATACACCAATTTGAACGATGTATGTCCTATCAATCTTTTGCAAGTGGTGCGATATGACCATAATACTACTAGAATATTCAAATCCCAATCATCATGGTTCGCATTGCATACCTTTGTAAGTGCATGCTCCAACACTTTATTGAATGCCTCCACTGTACCATTCGCCTATGGATGATACATAGTACTCTTCTTATGTTGTATCTGAAGCTCTTCTTTCAATGCGCTGACTGTGATATTGATGAAGTGACTCCCCTGGTTGCTCATCAATATCCTTGGGAACCCAAATCGAGTGACAATGTTGTCAAACAAGAACCTCACTACTGTTTTAGTGGTGCAATCTACAATAGGTGCAGCCTCCAACCATATTGTCAAATAGTCTACCGCTATAATGATGTACCTCGCACCAGTCCTCTTTCCAGGTGGGTTGATTAGTCCCACGAAGTCCACAACCCATTTATCAAATGGTTGCAACATCACCTGAGGTACCAACAACATCTCATCCCTCCTCGATGGTTTCCCAATTCTTTGATAGACATCACAAGTCTGTGCATAGTCTGTCGCGTCACCATGTAGAGTGGGCCACCAAAGCCCTATGCAGAGCACCTTCCTAGTAGTAGCGTGACCTCCATAGTGTCCATCGAAAACTCTTTGTTAGATTTTCTTAAGATCTGATTAGATTATCTAGGATCTTTATCTGAAAGAATAACAAGTACATCAAAATGCATAAAATGTAAAAGATACACAAGACACGAAATATTTTTCATTGGGGAAAACATAAAGGAGAAAACCCCGCAAAATTATTCAGAATAGTAAGATGATCAAAATCAGTAATAAGAAATGTTTAGCAGCTATCTTTCTCTCCTCCTATGATTGTCTCTCTCTCTCAAAATGAATTAGAGAGTGTATGAGGTGTGTATAAATGAGAGAGAGTGCCTCCCTATTTATACCCTTTAAGTCACTGACCAAATATAAGAATCGAGCCTACATGTCATCTCACAAGGGGCCCACTTCTCCTAGAGATACCACAATTACATATTACATGATGTTACATTGGGGACTATTTCCCCGACTTACAATGGAGGTTGTACCTCAATGTCTAGACACAATTTATACATCCCGTAAAGGGGTAACACACATCCCCAATGGGGTTACAACAACATACAATGATAATAGACATCATAATATCTTTTGAAGTTACAAATACATCAACACTCCCTATTAACTAGGAAGGTATTCTTTCTCTGCACAGTCATCAACACATCTCGTCAGGTCTTCATCACATCATCATCGTCATAGAGTCATAGAGTCTTCATCATAGCTATTTCCATCATATTCTTATAATTTGATCATCATCCCATACTATCTTTCATCAAAAGTTTCTACAGTGCTAACCCTTTTTCATGCTGGATGTAGGCCTAGCCTCCATGTAGGTATTTATCGACAGAGCCAACCCTTTTTCATGTTGGATGTAAGTCTATAGTGCCATCCCTTTTTCATGCTGGATGTAGGTATCTATCTATAAATCCATCCCTTTTTCATGCTGGATGTAGGTCTCCATCTATAGAGCCATCCCTTTTTCATGTTGGATGTAGTTCTACAGTGCCATCCTTTTTTCATGCTGGATGTAGGTCTTCATCTACAAATCCAACCCTTTTTCATGTTGGATATAGGCCTTGCCCTATGAAAGGTCTTTCTCTACATAGCTAGCCCTTTTTAATTTTGGATGTAGGCCTCGCCCTCTGTAGGTTCTTTATCAACAGAGCCAGCCCTTTTTCATGTTGGATGTAGGCCTCGCCCTCTGCAAGGTCTTTCTCTACCGAGCCAACCCTTTTTCATGTTGGATGTATGCCTCTCCCTCTGCAAGGTCTTTCTCTACAGAGCCAACCATTTTTCATTCTGGATGTAGGAATCACCCTCTGTAAGGTATTTCTCTACATAGCCAAACCTTTTTCATGCTAGATGTATGCCTCACCCTCTGCAAGGTCTTGCTCTATAGAGCCAGACCTTTTTCATGCTGGATGTAGGTCTCTCCCTCTACAAGGTATTTATCTACATAGCCAACCCTTTTTCATGCTAGATGTAGGTCTCACTCTCTGTAAGGTGTTTCTCTACAGATCCATCCCTTTTTCATGCTGGATGTAGGCCTCACCCTATGCAAGGTATTTATCATCTCTGCGAGCAAGCCATCAAGTAGGTACATCTCAGGACTTATTATATGCCTATTGCAAAACCTACAAAATCTCCCAGGACTGATTATATGCCACTGCAAAACCTGAAGGAGTGTCCCAGGACTGGTTAGATGCCTTGCAACACCTGTGTACCCTACTATTACCTCATCATATTCAGATCATCTCATTGTCACATGGAGCACAGCCCAGATACACATAAAAAAATACTTACATCAATGACCATGGGAGGCCCAGCCTGCCACCATGTCGAAAATTCTCTCAGCACTTACATCAACGACCATGGGAGGCCCAGCCTACCACCATATTGGAAAGGCATATGTGTATCTGCGTCTTTCGAACTCATCACTTCCCCTCGGAAGGAACCTCAATCTGAAATACACCAAGCTTCTCTCTAAAGTATTCAAACTTCACTCTGGCCATTTCTAGCATAGAATCACATCAGGACTGATTACGTCTAAGGATAACCTGTGAGCTTATTCAGGATTGATTACATCCGAGGACAACCTACAGGACTAATTTTGTTTGAGCAACCTACGAGCTTAATAGGGATTTTATGCTCAAATAACCTATCTCACTGGCTATGCTAGAACTCATCACTCCCTCTTTCGAGAGATCTCAATCTGGATCACATACTAGAGCTTCACTACTCCTCTCTTGACTGTACTTAGCACCATGCAGAACTGCATCATGCCAAAGTAGTAGCCCATACTGGATCTCATACTGAAGAAGAAACCCAAGGTGCTATTCTTCTTATTGGTGCTACCAATCTGAATAAACATAACCATGCAGGTTAGTCTTCTGATTCATATCATAATTGAGCCCATACTCAACTGTACCCTTTAGGTACCTCACTGCATGATTTGCAACCAAGTGAGCATGTCTCGGATCCGTTAGGAATTGGCTCAGGTTTTTCACAGCAAAGCATGTGTCTGGTCTTGTATTTGTCAAGCACATCAACAAACAAATCATGTGATGATACATCATGGAATCAACTGTCTCTGATGAAGCATCACTCAATAGCTTCAGATTTGATGCCATAGGTGTGGCCATGGCCTTGAAGTCCATCATCCCGGACCTCTTTAGGATCTCCACTACATACTTCCCTTGTCTGAGGGAGATTCCATCCACACTCTGCCACACCTCCATGCCTAGAAAGTAGTGCATCATACCCAATTCCTTTATCTCAAACTCAACAGCAAGTCTCCTTCTTGCATCTTTAATGAGTTCCTCTTTTCTTGTCAGGAACACGTCATCAACATATAACAGGAGCATCACTGGTCTTCCACCTTCAAACTTGAAGCAAAGGTTGGAATATGCTTTACTCTCAATAAATCCTAGAGCCATCAGTAATATGTCCATCTTGTCATACCATGTCAAACCTCAGGATCTTCTACAGTCACTCCCTTTGAAGCAGAGCATCATTCTCCATCTGCCTTTCATACTCTATGTATTGAAACATTTTGTACTAGAGTGACAAGTAGCTTCCTCTGCTTCTAATATTCTATGTATCCATCTAGGTTCATTGGATACCAAGATACTCTACCTTGAACCTTTTGAAAATTTCTTCTCGCACCCATATGTGAGCTTGTCATCCTCTATAGGCTTTCATCTTCAACCTTGTAGCAAAGGTTAATATATTCATCACTCTAGGTGATCTTCATGCTCCTCATTATGTGTTATCGCATGGGTTACTTTTGAGCTTGTATAAGGAATTCTCTAATTTGCACACATGAGTTTTCCTGTCATGTGTCTCAACTCCCAGTGGCTGCAAATGTCTCTTCATAGTCTATGCCTTCTTTCTGTGAGAAGCCTTGTGCTATTAATATTTCCTTGTATCCCATGATGTTTCCATATACTGCATGTTGGATCATGTAGATCCATTTGGAAGACACTACGGACTTCCCTTCATGTCTCGATACCACATCCTAGACATCATTATTCTTGAACTGGTACAAATACATCAACATGAGTCTACCTGTCATGAGTCGTACAAGGCATTCTCTAATTTGCACACATGAGTCTACTTGTCATATGTATTAACTCCTAGTGGCTGCAAATGTCTCTTCATAGTCTATTCCTTCTTTCTGTGAGAAGCCTCGTGCTATGAATCTTGCCTTGTATCCCATGATGTTTCCATCTACTGCATGCTGGATCTTGTAGATCCATTTGGAAGACACTATGGACCTCCCTTCAGGTCTCGATACCACATCCTAGACATCATTCTTCTTGAACTGGTGCTCTCCTTCCCTTTATTCTTGGCTACTTATTCATAGCGGGAAGGCTCTCCATCAATTATGACGCTCAATAGTGTCACATAACTAGAGTGTGTCTAAGGCCTCTTTCTTTCTTTGAAAGTATCGTCATACTATTCTTCATCTTTTATTATTTCTCATGCCCAAGGTGGTCTTCATCTCTCGAGGTGGATCTACTATTATCTTTATATTCTTCTGAAGCTCTTTGTTTCTCCATGGTGTCTTTGACATAGGAAGCTTCAAGTTCCTCTTCTGAACTGTCGTTACTTGTTAAGTTGGCATGATCTACAAGCCAATTTCATTTGCATGATTAGAAACATATCATAATTTCCAAAACATATTAGTAGTGACAAATATATGTCACATAGCCATGTGACTATTTTAGCCAATGCTACAACATTCATCCATATCATTGTGCTGAGAGGCACTCTGCAACCCAGTATGGGGGAGATCTTGTAACGTTACGTAACATTACGTAACGGTATGTAACATTATGTCGGCTATAAATAATACTGCCTATTATGAGGGAGATGTTGTAACGTTATGTCGGCTATAAATAATATTGTCAATTATGAGGGAGATGTTGTAACATTATGTAATGTTATAATGTTATGTGGGATATAAATAATATTATCGATTATGAAGTAGATGTTGTAACCTTACTTTTTACTTGCCCTTGTAAAGTTATATAAAGTTACTTTTTACTTCTAAAAAGTAAAAAGTAATAAATATAATTTTATAAAATAAATTTATAGAAACTTCAACTTATTTTCAACTTATTAGAAATTTATAAAACTATTCCAGAATATCAAGCCATAGCTATGCCTCTTTTGAGGGAGAACATCAGTATGAGAGATTTTGCTCAGATGAATGGCTTTGGACTGCCTCTGGGTGCTGTTTTTTTTGGGTGCTACTTTTTTCGACATCAAAAGTGACAATGAGAATAATATGAATGGTGGCGATAAATCGCTTAGATGCAGAAGTAATGAGGGACCATCACATAGTAATATTTCATGTGCAATTCCAAGAACCATGCAAAACCACAAGATAGATTTCAAATTGTGTAATCCTAAGGTATTTATGCCCATGGTATTTGGCAGCTTGGTGGAGAAGCATAAAGGTAACCATGTTGAAATGGTAGCAATGGAAGTCGTGAAGAGAATAATTCTGGCACATGTAGCATTGGGCAGATATCTTGCAAGAGCAAAGATAATGATTCACTTGGTAAGCAGAGTAAGGAAGAGTCAACTTGTCAAGGAACATCAAGTAGCTGAGGACAACCATATATGTTGGGTTTATCTAAATAGACTACACCATTTATTTTACTAGTGTTCTTGACTACTATATTGCCATGTTCAATATATGGAATCCACTTCCTCTACCTTGGCTAATTATATATCACTTAAACAAATTATTAATGCAAAGTCATATTTCTTTCTTGAAGATTTCACATACATGCAAGATATTTGAATTAGGTTATCTTATCTAATAACAACCGAAGAAGGAAATCGAAACATGGATTATGAGAGCGAAATGTCTCTCATGCTTCAGGCATATGCCGAAGTAGTTAGTAGTCGTACAAAGGAAGAGGAAGTAGTTGATGGTCTTCGTGTAATGAATCCCAAACTGAATTGTACCTCGAATATATCAAAGTATTATTTTTGCTGCTTTCTAGTGACTTTCATGAGGTGTTTTCATATAACGAGAAACACGACCAACGGCAAAGGAAAGGTCAAGATGGGATTGAGTCAAGTATAAGAGACTACCAACAAGATAACGATACAAGGTGGCATCTACTTCAGGGAAAGTACAAGTGGTAGAAAGTTTGACTCCAGACTGTAAGGGAGAAGGGGCTGGTTTACAATCTTCCATGTGAAAGCGACAAAGAAGGTCACAAGTATACTTATACTGGGAAAGAAAGATTCCTTCTATGGTTTGCAAGACTTGGAGACCAAGAAAATAATGCAAATGTCCTAAGTCTGACATTTCAAAATTTTGCTTGAGACTGGATTTCACATGGGTTTAAAGTTTAGGGTCACTACCAGTAAGGATAAGATCATCAACATAAAGAACAAGTATGATGAGATGGTTTCCTACTTTCTTGGTATAGACATTTGGGTCAAAATGGCATCTAGAAAAACCAATGTCAAGGAGAAAGCTATCCATTTTGGCATAACAAGCTCTAGGACCTTGCTTAAGGCCATATAAGGATTTCTTAAGGAGACAGACAAGGCTAGAGTTATCCTGAACATATCCAGGAGGTTGTTCCTTGTAAATTTATTCCTGTAAATAACCATATAAAAAGGTTTGCCATTACACCAAAACCTGTAGATGTTGATGAACATTTGAAACCCAACACAAGGCCCTATCACCAGGAGTGGCGGTTAGTCCACTTGTTTTTATATTCCCAGAGGTGCGGTGGTTATACCATGTGGAGGTTGTACCGATACTCCAAGATTATGTTGTCCCCACCTAATGGTTTTATGGATTATTGTCCCTCATCTCTCAGATATGAGATTAGGGAAGGCCAAATTGGTATTTGAACTTTGGAGGTGCCAGGGATTATGGACTTAATGTACCAAACCTTGCATTTTTTCATTTTTTAATATACTATGATTCTAATTCTTGATGAGGGTGTAAAGGTCAACCAATTTGTTGGCCAAGGATAAATCAGTAATTGGAAAACACCAAATTAGTTAGATACTAATTCTTAAGAATTGATACAATAAAATGGAAAATTCGTTGGTAACAAATCAACATGTATTGATCTTAAAATAACTTGTGTTTTACTGGAAAGATAGAATAGCTTTCTTCCTGAATTCAGTGATGCTACACATTTTGATTGTGTCATCTTATTTTACCCATAATGATGTTCCAGTAGGTGATATGCATTATAATGCATTATATTGAAATAACCTTTTTATAATAAAATTTATTTGTAGATGTACTAGTAAGATCATGATATCTAATGTGTTATAATGATAAGACCAAGAACCCATGCCGTTTTAATTTTTTGCCTTTGCAATATCACAACATCATTGTATTATTTTTTTCCTTATAAATCAATATTTGGCACAGCTTTGTTGTTAGAGTTTGCACTTGCTTTGGTTTTGTCAATGGTAGACTGAACAATACAGGTTATACTGGTATAATTTTAGAGTTGGATTCTTCATTTCAAGGAAACTAAAATTTCTTTATATCAGATAATTGGTAAACTGCAGGGTTTTGAGGTTGTTTTGCGTGGCCAAGCAACCATGGAGCACATATTTTTTCCAGCTATTGGGGCATTGCGAAGTAAAGACATTGAAGGAGCAAGGATTATGTTGAGAATTGCATTACAAATTCGTTTGGTGAGGAATGTGAGTATGGTGTTCCTTACATCTTATGATATGTGCCCCCTTTTAGCTCTAGATGATCCACTTCTTAAAGAATGTATTGACCCCATTGATGCTCTACATGGTCTCATTCAGTAAGGAACATCACGTAACTATTTAGTCTTGATTGAGGGCATGCTTCACTATTTTCTTAATTTTGCACAGTTATGGAAACCAGCTTAGAGCTTGCATTAAAGAAAGAAATAAATAACATTGATAACTAAGCTTAGGCGATCCATTTAGAAAATCATATATACTTCATTGTATCATTTGGTCGTGTCGGATTCCCAAAAATTCCACTCCTTATTTCATATTGACATTGTCATTGCAATGGGATTAAATTTTAGTTCCATTGTCTGAGATCATGTGCCCACATTTGAGCATTTTCTAACTTGGTGGTGACACAACTCTTCAACATTTTGGTTGAGCTTGGGAACAATATTATTTTCATGTTGAAAGTAGCATATGATGCTAATACTTGTCACTGTCTTCCATGATATAATGTTAGCTTAGTTGCATCCTTAAGATGATAATAAAGGGTTTCTTTTGTTTATGTGCTTCTGGTATGTTGGGAAGAGCCTTATTTGTAATACCAAATAGAACACTATTATTGTTGTAACTTCTCTATCGAACCTATCAAATTTTGCTTATCCTCTGTATTGGTAGCATCTTAAGTCTCTCAATTTTATTTCATGTATTCTATTTAAGAACTGTGAGGTTAGAAAAAAAATTGTCAATTGAAATTTGTACTTTGCAAGTTCTACTATACAACTTGATGGTTACTCGAGTCAAATCTGCACTTACTGTCCTTTTTAATTCCCATTTGTTCTTCCATAAAATCTTTTGATTTGCAGAAAAGGTGATGAATGAACCAAGGCAAGGTATCAAGTAAATTGTTGTCAAGGTGGAGATTTGTTGCAATACATGACAACAAATTTAGCAAAAAGGGGGTGCAACAATTCTTATAATAAATGCAACAGTTCATAACAATGTTTGTAATTAAACCTATAACAATGAATCATCTTGAGATATAATATTATTGAACTTGGAATAACAATATAGGATAAATGGATTTCGCTCATTAAATCAGATTCTTGTAACTATAAGAAGTATGTTATATATGTAAGCTTGCAGAGGCATGCATTGGCAAAGAGTTGTAAGCCTATTGTTGGGTAATATATAATTTGTGATCTCTAGGATTGAGAAATAAGAATACCTATTCATTTTCCTGTGATGTCTCCTTGACGTTTTCTCAAGTTTTTACCACGTAAATCTCTCTATTTTATGTGATTGAAGCTATGTCTTATGGAATGTTGTTTATGTTATTAGCATGGGTAATGATGTAGTACTTTTCTCTTAGCATATTTTTTTAGAGCCTTGGTGTGTGAGGTTTGAAAGAGACCCATGGAAGGAGGAGTTGTAAGAGCCTGTGATCACCCCTATACAAGAGCATGAGTAGTGAGATATGGTTCTATGAATGCAGCCACATGCTACTAGGAAAGTAGTTGTTGAAGCAACTGGCTATATATCTGTCCACTTAAAACTATGCTTGCATCACTATGACATAAGAAAATTAATTATTAATGCATTGATATATATATAGAAGATCGAGGTAGATCATTAATGGAATTAAAGATAGCTTCTATTGGTTGGAAGTGTGAACCAATAAAATAAGAGTGGATTTGTTCTTGGTAGCTTACCTAGGAATGAGTCCCTCAAGGTTTGATAGTTCCTAGAGAAGTTAAAGAGAGGATGGATTTTTTCACCTAGTCAGAAGATGGAATTTTGGAATAAGAGAGGAGACATGTCAAGTCAGTTAAAGATTCGTGAAAGAATATTCCCTTGGTTGGTTGTAGTGATTGAAGATTTGAAAGAACTCTATTGAATTGTTGGTGGATTGACCCAGTAGACTCTACCTATACATATGTTTCTCAAGTCTTGGAACAACATGCATTGAGGCACCATTCATGAAAGAGAATAGAGCACTCATGAAGGAGGGAGCTTGCAAGCACCGAACAATCAACGTGGTTATCATTGGAAAGACTTATTGTCAAAAGGATATTAAAAGAATGTTGATTTGTGATGAAAAAAATGCATGTGGCAATATAATTAGGACTCACTCTCCCCAACTGACAAACCATCAGGTGAAAATCAAACACCTCGATCAAACCTTTACGGTGGAAAAATACCCAAAGGAAGCAGGAACCTACTGAAAAGTGACCTCGGGGCACCAATCTCTGTCACACCCTAACAGGTGCCTTATGAACAATAGCCCCAGAGACTCCATTTCAGCCCACATATTCCTTGCAGGTAGCCGTAAGGGTTTAGTTTTGGACATACTCCAAGTACTCTCGGGTATATCTGGAGTCCCCCCTTAGCCTAATTTAATCAACTCATACTTCAATCTTAACTTTAAACATACCAAGATGCAGTCACAAAACATTCACCTCAAGCACATGCAAGCACATTGATTTGCTTGATTTGACTCCATTCTAAGGCATTGGTCATTTTTTGTTATATATATATATATATATATATTGTGTATCAGTTTTGTGCTTTTGTGTGTTTATATTCGTATCTTGTCATCTTTTGTCTATAGTTAAATTATTCAAACTCTTAAATAACTGATTCAGTTTAACATCACCACACTAAGTAATTCTCCTTAGTAACTTAATAGGGTCTATTCCCCTTGGATTCATTAGGAGTTGAGCCTAAACGGAGGAGTCAATAACAAGGTGACAGCCTTGACTCGAGACTTGCCCCCAAGGACACACCGAGTGGCTTGAAGATTTCTACCACGTGACCCAGGTGTGTGAAAAGGCGGCAACACACTACACCATTCAAGAAAGTAGTTTTGACATCCATTTGGTGTATCTTCCATTTCATTACTGCAGCCAAAGCAAGTATTGATCTGATGGAAGTGTATCTAGCTACAGGAGCAAAGGTTTATTCATAATCTATTCCTTCCTTCTGTGAGAAGCCACGAGCATCAATTATTGCTTTATATTTCTCTATGCTACCGTCTGCATCATGCTTGATCTTGTAGATCCATTTGGAAGTTACAAATGACTTTCCTTCTGGTCTTGGGACAACATCCCAAACATTGTTCTTCATGATTTATTGATATTCTTCGATCATCCTTCCATTCTTTCCATTCTGCCACTTGTTCATAACTGGAAGTTTCTTCTTTGATAAAGTCACATAGTAAGGCTACATAACTGGAACAAGATCTAGTTCTCTTTCTTTCTCTATGATTTTCTTCTCGAGCCCCATATCTTTCTGCAACTTGGATAATTTCTCGTACCCAAGCAGGTTTCCTCTTGTGAGGATTCTTCTCCTAAGGTGGATCTACAGGTCTTTGTGGTTCTTCAAATTCTCGATCTTCTTATTGAATTTCTTCATTCATGGTTGTATCATGAATTGGGATCTTTGGATTCTTCAGGTTCTTCAGTAGGTCTCATTCTGGATTTGTTGTAAGCTGTGTCTTCATCAAATGTTACATCCCTGCTGATGTCAAGCTTCTTGTATCCTAGGAAGTATATTCTGTAAGCCTTCGAGCTTTCAGAGTATCCCACAAATATACCCTTCTTTCCTGAAGGATCTAGTTTTGTTCTCTTCTCTTTTTGGTATGTGTATGTACACTGGACAACTGAATATTCTGAGATGGGTTTCCGAAAGTAGTTATGGTCTGCCAAGAAAATGAAAATGAAAGCGGTGATGGAGATGTTTGACCAATTTGTTACGAAATGTTTTCCATGGGAGAGGTTACGAAACAATTGCCATGAAAACATCT
Source organism: Pseudotsuga menziesii (assembly GCA_001517045.1). Classification (NCBI taxonomy): domain Eukaryota; kingdom Viridiplantae; phylum Streptophyta; class Pinopsida; order Pinales; family Pinaceae; genus Pseudotsuga; species Pseudotsuga menziesii. The sequence continues at coordinate 561,672 of LPNX010789213.1, read as the reverse complement.
CTTTCATTCAAACTACATTTTCTTATGGATTCATCATAGAAACTCATGTACAATGTGCATAGATGAGCCTGCAGCGTTTACCGGCTTAAACGATGTGGATTAATAATGCGTTAACTTGTTTTCACCAAGTTAGTGAAAACAATATTGGCATAATGCGTTAATTTCTCAGTCATTTTTTCTTAATATTTTAATTTTAGCAGAAGTGAATGTTTGATGTTTGGTAATACAAAGCTCTATTTGAAATAGAGTGAACTGACATTTTCTTAATATTTTAATTTTAGGGTTGAAATTACTAAGATATGCATGGATTTAGGATGATAAAAGTGTTGTAGTATGAGTCAATCAAACTTGTAATATTAGTAATAAGGTGGATAAAGAAGTTCCTCTATAAGTGTTGGAGATGATATTACAAGTAATCGTAGGAAGGATATCAACACTTCATGCATGTGTCTCTATTTTTTTTTAAACATAAAACGTTTGATATTAGATGAGTCAAAGAGATTTACAAAGAGAAATATAATGATATATATAGCTATGAAGGGGAAAATATGATACTATGATCCAAATCCTAGGATCTATCAAGCGCGGAGAGGGATAAAATCTCTGGATGTGCAAACCTCTTCTTAGGTATTGCACACAAGGAGTTATTCAAGGAGAGATTTGCACCTCAGGAGATTTGATCCCTCTCGGCGCTTGATAGAGCCTAGGATTTGGATCCGAGCTGGTGTATACATACCATAAATTCTATATGCATTATACCCTAATGTTATCAAGAGTGTGTACTAATCCTAATATTCCAGCAAAGAGGTTTCAATCTAGATAAGTAGTAATGGAATGTAGTACACCTTACCCATCATGTGCAATTCAGTAGTATAAATGTAAATACTCAAACATGCATAACACATCAACTGAATATCAAAAAATGCATAACCAAATAATATCATGAAATTCCAATTGAATACTCATCTTTATTTGTTTCGTGGGTAGACTCCTTCTTGAGCCTTCAACTTCATCATATTCTTCATTTATAACAAAATCATTTCTTATCCAAATGCTAAGATGGATAAGAGGTTCTTCAAGAATTGAGTCCTTCATATTCCTCATTGCTTGAGGGATCTTCTTTGAATCATGAGAGCTTGATCTTCAGTTTCTTATCTTTGTTTTCACTCTTCCCAGAGTCTACTGAAGGTAATCACTTTCTTTTATCACACATTCCTTGAATGAATGAATCCCATGATATTGGGAGGCCATTCAAGGTGGTTATATCAATATATTATTCTTCTTCTATTACTTCGTCATAGAATCGAACACTTCCTTTTGGTGTATTCAAGGATGAAACATGAGGGATGATATGATCTTTAATAGAATCTACAATGATTCTCTTGGCTCTACCCTTATCCTCATCTCCCTCTGGCTCGTAGAAATTCCTTACTAAAATACTGATCTAAGTGAATTTCTTCAAGGATCACAGAGTTCCTATACTTACATACTTGGAAGTTGTTAGCTTCACCAATATTTTCATCAATATGGTGTTTCATCATTTTGAAATGAGAACCTCAAATGTAAATAGCAAAAAAATAGATCTTATTGATTTGAGGTGTCCGTCCTGGTTCTGGAGCTGGCTGACTAGGGTTTGTTAGAGAAACCCTAATTTTCAAAGCTTGGAATTTCAAACTTATGATTGGATAGAAATATAAACCTCTTCAAGGTGAGCTATCCAATGTACTCCTTTTCTGAAAACAGTGGAGGGAAGCTCCTGGAACAGGAAACCCTAGCTTTGCAATTTTTTCTGCAGAAATGACTGATATTTCTTCTGTTGTATCTCTAACGTTTCAGATCCTTAAAGTTTGAAACTTATCACTATGATATCCTGATAATTCTTCTTTCCTCCCCACAGGTTAGAGCAGAAATGGATTCTCCAAGTGGGACTTATGCTGAGTTTCCAAAGGTGACTGTTGTTGGGGCCTGTTTCGCATAACGAACTTGTACAGACTGCCACGTGTCACTGTTTCACATTTTGGATATGAAAAATGTACCACATAAGCTAAATTATATTCCCTACCTATAAAATCTTGCAAAATTTCATTTGGACCTTCCTATCCCAAGATATATAAAATATCCCTAGGTAACATATTTATGACTGTATTCTGGAGGAGGCTGGAACCCTGATTTGGAGGAACCATATCTCCTGAGGTATAGCGAATCTAAGGCTGAAAATATTACACAATGTAAAGAATGAATTTCTCTTCAGTATGTAAAATTTTTGTCTTTTGATCCTTCTCCAATATCATGTTATAGCGAAAGTGATAGGATTACTAAATTCAATCGTCTAGGGTTTTTCAGGCATGAAACCCTAATTTCTATTAGCTTCCATTGCAGCTATTTTTTGGCTGCACAATGAAAATTATCTGATTTAGAAACTACTACCACCAATAGGTGCACCCTAGTGAGGCGAGTTATGATATCCCTCCTTGATTTTTGATCCATGGAGAGAACACCTTCAACTAGGAATCCCTAGTTCTCGTAGCTGCACAATGCCTTCTTTCATAGAGGCTCCGATACCATTTTAGATTTTCTTAAGATCTTATTAGATTATCTAGGATATTTATTTGAAAGAATAACAAGTACAACAAAATTCATAAAATGTAAAAGATACATAAGACACAAATATTTTTCATCAGGGAAACCATAAAGGAGAAAACCCCGCAAACTTCTTCAAAATAATAAGATGATCAAAAGTAGTAATAAGAAATGTTTAGAAACTATCTTTCTCTCCTCCTATGACTATCTCTCTCTCTGAAAACGCCTTAGAGAGTGTATGAGGTGTGTATAAATGAGGGAAAGAGCCTCCCTATTTACACCCTTTCAAGTAATTGACCAAATATAAGACTTGAGCCTACATGTCATCTCACACGGGACCCACTTCTCCTAGAGAGACCACAATTACATATTACTTGAGGTTACACTGGGGACTATTTCCCCGACTTACAATGGAGGTTGTATCTCAAGATCTAGACATAATTTAGACATCTCGTAAAGGGGTAACACACATCCCCAGTGGGGGTACAAAAACATATAGTGATAATATAAATCAGAATATATTCCGATGTTACAAATACATCAACACTCCCGCATGTGCCTCTGCCAATATCTGACCTTGTTCATGTGGTAGGACACATCACCGTAAGATCTCATCTAGTCCTAGTTGATAGAGTTGTCCAACAATCATTTGGAAATCTGTGGCCTTAATAACCAACTTCTTCTTCCGAGTTGTAGTAAGCTCTTCTAGTGTTGTTCTCGTCTCCAAGAAATGAATTATTTGGTTATAGTAATCATCAACCATTTCGACTCTGAATATTCACACATATGGAAACCCATCTTCACTGTTTGTTGGTTATTCACCTGTTTCAATTCAAGAGAAATTATCTGGGCCCAAATTCAAGTGACTCAGCTTCACAATTATCTCAAAATCAAACTCGTGAAAAAGAAGTAGACAACGACATATATTCCCCCCCAACACAGGCATATTGACCAGATATTTCAATGCAGAATGGTCTATGAACATCTTGAAATGACCGCCCAATAGGTAATGTTGAAACTTCTGTAGCACATATACCATTTCCAAACCTTACCTCTTTGTGGTAGTATAATTCTTCTCCGTGGATGACAGCTTCTGAATCGCAAAAGAAATTAGGTGCTCAAGATCTCCTTCCCCTGGTTGCGCCAACACCACTCCTAATGCAATAAATGATGCATCCACATGGACATGGAACTCCTTATTCCAAATAGGAAAAACCAGTATTGGTGCAGGTGCCATCTTCACCTTTATTATCTCAAAATTTCACTGACACTCCTGACTCCATACAAAGACCGCATCCTTCTTCAGTAATCACTCCATAAGAGTTGTGATCACAGCATAGCCATAAATGAACTTGCGGTAGTATCATGTGTGCCCCTGTTAACCCAAAAAATCACCTGACTTGCTCCATATGGCTTACACCACATGAATACATCCATTTCATAACCCTTATTGACCCCCACACCCTTATGTAACCCATGCTTTCCCCTCAAAGGATTAAAAAACATAAAAAAATGGCTTAAAAACCCATAAAGGAGCCAAAATAGCTCACAAAGGGGCTAAAGCCTTCAAAAGGGGGCTAAAACCTCTAAAAGGGGCCTAAAAACCCCAAAAGAGATAAGAAAGGGGCGAAAAGGGATGAAAACCCTAATCAAGGGCTAAAAACCCTAAAGCAAAGAAAAAAGATATAAATAAAGGGGTGGGGGTCATTCTCAACACACTTATTCTCTTCCTATGGTTAATCTGTCGGTATGAGTGCCTTGAGAAACCATCATTCTCAAGCCATTCATCCCTCTCACTCCATTTGCTCCACTAGCCAAACTTCATGTATATTGAGCATTTCTCCATACCACCCAACCTGGTAGAGAGGTAGCTTCCTGAGCTAGGTCATGGTGGTCCCATTTGAAACCAAAGGTAGAAGGGATATGATTTTATTTCTGTTGTTAGTTCTCGTTTTATACATTATTTTGATACATATGTTGTGAATTTTGAAGTTGTGTTGCAGGTTCTCCATTGGTTCTCTCTAACAACTTGTTGCAGGCTTTATTTCATCCACTTGACTCTATCCTTCCATCCTATAGATGGAAGGTAGGTGCAACCGCATGTAGCCAGGGCTTTTGCCCAGCTACAGTTTCATGACTCTGTCGGGTTGATCCCACATGATCCCTGGAGTTTAGTAGTTTTTATAGATTTTAAATAGTTGATCAATAGTTTTCTTTCATTTTCTTCACTATCATTTCTTTCTAGTTTCTTTCATTCGGCCACAGTACTAGTTACTGTCAGTCGTCCTTTGATAATCCCCATATTTGCAAATCATTCAACTATGCAAAACGACTGAATTGGATTTCTAGAAAATTCACCTATGTTCGGTCACGTTTTCCTCCAAAAATGTTGATAAATTCGCAAATCTATTCAATGTTAGGTGTAAATGGGCATGTTTTAGAAGTGGGTTTTCAACCGTTTGAGCTAATGCCTCACGGTTTGATCACAATACTCCCCACAAAAACATGTCTTCTATAGGTGCGCGATCTGTTTTTAAATACTGTGTATTAACATAGTAAACTTTCTGACTTTCAGATTGCCTGTTTGCTTCTATTCGGATTGTCTGTGTAGCTCAGCCGCCTTTGTCTAGCAGCCTGTCTTTTATTGCAAGTAGTTTTTAAGTTCGTTTGTTTGTGTGGTTATCTATTTGCAAGTAAAAAATCTGTCCAATGCTTGGTTATATTTCTGCATAGTTCTTTTATTTCAAATATTAAAAAGTTAGTGGAAATCAACCTCCTTTCCCAGCTCTTCCTCCTCTACTCAGTCATCACCCTTCAGGGTATTCTGAGATAAGATGAAGGGTTGAGAAAGTGTAGTAAGAGGCACCTATTCTTAGCATTGTTTCCAACCATTAAAAACAAGTGTCTTGGAAGCTAGAGGGGGTGGAGACCATGGGGGGTCTCATGGCATTCGCGTACTCCTTGTTGAGAAACCTTGCACTTGAGGAGTGACCTATGGATATAAAGCTGGGCTTGTTCCCACTTTAATGAGAGCCCAACACTCTTTCTTGGCCAAAGAGGAATACAAGAGCAGGGTAGACATGGTACATATTTACATTCACTTATTTGAATAGTTGCATGTTCAGTTTTGTTTTAGCTTTACTGGTTTTTACACATTACAGGTTTCCCATTGTCCAATCTAAACAGAAAAATAGAGACAACTGCTAACCATATAAATAGCAGAAAATAATTTAAAACGGTACTCACACATTTAAAATGCACACAACCACACCACTTAATCCAACCAAACTCGGTTCAGGAAACGAGCGAACCTCTAAAATCAATCAGTTTACTCTAAATCAAAAAAATTTACAGTTTGAGGACATAATTCCCTGACTTCCTTAACTGTGGGAAGTGCTTGGGATATGCCCTAAAAATCATTGTCAGGAGTACCACGGGAACCCCAAAGTAGTTGGCCAACAAGAGGAATTTATAATCGAAACGGGCCAACGATCCCTTTCGATTGAATAGTAAAACCTGTCAGGAAAAAGCCAAGCATTGTCTTCTTGCAGTCTTGGTGGCTGAGAGACCACCTACAAGCCACTAGGAAGCCATTAAACCGGGGTCCAGATCTTCGTTACTAGTTACTACTAGAAATACACTATTGATCCATCACGTTCCTCCTCTTGTCTCAAGGGGGAATCCCCTCAGTTTGGACCTTTAAACCAGCACCGTCGAGACCATACTCGACAACCCTCTTCACCATGATAAGGCCACACAACCTCTGACTCTGACTTAGATTCATACCAATCTGAGCCACATTTGCATATTGCACCGTCTAGCGCCATGGCTAGCGCAAACTCGGATCCTTTCTTAGGAGGGGTGAGCGGCAGAGGACCCATGTCCATGCCTCACCTCATCACCAACATCCCTGTTGGTGGTCCCAATGCCATGACACATACCGTCATAAGTCAACTTCCCATTAGTAGTGGACCCACACCAATCCCCATCCTTACTACTATGCTACCATTTACACCTAGTGGTAGTGGCCCTGTCATTCCCACGGTGCCCCCATTCACACCTGGGGGTAGTGGACCAATTGGTACCACTATACCACCTCTCATACCTAGGGGTAGTGGCTTGTTCAACACCATCCTGACTATCACTGTCGCGGGAAGTCAACTTCAAGTGCCCCCAATAATGCAAGGACACCAAGTTCCTGCAAAATCCAGCACCATTACCACCCCCCCACACCAACTTGGGGCTAATCTCTCATTCATGGCACACCTAAAATTTCCTGATTTGGATAGATTAACCAATGACCCAATCTGCCACCAACCCCACTGGCCTCCTATGCCAACTAAGCTCCCATCAGACATCCCAAAGTTTGAAGGGAAGGTAGGGGAGTGCCCCAAAAACCATATCATGACATTTCTTATGTGGTGCTCATCAAACAACATCATGGATGATTTAATTAGACTCAGGATATTCCAGTGCACCCTCACAGGCACCACAGTCAAGTGGTACATTGAGCTTCCGCAAGCTGCCTACCCAAGTTTCATCTCTTTAGCCTTCATGTTCCTTTAGTATTTCCAACTCCCTGTCCGCTATGATGAGGGCATGGAGATACTCCTATCTTGCCGCCAAAATATGACAACTCATATAAGCGACCACATCCACTAGTGGCGGCGATGCCGGAGCTTGTGCAAGATCTAGCTGGAAGATAGGATATTCATCGATTGGTTTTTAAAGACCTTGCTACCACCCATAGATAAGGACGTCATCTTTGAGCACCCCTAGTCTAAGGAAGAGGCCATCTTGAAGGCACAACAATTTGATTTAATTTATGCACAATCAGGGGACCTATACACCATTCTTCTTGACGCTCCCCATGCTGGTACCTACCACTGTGATACATTGGGGGCATCTCATGCTGCGGATGGAATCATAGGTTCGACTTCCCATCATCCACAATACCATGCAACACCTCCTATGATGCCACCACAACCAAGTAACACCACTAGTGTTTCCCACCCTAACCAACCCCCTGACTACTCAAGATTGATGTCTCATTCCGGAGCCACAGTGTTAAAATCAGGTATTTCTTCCCCTTTCTTCTGTAGAAAGGGGACCAGCTTCAGTGTAGGGACCACAGACTATCCAGGTGTGCTAGCAGTCGGTACTTCTGGGTCCTAAACCTTGGGGTTCCCCATGTCTTGGGTCTGTCCTCCAGCAGTGTCAGAGGCTGACTGTTCTGTCTCTGTCTGTGTCAGCTTTAGCCTCTCTGTTTCTTGCTTCTATAGCTCCTCATCAAGCTTCTTTTTTCTTTCTTCTTCTTCTTTTCTCGTGTCTTCTTTTTGCTTTTGGGCTGCTTCTTGGGCAGCTTTTCTTTTTTCTTCTTCTTCTCCCTGCAGCTTCATGTGCCAATCTTTGGGCATCTTCAATTCTCTTTCTGGCTTCTTCATCAGCTTTGGCTTGTTCATCCGCTCCCTTCCCACCTTTTGTGGTAATCTTCTTCTTGAACCTTCTCCTTAAGCCTGCTAGATTCAATGCACTACGGAAGACGGATTCTTCCCTATCCCAATGGTGGGTGTATTCAAAATGTACGTTGTTTTCCTTGCAATGTTCAGCCACTTTACCGCGGGAGTCATTTCGATGGAATGGCATCTTGCCAAAATGAAACCTTTCTAATTCTTCTACAAACTCATCAGCTTTTTTCACTCTGGTAAACCTGTAACTTCCTAACTTGAAGGGAAAAGGAGGATAGGCGGTCTTCTTATGCTCAAACAGAAAGCTCCCTATTCCATCCAGGAAGACTTGCCTGACGGCCTCCTTATGGATGATGTAGTCTGTGGCGTATTGGGGTAATAAGGAGGGTGCTTTGGAACCCCTGAACATTCTAAAGTAAAGGCCATCCTCGGTCAAATAATACTTTGCATATTCTTCAATCATTTGCAGTGCCTCTTCTGACATGCAGTTACCTTCCTTCAGAAAAATGAGGCTATACAATGGCATGATGAAGTGTTCACAGACTTCCGGGTAATGACTGTGGTACTTGTGTGCCCATAGTGGCTTATATGCAGAATACACCGACATCCTTTCTCTATCCCAAATACACCATAGTCTAGGGAAAGGCTGATTGCACAATATACAGTCGACAAGTATGGAACTCTTGTAGAATTCAGACCTCTTTTGGGATACTCCTCCCAGGGCTGAGGCCAAGAAAGAAGATAAAATGTTTGATACTATGTTGGCCCAGTTGAAAATGGTCCCCTGGGTTGCAACATAAAAAATAATGGGCATCCATTCCAATTTGAAAAACCTGCCATGAGTTCTTCCAAAAATCTGGTTAAGCATTAAAGATATGAGCCTATATGGGGTCCTTAAGCTTGCTGTATCATATTCACCTGTTGGCCTGGTCCTGAAATGTTTTCCAGGCAACAACATTCTTTTAAGAGTCTCAACCAGGTCCATTCTAACGTTGTTCAGCCAATCATCAGATACAAACACTTGTGCTTCGAGTAGGTGGTATGCCAAGGCTACATATCCTAGGCTATAGGCAGCATAGCCCTGTTTGTCAACGTTCTCCAGGATCATCGTTGTTACATCTGCCTGGGGCAGAATCCAACCAATTAATTTAGAGCATGGGAATAGCTCTGGTCTTGTAGCGATCTTCATCAGCGAAGATCTCTCAATGTTGGCATATATGCTTTCTTCCTCCAAGCCCATATCGGGCACTTCCCTACGGGTGATTAACCTATATATTTCCCCCCATTGGTATTCAGGTTCGACACCAGATATACACTTGGTGTCCTCATATATGTACTCAGTCTTGGTGACAACTTCCACTTCTGGGTCCTCTTCAACCACATGGGCCTTCTTCTTCTGTCGCTTTGACATCTTGAATTCGTAATCTTCCTGTTATACATACAATTATCATCATTAAGACCTTTCTGCCTAAGCTGCAAACATTGGGAAAACAAGGTGCAGTGTTTAACTTCATCTATGTTTAGCATGACAGAAATAGTTACATGAAGAAAAATGTGCAAGCTAACACTGCTTTCTAATATCAAAACAACTCTAACAATAAAATCGAGTGGGAAGCAAATCTACATAAAAATGAAGCAAACTCAGGCTATTCACGGGTGCCATGATCATGGTGTTGCACGGGAATGACAGTGGAAAAGACTCAAGCTTTTCAGTGGTGCTTTAAAAAAATACTACCCATGTGATTCTGACCAATAAAACTACATGCAGTGACATATCCTCTTTCATTGGCTTGGGGTTCGAAACTGAGCGCGAATGGGGTCGCGTGGAACCGCGTAGATAAAAAACGGTTGGGGTTTGATGAAGCAGGTAGAACGAAAACAAAGGGGGAGAGGGAAACCATTTCAAGTTCCATAGGAAGGACATGAAATCCCCCCCCTACAAAAACATAATCACACAGGGTGGATTGGTGCAGATAGCGTAATGACCGTCTGCACCAAATACCCATTACTAAGCGCAGGGTCGCATAACAAATGGCTGTGGGAAAAACTACTCAGTGGGTCAAAAATCCCCCCCCCTTTTCCGTAGACAGTAATGCCACAAAATCCCCAATATATAGGCATGTAACTTAACGGGGCAAGGGAAAACGGCCGCGGGAAAAACCCAACCGTAGAAAAACAACCAAAAGATCGAACGGAATGGGATAAGCAACAAGGAGCCTACCTGGCAACGCTGCATAGAGGGCGGGAAGAAAAGTGTTCAAGCTTCCACAGTTGAGCCACCTGGATGCGGGTACTAACAACGGGGTCCTTTGCTAGCTCGAGAGAATGACAACGCGTGATAATGACAGAGCACGACAGTTGAAAAATAATAGAATAATGAACAAGCCCGACCCGATTCATATATATACAAATGTAAGCGGTGGGGAAAAATTAAAAGATTGGACAGCGGAGAGAAATGGGTTGAACTTCGAAAGCCTAACTCCTTCTGCAACATCGAGTGGCCAAACCATTACTCCATCCATGGGGATAACCGAGAGAGAAACAATAATGTGTCGAAGCTTTAAAACATCGGAACGGAAGCGGAACGAGAGCCGCAACGGAGGATATCTAAAGGACAAGTCATTTCTCCATAGGCACATTCTTTATCGGAGGAGAAAAACACTAACTGACCGGAAGGATAATGCTTTTCACAGCCGCAATGACGGAAGAACAAAGGACATCACGCCTTGCCAATAAGGTCCAAATCGGAAGAGAAAACAGCTAAAGGCTCGGAAAGGTAATGCATTTGGAAGCCACAACGGTGGAAAACCCAAGGCTTAAAGAGCAGCGAGAACAACAACGCGGGGTTTGAACAATCAAAGCGATTATCGGGAGAGTTCAGAGTTTATCGGATGCAACGGCGGAGAAATAAATAACAACATGTTCTAATTCGAAACCAAAAACTCAGCCAATTGAGGGAAAAGTATCGGAGAAAATGTCGAAGCCAAGACCTATCAATCTTCCGCAACGGCGGGAGCACAAACCAAATAAACTTCCGATTCAAACATGCTAGAAATGTATTTAAAAGTAGCGATAAAGTTTGAACAAACAGTGGATTGTTTCAAGCATTAGAGGAAGAATCAAACAAGTGATAGATCAATCCAAGCATTAGAAAATCATTCTGAAAAAATCATTAGATCAAATCAAAGAAGAAAATCAAACTGATTCAAGCAAAAGGAGGGTCCTGAAATTTTTTGGAATTTTGGGAAAATGTTGCAGCTGCAACAATTGGTGACTACCTGGTGAACCCCGGATTTCTGACTTAACTTCTTCCCAGTGCAAGACCGTCTGAATCAAAGTTGATATCTTCTAGATGTTTGTGTTCCCAAACTGACCAACCTATGAGTTCAAATCATTGAGAAGTAAGCCATTCTTTGGGAAATGGTAACATCATAAATATTTGCAAGTCTGAATAACTCTTTTGAGGCCAAATAAGTGAGATTTATTTTACCCGTCCTTAGGTAGTTTCTAGCTTGGACACCACAGGATTGTAACATATAGTAAACAACATTATCCATTTGTTCCTCATTCCCATGCCAACTGCACTTTTGTGCTATTTGAACTTTAGTTCTTGTGAGTCCTCCATCTGCCTTTCTTTCTGAATTTTATTCCGGATCCTCTATCCATAGTGTCCTTTTGTGTGAGAGAAGAATTTACTTTTCATCTCACGGACGGAGAGGAACTTTTGGAAATTTGAAATTCATGCTTTTGGTACTTTGCTTGGATATATATTTTTATTTAAGGAGTTTTGACTCTTGATAGCTTTTAGCTTTTCTGAAATCATGGCATGGGATCATTTATATATGATATAATGTTTACCTTGCTTCCCTTCCGTGGGCCCTTTGCTGTCACTCCCTTGGAAATTTAGATATGAAATGGATGGTGCCTCGAAATAGTACTCTAGACCTGTTAATTCTGAGTTATTTACAGGGTTTAAGTGGAACTTCAATGAATTCATGGCCAATTAGGAACACTGCTACTAGAAGACATTTTATATTTCAAAAGCACAGTCTTTTACTCCAGATTTCAGTTAACTAAGAACCCTGATGTTTCCATTGCAACCAAAAGTTTGCCTCTTTATTCAAAACCAAAAGAACTGATAACAAAGAATTTAAAACAAAAGAAAACATCATCAAAGCAATAAATCAAAAGGATACAACATTAAAGCGTTAAAGAAAAACAACTCAATTTATTTATGTACAAAACAAAAACAAAAAGGAAGAAAAATGTGTGCCCGCCCTTAAATTTTTTTTTTTTTTTTATCCAATGAGTTGAAGGGCTAGGCTGTAGTGTGGGTCAAAAATCTATCCATGGTCTAAGTGTACCATTTTCGAAATCGAAACCATGTCCACTAGTATACAGTCATCTTTATCAACCTAAGGAAGTTGAAGGAGCTCAGGTTGAGTGTCAATTCTAGAACTGGCCTTTCCTGAGGTATGATGTTTTAGCTTAAGCTCGGTTAGATAATTCCCCAGGACAGAATCGGTAAATTCATTACCTTCTCCTAGTTTAGTGACAGTGTGCTTCATGTAAGGTTCTCTCAAAATTTTAATCTGATTTGCAGTACCGTTGAGAGGTAACCATAAATGAGACCAATCTGAAGCAAAATAACCTTTTAATCTGGCAGACCAATCTTGGTTGAGAATAAGCCCATATCCACCCAGTATGTCAGCCACCATAATGTCAATAAATTGACATATCTTGTTATTTGCAGAAAAGTGAATGAGAACATTTTTCGTTTCTCCCACTACTTTGACACCTGAGCTATCTAATTGCACTACTTCCCATGCTATGGACTCTGGATGTCCATTAATATTTTTGCAAACCTGAAGTGGCATAACATTCACCGCTGATCCAGAGTCTACCAAGCAATTATACACATTATGATTCGGCATTTCTAGGGTCAAAAGAAAAGGCGGGGTTTCAGCTTTTTCTTCCCAAAATGGTTCTATGTCTTCTTCTCCTAGTTGGTTTTGAGTAGGTATATCCTCTTTAAGCTCCTCAATTTCTTCATTGTTTCCTTGATCAACACCTGCCTGTTCTTCCACAAGTTTGACAAGCTCACTGATTGGCTCGGTTTCCTGGTTGACATTGGTGACTTTAGGTGTTTTATCTTTAATATTTACATCAATCTGTCTCTTGACCGTCTCTTGCAATTTTTTAATCTTCGAAATTATTGCATTGTCTTTAATTGCTAGGTCCGTATCTTTTGTTGTTGTTGGTGTGCATTCAGATTTAAAAGCATTCTCTTCTGTGTTGAAAAGTGAGCTACCATTCCATAAGAACATGGTATCATCATGTTGTTTCTCTATGGTCTAGTTTTTCTCTTCTTCCTTACCACTGTCTTTAGTCAATTTAGAGTCCAGCAGTTTATTCATCACCAATGTCATCGAATTTAACCATTGGGGACACTTCTTTTCAGAATGAGGTTGTTGGTGAAAAGTGCAGAAATTATCCCCCCCTACTTATGTTATGTTCATTGATGGTAAATTCGGTGGAGGTATTTTCCATTGGTTGCTATCCTCTCTTTTTGGGTAGTAGGGTTTGTAAGTTCTCTGAACTTCCCTCTCTTTCTCTAGATCTATTATTCGGTTGGATAATTTCTGAATCATTTTCAGCATTCCCTGATAATCATGTGATTGTTCATCTTTAGGTTTAGACAGCAATAAGGCTCTTCTCCTGGTAGTTTTCTCTTCAGGTAGATCGGGATAATTTTCTACACTTTCCTTTTCAGTCTCTACCCTTTCGGCTTCTTCATAAGTCTCTACCAACATGGGTCGTTCTTTAATTTTGGCAAACATAGCTAATTCAGGTCCTAGGGCAGAGGTGAAATATTCAATTAAGACCTTGTCAGAGGGTCTGTCAGCTTCAGAAAAGTTCTTTAGGTATGTTGAAAATATTTGAGTGAAACTATGTACCTTCTCATTCTTCTCTTTTCTTAACAAACCAAGACCTTTCATTAGTGAGGCATGTGTCTTTTGAGCTGAGTACTTACTTCTGAAAGTCCTTTCGAAGGTGTCCCAATTAGGAATAGAGTTTGCAGGCAAACTGAAATACCAGGATGCTGCTGCCCCTTTAAGGGTATGCGGGAATAATCGATAGACAACATCTTCGTACTCCCCAGCCCTTAACCCTTCTATTGCTAGATAGAAGAATTGCAAGTGGTCATCTACAGCAGTCCTCTCATCGGGGTCAAACTTAGGCAGCAGCTTCTCAAAAGCGTGAGGTAGGTTATGCAAAGGAGGTGTTAGGTTCAAAGGTGATCTAGCTCTCCAAGCCGGCAATGGGTTGGGCTGATTCACATTTATACCAGCCATGATCAAGGCGAACGAACAGGAGTCTGAGTAAGAAACATCGTAAGATGAAACTGGGCTTACTTGCTTCACAGGTAGAACTAGAACTCGTATGTACTTGGGTAAAGTCAAACGCTTCCAAACCTCTGCTGGTGGGGTAGTCTTGGGAAAATAGGTTTCCACGGCCAGCCATGCACTGGTGGCCCTCCTTCTAGCGCCAGAAACTGTTGAGGCTTGGAAATTCGCAAGCAACAACAGTAAGGGATTCTCCCCAGTCAGCGTTCCCAACTAGCCCGTGACTGTTTGGTATGGGGAATCCGTCCGGTTTGCGGTCCAGCTATCGTAGGTCAAAGTAACAAAAACAAAGGTTTTACCGGTTACAGCCCAGTCCACCGTGTATTTTTGTATTTTTTGACTTAAGTATGATATGCAAGTGCCTAATTAACAATGCAGGGTGATGAAGGATGCAAGGAGCAGTCACAACGTGATGCATAGGTTCTTACCTCTCGTCTTAGAGCTCACAAACATCTAAATCACATATGTAGCAATAAAGTAAACTAACTATCCACCTATCTATCTATCTATCTATCTATCCCTGGGGAGCCAAATTGTAACTTATTATATGAGTAATGCGTAATGTACATGCATTATAATGAGAAATTACAGGTAGCTGATATTCCTTCCTACAACACATGAACGATCAAAATATTTAGACAATCAGATAGCCAATTGTTTATGAACAGCATGCATTACTCATGGTGGTAATCCCACAGAATAAACTAGAAATCATTCAAACAAGAACATAGGCTCTAAGAGTTAGAACAATCTCACAGTTGATGGACACAAAGTTGGAAAAACAAAATAGTTCATCTTTCCACCATCCATAGCATAACATTTGAAATTCCCACCACTCTTTCTCCAACAGGAAAACAATGATTCTTTATTGCAAAAAAAAAAGTAGTTCTTCTTACAATATCGCTTTACATGTCTAACTGGGAAAAAGCCCCTATTCCTTCTAAGCCTTCTACATTTATACAAAAAGGGAGAGACTGTTGGGCTGCCCAAAGTAACCTTTGGGCTTCCCAACTCTTCACCTCCAATGTTTCACTTTTCACAAATTTTTTTACAAAATCGTTACAAATTACAAAAGTGACCAATCTTTTATGAGGAGGGTCCCACTTGGGTGTCCAGAAACTTCTTCCACGCCAAAGCTTCAGAGGTGATGCCTTCAAAGGCACAAGGTTCCAGAAACTGAATGTTGATTTCAAACTTTGAAGCCTGGTTCTTTATAGCCTCAATTCTGGCTGTGCTCAACTGAAGCTGATCCTCCAAAGGCTGCACACTGATGGCTAAATGATCTACTTCACTCCTTAAGATCTGATCATCCAGGGATTTAATATGATGTACTTTCACTTCCTCCTCCTGATATCTCTTCGGCAACATCTCCACAAATGAGTTGTGGTCTGGGAAAACATCAAGCCTCTGTTCGGCCTCTATTTGGCACCGATTGTAGGTAATAAGGAGCCTCCTGAAAAACTCTGTGCATGCTCCTTTTGTCTTTTTAACAGCCCTTTTGAAATCCTCTGTGGTATTTATAGCAAACTCCAGTAAGTGATAATCCCGCTTGAGGGCCTGTTTATCCTTCGATGGCAGCTTTGCTGGAGTTTCTTCATTATTCTCCAGCCTTGCCATTCTTGCAGTCAGGACTTCAAGGACGTCTTGAGATCTATCAACAAAGTAAGAGGAGGTTTCCAAGATTTCCTCTAATCAGCCATCTACCTGCAGAACTTTGCATCTCTCCTCTTCTATGGCAGTCTGCAGCTGCAGCATCTTGGCCTTTTGTGCCAACACATGCTCTTTGAATGGTTAGAGGTTGACCTGCTGCTCCCTTGCTTCCTCTAAAGCAGTGGCTAAAGAAGAAATCTGCTCTTGAAGCTTTCTCTCTTGTTCTTGAGCTTGCTGCTCATTTGCTTCTAAGGCGGTCTTTTGCTACTCTAAGTATCCTATATTTCCCACCAGCTGTCCTTTCTCCACCCAGAGCTCTTGATACTCTCGCTACACTCTCTCTAGACACTCCTGTGTAGTTTCCCTAACTTGTCTCTCCACTTGGAGGAGCTGTAGTTCATCTCTTGAAGATCTCATTTCTTCTTTCATGTCCTCATATTTCCTTTTCAGCTTGTTTCTTTCCTCTCTCTCTTTTCTCAATGTGTCTTTCAGTTGGGCCAAGGACTTCTTGGATTGCTCCAACTCTGTCATAATCTTGTCCACATTGTCTTCCGAGGCTTGAATCAATGCAGCTCCGGCTCTAATGGTGAATCTTGGATCTCGGTCTATTCCAAACACAATGGGCGTATCCGTTATCATTTTCCTGGGTAGACCTCCAGTTTCAACCTTCCTTTCCGTTCTCTTCACTATCCTCTTCATCTACTTGTCATAGAAAACAGTGTTAAAAGCAGGTATTTCTTCCCCTTTATTCATTACAAAGGGGACCAGCTTCAGTGTAGGGACCACAGACTGTCCAGGTGTGCTGGCAGTCGATACTTCTGGGTCCTGAACCTCGGGGTTCCCCATGTCCTGGGTCTGTCCTCCAGCGGTGTTAGAGGCTGACTATTCTGTCTCTGTCTCTGTCAGCTTTAGCCTCTCTATTTCTTGCCTCTGTAGCTCCTCATCAAGCTTCTTTTTTCTTTCTTCTTCTTCTTTTCACGTGTCTTCTTTTTCCTTTTGGGCTGCTTCTTGGGAAGCTTTTCTTTTTTCTTCTTCTTCTCCCTGCAGCCACCCTGCAGCTTCCTGTGCCAACCTTTGGGCATCTTCAATTCTCTTTCTGGCTTCTTCATCAGCTTTGGCTTCTTCATCCGCTCCCTTCCCACCTTTTGTGGTAATATTCTTCTTGAACCTTCTCCTTAAGGCTGTTAGATTCAACACACTACGGAAGACGGATTCTTCCCTATCCCAATGGTTGGTGTATTCAAAATGTACGTTGTTTTCCTTGCAATGTTCAGCTACTTTACCACGGGAGTCATTTCGATGGAATGGCATCTCGCCAAAATGAAACCTTTCTAATTCTTCTACAAACTCATCAGCTTTTTTCACTCTGGTAAACCTGTAAATTCCTAACTTGAAGGGCAAAGGAGGATAGGCGGTCTTCTTATGCGCAAACAAAAAGCTCCATATTCCATCCATGAAGACTTGCTTGACGGCCTCCTTATGGATGATGTAGTCTGTGGCGTATTGGGGTAATAAGGAGGGCACTCTGGAACCCCCGAACATTCTAAAGTAAAGGCCATCCTTGGTCAAATAATACTCTGCATATTCTTCAATCATTTGCAGTGCCTCTTCTGACATGCAGTTACCTTCCTTCAGAAAAATGAGGCTGTACAATGGCATGATGAAGTGTTCACAGAATTCCCTGTAATGACTATGGTACTTGTGTGCCCACAGTGGCTTATATGCAGAATACACTGGTATCCTTTCGCTATCCCAGATACACCACAGTCCAGGGAAAGGCTGATTGCACAATAT
This sequence comes from Pseudotsuga menziesii, assembly GCA_001517045.1. Taxonomy (NCBI): domain Eukaryota; kingdom Viridiplantae; phylum Streptophyta; class Pinopsida; order Pinales; family Pinaceae; genus Pseudotsuga; species Pseudotsuga menziesii. The sequence goes on along the minus strand of LPNX010789213.1, from coordinate 543,773 downwards.
ACAGTCGAAAATTATGGAACTCATGTATAATTCAAACCTCTTTTGGGATACTCCTCCCAGGGCTGAGGCCAAGCAGGTAGATAAACTATTTGATACTATGTTGGCCCAGTTGAAAATGGTCCCCTGGGTTGCAACATAAAAAATAATGGGCATCCATTCCAATTTGAAGAACCTTCCATGAGTTCTTCCAAAAATCTGGTTAAGCATTAAAGCTATGAACCTATATGGGGTCCTTAAGCTTACTGTATCATATTCACTTGTTGGCCTGGTCCTGAAATGTTTTCCAGGCAACAACATTCTTTTAAGAGTCTCAACCAGGTCCATTCTAATGTTGTTCAGCCAATCATCAGATACAAACACTTGTGCTTCGGGCAGGTGGTATGCCAAGGCTACATATCCTAGGCTATAGGCAGCATAGCCTTGTTTGTCAATGTTCTCCAGGATCATTGTTGTTACATCTACCCAGGGAAGAATCCAACCAATTACTTCAGAGCATGGGAATAGCTCTGGTCTTGTAGCGATCTTCATTAGCGAAGATCTCTCAATGTTGGCATATATGCTTTCTTCCTCCAAGCCCATATTGGGGACTTCCCTACAGGTGATTAACCTATATATTTCCCCCCGTTGGTATTCAGATTTGACACCAGATATACACTTGGTGTCGTCATATATGTACTCAGTCTTGGTGACAACTTCCACTTCTGGGTACTCTTCAACCACATGGGCATTCTTCTTCTATCGCTTCAACATCTTGAATTCGGAATCTTCCTGTTATACATACAATTATCATCATTAAGACCTTTCTGCCTAAGCTGCAAACATTGGGACAACAAGGTGCAGTGTTTAACTTCATCTATGTTTAGCATGACGAAAATAGTTACATGAAGAAAAATGTGCAAGCTAACACTGCTTTCTAATATCAAAACAACTCTAACAATAAAATCGAGTGGGAAGCAAATCTACATAAAAATGAAGCAAACTCGAGCTATTCACGGGCGCCATGATCATGGTGCTGCGCAGGAATGACAGTGGAAAATATTCAAGATTTTCAGCGGTGCTTTAAAAAATACTACCCATGCGATTTTGACCAATAAAAAATACATGCAGTGACATATCCTCTTCCACCGGCTTGGGGTTTGAAACTGAGCGCGAATGGGGTCGTGCGGAACCGCGTAGATAAAAAATGGCTGGGGTTTGATGAAGCGGGTAGCATGAAAACAAAGGGGGAGAGGGAAACCATTTCAAGTGCCATAGGAAGGCCATGAAAGCCTCCCCCTGCAAAAACATCATCACACAGGGCGGATTGGTGCAGGCAGCGTAACGGTCGTCTGCACCAAACCCCCATTACTAAACGCAGGGTTGCATAACAAATGGCGGTGGGAAAAAATACTTAGTGGGTCAAAAATCCCCCCCCCCTTTTCCGCGGACAGCAATGCCACAAAATCCCCAATATATAGGCATGTAACTTAACGGGGCAAGGGAAAATGGCCGCGGGAAAAACCCAACCGTAGAAAAACAACCAAAAGCTTGAACGGAACGAGATAAGCAACGAGGAGCCTACCTAGCAACGCTGCATAGACGGCGGGAAAAAAAGTGGTCAAGCTTCCACATTTGAGCCACCTGGATGCGGGTACCGACAACGGGGTCCTTCGCTAGCTCGAGAGAACAACAGCGCGTGATAATGACAGAGCACGATAATTGAAAAATAATAGAATAATGAACAAGCCCGGCCTGATTCATATATATACAAATGTAAGTGGCAGGGAAAAATTAAAATATCGGACGACGAAGAGAAATGGATCGGACGTCGAAATCCTAACTCCTTCCGCAACATCGGGTGGCCAAACCACTACTCCATCCGCGGGGATAACCGAGAGAGAAACAATAACGTGTCAGAGCTTTAAAACATTGGAACGGAAGCAGAACAAGAGCCGCAACGGAGGATATCTAAAGGACAAGTCATTTTTCCATAGGCACATTCTTTATCAGAGGAGAAAAACACTAACTGACGTGAAGGATAATGCTTTTCGCAGCCACAACAATGGAAGAACAAAGGAAATCACGCCTCGCCAATAAGGTCTGAATCGAAAGAGAAAATAGCTAAAGGCTCAGAAAGGTAATGCATTTGGAAGCCGCAACGGTGGAAAACCCAAGGCTTAAAGAGTGGCGAGAACAACAACGTGGGGTTTGAACAATCAAAGCGATGATCGGGAGAGTTCAGAGTTTACCGGATGTAATGATGGAGAAAGAAATAACAACATGTTTCGATTCGAAACCAAAAACTCAGCCGATTGAGGGAAAAGTATCGGAGAAAACGTTGAAGCCAAGACCTGTCAATCTTCCGCAATGGCGGGAGCACCAACCAAATAAACTTCCGATTCAAACATGCTGAAAATGCATTTAAAAGCAGCGATAAAGTTTGAACAAACAGTGGATTGTTTCAAGCGTTAGAGGAAGAATCAAACAAGTGATAGATCAATCCAAGCATTAGAAAATCATTCTAAAAAAATCATTAGATCAAATCAAAGAAGAAAATCAAACTGATTCAAGCAAAAGGAGGGTCCTGAAATTTTTTGGAATTTTGGGAAAATGTTGCAACTGCAACACGACCATGAAAACTATGCAATGTCTATGGAAACTATATGCATGAATTCCCCCTCATGAGCTGCGCCAAGCAGGTTCTTTAGAATGAAGCACAACACAGCAGCCCTAGCTCAACCCAACCTAGCACCACCAGGTCTTCCACCCATGGTACTCCAGAACCCATTACCACTCCAAGGACTAGTAGCAATCGTACCCACACCCCGAGATGCTCCCGAGACCCCTAACACACCCCCTCCAGTAGAGACAGGTGTTCACCACCTGCTAGCCCTGAAAAATGAAGAGGTCAATTTTCAAACCAGGAGAAATCAGTATGGATCCAATACTGAACCCACTGACCCATCAGTGGAAACCACGTCTAACACAACCAACATACCTCTTCACTTACACATTTTCCCCCCATCTCCCCCGATGTGGCAGGTTTCCAACAATGCCATGGCTAGAGCTACAGTGAGCTACAATATCATTGATGACTTGGCCTAAACACCTATGGCCATGTCCACTCTCAAGGTACTTAAAACATGCCCAACATAGAGAAAATATTTACTAGCTGCCCTCGGTGTCATAGACCCCTTTGACTCCAAATTGATCACTTTCGATGTAGATAATGGAGAACGTTGGATGCCATCAACCATTTCCTTCCAAATTCCGATATCCATTCGGAATTTGGTCATACACTGGTGCATTGTCGATGAGGGGGCATCAACTTGTGTTATGTCAACCTTGGTCTGGAAGAAACTTGGGTCTCCTATCCTGTAACCATCCACCACTACTTTGCATGCTTATGATGGCCACCCCACAAAATCCCAGGTTATCCTTTCACTTGTCCCCATAACATTAGCCGAGAAAACAGTACTGATCAACATAGAAGTTGTCAATGCATAGTTGGACTATAACCTTCTCCTGGGAAGGAGTTATATGTACACCATGAGAGCCATGGAATCCATTGTTTTTCACCTTATGATGTTCCCTCATTATGGGAAGATCGTGACAGTGAACCACCTAACCTACCACGATCCGTAGGGGTCGATCGCACCAGCCAATGTTATCCCCACAGTGGATGCTTCCTTCGACAACGTAGCCATCCCTTCATTATTGGCCATAGGCCCCGATTTTTTCACTGATATGTCCATGATGGCTTCCTTCCCCTTGGTACCACCTCCACCAGCACCAAGCGAGACAGTGGATTTGTACATGCTCGCATCCAGCACCAATGCACCCAAACCACAACCGAAGCCACAACCCCAACTGCAGCCGCAGTCCCATCCACGGCTGCAAACTCAAACACCATCACCAGTGAATTATTGGGGTTCCCTCCCAATCCATACAATTCCATTTCTCTTTCCCCCATACAGAATTTTGAGCAATCCAGTAATGGCAACCTTAAATTTACCCAATCTTACATTAGGGATCCTTGTGTGGTACCTCGATCCACCAAATCAACCCCCAATTCCCCAAGTCGTGTTGACTCCCATTCATCCCATCGCGGTTGACACACGCCCCCCTCCCAACCCACAAAAACCACCTTCCACACTGGCACCACCCCTGCCCCACCCAAAGAGGGCTAGGGGAAAAAATGCCAAAGCAGTTGTTGAACCTTGAAAAATCCCACCATGCACCATGTGCGATGTTCAGAGTCACACAAACCAAAACTATCTAGATATTCCCTTCCTTTGCACACACTTAGATGCCAAGGATACGACAGAAAATGCTTCGATGGTCGACCTTTTGAGTCTACCAAAGGCCAAGAACAAGTTGTTGAGGACAAACCATGCATGCGCCCTTTGTGGTTTGTATGGACATTATTCTCACCACTTCCAAGCATTGGATGAGTTCCGGACTACCCTTAGTAATATTCTAAAACACTCCCTTGAATTCGAGATCACCGTTATTGAGGAAATCCACCCTCCAACTCCTTCCTCAGGTGCCATGACCATTTACATGATATCTAGCTCCAACGACCCTTCCACTTCTGCAACCATCAATGATCCCATGGTCCTATCCAATCATTGTTTTAGTAATGATGAGGAGATACTTAAAGATTTAACCACTCTTGAATACCCTTGGGCTGATATGCACCACGTCTCGTTCTTCATCCCTAAAGAACCTGTGTTGGCTTCTGACCAGTTTTCAGTTGAGACCAAAGATTTCATCCAATGGAAATTCGACTGGTTCAAAAACCCCATTCAGGCACCAGATGACTTTGAAGAAGCGAACATGGCCAATATCTCTCCTACCATCAATATCAACATCTCAACCAATCCTGAGATTGTTGAAGAAATCACGCTGGGGGCATCCAACTCTTCTGAGGAAGCCGCTTCCTACAAAGCAATTTTTCAAGAATTTCAGGACATATTCGCATGGTCATACACTGAGATGTCGGTCTTGGATCCATCAATCGTGGAGCACCACATCGAAACATGGCCAGATGTGGTACCTGTCCACCAAAAGAAGAGGCCCATCCACCCTTCCAAAGTTGCTGTAGTCAAGGCAGAAATAGAGAAACTACACACAGCCAGTTTCATCTATCCCATTGCATACACCACTTGGGTTTCCAACCCTGTTCCCATGAACTAAAAACAGGGCACCATCTGGGTTTACATAGACTTTCGAGATTTGAATCTGGCTTTTCCCAAAGACAATTTCCCAACACCATTCATTGATCAAACCATTAATGCTTGTGCCAGAAATGGGGTATTTTCCTTCATGGATGGTTTTTTCGGATACAACCAAATTCATATCTGAAAGGATGATCGGTACAAAATCGCATTCGCCACCCCTTGGGGCACATTCTCATATCAAGTAATGCCCTTTGGACTAAAAAATGTTGGAGCCACCTTCCAGCGTGCCATGATGTATTGCTTCTGTGAACTCATCCACATCATGTTGGTCTATCTCGACAACCTCATTGCTCTCGGTCATAGAAGCAAGCACAACAGATAGACAATTTGCGGCAATCCTTCTTGTGATGTCACAAGTACAAAATCTGCTTGAACCCTTTCAAGTGTGTTTTTTGTGTCCCAACGGGCCATCTCCTAGGGTTCATCGTGTCTCACAAAGGAATGATAGTTGACCCTCTCAAAGTCCAAATGAATTTTCCTTTAACATCACCTCTTTAAGTGATATGTAGTACATTTTTTTTCTTTTTTCTTTTGCATCATTTTTACCATAAGTCAGTGATCCCCTCCAGTAGTCATTCTGCGTCTAGTTGCAGTGATTCCATTGTATAACTTTGTTGCATCATTTGCATGTGAGTAGGTAGATATGATCTTTAGCCCTACGCCATGGGTATCCCACTAGAGGGCATGGTCCCACATCTGCACATGCACATAGTATGTCGCATGTGTGATCTAGCTACCACCATGCTAGCATACCATCAGGTTGCTAGACCTATCCTGGAGGCCGAGACCTCTCCATATCTCCCCGATTTTCCATGCTCATGTATGGATCATTCTCTACCAAAATAGGAAGCTGCCACCATTGTGCAAAAATATTCTGGGTCGAGAAACGACCTTCTAGACTGCCTCCCTCTCTACTGATTCTCAGGTCCATTTCCTGGAGTCACATCAATTTGCATACCACCATGTGAATCGAACATTGTACATTGAGCTAGCTCCGTACCCATAGGCCCCCATTTGGTCTAGTTTTTCCCTATGCATCACTACACTAGGGGCAACACCATTAGCTGCTAGTCCGAGTCATCTGGAGTCTGTTGGAGACACCCCTCACACCTTCGGGTTTGGTTTTCTATCCTATGTCTTTTGATGATACCATTGTCTCATGTTTAATACTTTATTCTCCTGACCTTTTCTCAAAGGTCACCTCGATTTACGTGCCTTTTTCATGAGCCATCTCATCCATGTATTGGTATGTTCAAGAGCCACCTGCTCCATCCATTCTGCACGGTTGGTCACCTTTGACCACCTTTCACTATCCCTCCATGGGGTACCACTAGTTCCCCCGGCTTGGTTGACCATAATGGAGTTTCTGTTAAGCTCTTTTCTGACTCCTAAAAGAATAAAAAGATTGTCGAGTGCCCTTGCTTCCTTTCCTGCTCGTTAAAGTATAGGAAAGGGCATCTACATTGTCTCATTTATATCCTTTTATGGACTATTTAGACTATCATATGAAAAGAACCACCTTGGCACACTCAAGCCAAGAACGTTCTGCATCCTTTTATGCTTTCTCGAGCATTGGGACTGAACTCTATGAAAAATCTCATCATTGCTTGTCTTTAAGCTCTTTTCCAACCTTCTCATCAAGAAAATATCACTGAGAAAACTTGGTTTCATTCATGCTCGTAAAAGTATTTGAATGATCATCCCGTCGGTATAGGTTTAACCCTTTTTTGCCTGATTGGACTACTAATGGTAAAGAAGTCTCCCATCCCCTAAAAAGGGTGGGAAAGCTCTCCTATGTACACTTTTATCCTTTTTCAAGCACAGGATACTATCAATGAAAAAGAGACCCCATTAGAGTCTTATTCATGCTTTCAGACTCTCTAAAATTGAAAGCACCATCGATGGTACCATAATAGTGTCTTTAGACACCACCCCACATATTACAGTTCGACATCATTCCCCCATTGGGTCACCTTTGTTCAAAGTATTCTGTGATGAGTCTCCCTTGGATCCCATGAACACCAAAAATTTCTACCTCCCCCAAGTACTTTCCATCCGTTGTTACATCCCTGGTATAATATCGATGATCCCCCTCCCTTGATCCTATGTCACTTGCTTCCTGGTTAGCCCTTCCGTCATACTTTGAACAAAGGAAGTTTGAGTCTTCAATAACCCTCCTACCCCTATTCCCCCATTCAGTTTGTTAATCCTCAGATTATCTCACACCTTTGGTTATCTGCCTCATGCTTCTAGCCAAGGAAACACCATTACCTTGGTCAGTTGTAGGTCTCCCTCTGTCAACAAGAACACATCTATTCCAGAGGGTAGACCCAGAGGTCCCTGTATCCTGGTTTCATTAACCTCATTGATGAGTTCCTTGGACCACTTGAGAGGATTCCTAACTCTAGCACATTGGTGAGTCTATGAAGGGACCCAAATAGGTTCATGTCCCCTGTGATTTATGGGTTGCGTTGGAGACAGTTTTCAGAAGACCTAGAGCATTGCTTCTGTATAGATTCATAATTGATGTGGCATATTGTACCACAGAGACTCTGACTCTCTGTCAATGAGTCCTTATAGTTATGTACCTCTCCAGATCCAGCAGACTATTAGTTATGAAGATATAGGATTCCATGAGAATTCCATGGGTCCGATGTATCAGTTCTTCATATTAGTATTTTGTTCAGCCTCTTATTGAGGCCACCATTATGTAACACCAGTTGTATATGATCGGCTCTTGCATTTAGGAGCTTGGTTCGCATTATTCTTTTGACATTGTTACGAGCATGGGGATGCCCGCCTCCTCCATATACATGCCACATATTCGTTGTATCTCACCCATTGATGGGAACCAACATTAATACAAAAACCAAACCCACCATGTCCCGAACTAGGAAGCACCGCCTCTCCCTAGAAAATCCTATGATGTCCGTCGACCATACAATGAGCTCCTGCCCTCACACATAAGGAGGCAATCTGTTAACCCAAAAAATCACTTGAATTTCTCCATATGGCCTACACCACATGAATACATCCATTTCATAACCCTTATTGACCCCCACACCCTTATGTAACCTATGCTTTCTCCTTGAAGGCTCAAAAAACATAAAAAATGGCTTAAAAACCCATAAAAGAGCCAAAATAGCTCATAAAGGGGCTAAAGTCTTCAAAAAGGGGCCTAAAAACCCCAAAAATAGCTTAGAAAGGGGTGAAAAGGGATTAAAACCCTAAAAAGGGCTTAAAACCCTGACCAAGGGCTAAAAACCCTAAAGCAAATAAAAAAGCTATAAATAAAGGGGTGGGGGTTACTCTCAACACACTCATTCTCTTCCTACCGTTATTCTGCCCGTATGAGTTCCTTGAGAAACCATCATTCTCAAGCCATTCATCCCTCTCACTCCATTTTCTCCTCTAGCCAAACTTCCTATATCTTGAGCATTACTCCATACCATCTAACCTAGTAGAGAGGTAGATTCCTGAGCTAGGGCATGGTGGCCCCATTTGAAACCAAAGCTAGAAGGGATATGATTTTATTTCTGCTGTTAGTTCTCATTTTATAGATTATTTTGATACATATGTTGTGACTTCTGAAGTTGTGTTGTAGGTTCTCCATTGGTTCTCTCTAACAACTTATTGCAGGTTTTCTTTCATCCACTTGACTCTATCCTTCCGTCCTATAGACAAAAGGTAGGTGCAACTGCATGTAGCTAGGGATTTTCCCCAGCTACAGCCCCAGTGTCTCTCTAAGTTGTTTCACATTTGTAGGTGGTGGTAATCTAAAAAAAAGTGCAATCTTTACAAGGTCAACCAACAATCCTTGATTGCAAACAATGTGCCCCAACAACATCCCAAAAGGTGCACAGAAAATATTCGAGTTCAACGCGATCTAATGCTTCCTACAGTGCTCCAACATCAGTCGCAAGTTTTCCATATGGTCCCTGATCAATCCATAAACTGTCTAGTCATCCATATAAACTTGCATAAACTTATGAATAAAATCCTTGAATGCAGAAACAACAACCCAAGAGAATATCGCAAGCACATTCTTCAGCCCAAACGACATCATAGTGTATTGAAAACAACCCCATTCAGTAACAAAATGTTGTATTGTGGCGATCCTATTTTGCGATCTTGATCTGGTGATAGCCAGAAAATCCATCTGTGAAGTAATGCATTTCTTGACCTCCCACTCGTAGTACCTCATCAATGAATGGTGTCGGAAATGGATCATGCACACATGCATCATTCAATTTTCTAAGGTCGACACAAATTCGAACTTCATATGTCTTCTTATCTTGGACCACCATAGGACTGATCCATTCCGATTCTTCAACTGGCTCAATTATTCCAGCATCTTGCATTCTGTCGAGCTCAACTTTGACCCTCTCCTTGTATCATGTATTCAAGCAATATGACCGCTGCTTTACTGGTTTCGCATTTGGTTTCAACGAAATATTCATCTCTCCTAAATCTCCCAGTATTTCCTTCATCTCACAAAACTTCATAGGAAACAAATCTTGGAATTCATGCAATGGATATGTGATCTTTTTCCATGGTCTCTTCGTCCCAGTAGTACCCAATATGCACAAACTTTGGGTTCTCCTCTGTCCTAATGTTGACCTTTCTAATTTTCAATGGTTGATTCATTGGATTCATTGGTATGTTAGGTTCTATGACATACCGACTCCCTTTTGTTTCTAGAATATTGATGTTTCGTGGATCATCACCATCCTTAGGTCCTCCAGTCACATTATAGCATTCCATCATCGACTGCATCAGACATTTCTCATGCTAATCCACCGAATATGCACTTGGTACTACCTTCAGAACAACGTCAAATATGTGTTGCAATACATCATGAATAACTCGATTGGTATTCACGAAACTGAATGTGTGAGTAAAATAGACCATCAACTCTTCCCAAGTATTAATCTCTTTGTGCAACTCGAATAATACATACCATGATCGTGGTATCTCATCCAACATGTGGATAAAGGCATGGACCCACTCATCCCTTGGTTGTGATTCCCACAAGGTCTGAAACTCAATCAGGTGATTACCAGGGTTATTCTACCCATCGTACCTTCCAACATGGTACTCTTATGCATTGCCAAAGTGAAATGTCATCAATATCGACACTACGGCCATCCAGTGATCGAATTCTTATGGGTCGCCCACCAACATGTTGGAATAGCCTTCAATGCTTTATCCAACGCTAGCAACCATTGTGGTTTTGACACCTTATCTTCAAATGACAATAGAAATTTAGACAACTCAGGAAGTCCTCTGTATACTGGTAATTCAATAGTCTCGGTCGTGACTCGACACAATAACTGCATAATCAAGCCACACTTCCTTAGCGATACCTCATGCATGTGATTCTTCCAATTCACTAAAGCATCATCAGAGTCCGAATACACAAAGCTAGAGCTACGCAAACTGATCTCACCATCAACTGTTGGATGGATGTACTCCTTTGAGATCTTATATGCATGATCCCATCCTTTTACATCTTCGTCCCTCACCGGTTCAATATACCTTATCCCTTCAGTTGGATCCATCGGAGCTATGACTCTGATGTCTTGATTTTCAAAGGTCATCACCCACTTCTTAAAATTAATCACTACCAAGTTGTTGTTGGCCCATCCAATCCACAACAACATGGTATAGGAGCCTCCGCCATCGACAACATCAATAACATAAAAATCAGCATAAGTAGTCATCCTTCGACTTCCACGGAAAGGTGTGAAACTCACCCAATCAGTGTTACTCTGGCTTGGTTATCTAGTCACAGCTACATAGGGGAACAAGCCAACTTCAGGCACCCCATATTTTTCCATGTCGTCCTTGTTAGAATATTGACGTCTAAGCCTAGATCCAAGATGAGTGAATCTACCTCATAGTCCCCAATTTGAATATTCATGCACATATCTTTTCCTATATTTTTCTTATGTAAAGAGTTCACCACAGACTCTTTTCGTCCCCTAGCTGGTCATTGCAACAGTCTCTCAATATCGGCAAGAGCATCAGGATATTTTTCCAGCGACAAGCCACTTTCAAATAAGCTCTACAAGGTAGCATGCATTTGCGATGGTCCTATTACCGATGTTGAATCAAACGTAGTTGGCATCTCATAAACATGTAACTTGCTAGGATTTATTCCTATTGCGTCATGTGATTCAAAGAATGTGTCACTTTCAGCGTCGACATCAAAATGCACCTTCTTCTTCCTAGCCAGCCAAATTTGTGGATGTGGTCCATCATCTCCCGTCATCGCACCTCCACGAGTAATGACAACAACATCAGCATCTTGCATTCTTGGTTCTACTGAAATCATCGCAACATTTGGTCCCTGATTCTAGTTTAGCAGTGGATTCACAGGTTGATTCACATTTTGATTCTAATTCTTAAGTTGATTCTAGTTTTGCAACTGATTCTGATTCTACAATTGATTCTAATTATGGTTCTGCAACTGAGGGACATTCCCTACCTACCACTTTGCGATCAGATGCAGACAATTCTCAACAATGCGATTGACAGCGATATAATATGTACACTGCACTTGCAATTGCAAGAAATCTCTTTGATAATGTCCCAATACTCTGCAATTATAACATTATATAGGTCTACAACCTCATCCTCCTCCTCGGTCGAAACCTCCACTTCATCCTCCTCAGAATCCTCTGTGGAATCCTCCTTACCGCTGATACTGCAGTTGATTGAATTGTTGTTGCGAGGGATTCGAATGCTGCTGAACATACTCTTGTGGCTGAACATATTGTAGCTGCTGCGGAGACATCTGCATCTGATTATACTATGATTTTGGCACAAAATGCGGTTGTAGTTGTGGTTATGGTACAAATTGCATCTATGATTGCGCCTGTGGTACAAACTACGGTTGAGGTGGTGGTTGTACCACCTGTGGCTACATTTGTTGGACCGTTTGATGGCCCTCTCCCTTTACATAGTACATGTCCATTGTTCTATCCTAGAGTATATCATATGCATGACAATCCTTATCTTTATCCTCAATAGAACGACATAATTTATAGTACAAATTCATTGGCTTCGTGACCATCTTCTGCATATATCCACAATCTTCATGTCGATGTCCATAGACTTGATAAATATGGCACCATGGAATACTTCCACAACTTAATGGGTTCGACGCTCCTGACAACAGGTAGTTTCGGTATTCTAGGAAGTTATCCTTAGTATGTCCCTCTGCACGACATCGAGTACACCATACTTCCTTGCGATGCTCTTTCACTTTCTTGATATCTTGCAACTGGAGTTTCAAGTTGACCAGCTGTGTCTGGATCTGATTCATACCAATTTCATTCTTGCCAACTGGTGACGCTTCCAACTTCATTGCGATCTCCAGAGCCTCGCTCTGTATCACAATATTTTGCTGCATCAATGATAGTCTAATATGAGTTAATAATGTCATGATGAACCATTCCTTATGCTCAATATCAATCATCTCAAAGTTGACTCTTTCCATTAGCATCTTAAACATTTGATCAAAATCCCAAACAGTTTCATTTCGATACTGCTTAATCTCCTTCAGTTTGGTGATGTGTTGCACCTCAAATTTTATTTTTCTGAACTCTTCATTCAATCTTTTTCTAACTTCAGCCAATGTTTTTGTTGGATCCCCCATAGGGACTTGTACAAATTTCATGAACCATTCCAGTGCCCAACCTCGAAGGATCGTTTCCAGTTGACCTTTATTAACCTCATCATCTGTAGTTTGTTTGACATTCCACATTGCTTCACATAAGAACCAATATTACTTGGGATCCTCAATCTTGTTCCCATGAAACAAGGGTAACTTCGCATCATCTCTTTCCATCGTGGGCCTTATTCCTACAATCATTGATCTACCACTATTAGAGTGCAGTTGACATGTCAGACACGGCGGCATCGAATTCATATTTCTTCCCGATTATGGTGCAGTGTACAGAGGTGTGGGTACGTTGTTTCTCTGGTTCGGTCCTTCCTCTGGCTCAGGCGTAGCTTGTTCGTCTCCTTCATCCCTATAGGTTCACTTCATCCCATGGGGATTGAAGTCATCAATGGAAATTTCCCTCTCTATTGGATAATGGGAATACATCAATGTCTCCTACTGGATGGATTCTTCAGGTGTTTGACTTCAATACCATAGATTCGCCCCTGTTAGAATGTACTAAGTATATTGGGGCCCATTTTCATTATAGTTTGGTTCCCTCATGTTTTTTAATGATTTACATCAATGATCGATAATCAAATGGTATTCCCCATGTTCAACTTCATCTCATCTATTCACATGGTTAGGATTCGTACCTTTACGTGGTTTGGATTTAAGACCTTGGACCAATAGTAGCATCCTCACATTTTTCTATTTCTTGAGTTGTGTAAGACCGTGTCACACCTTATATGACACATGTTGTGACATGGATCCACTTTATTCATTCGTGGATATGATCTCTAGTTTGACATAAATCAAACCTTGTATTCTTATGGCTATGATCAGTTGTTGGGCATGGATCCACTTTGTTCCTTCGTGTCCATGGCCCATATATATATCACATGGATCCACTTAGTATTTTTTGAGGCCATTATAGTTACATCGGTTATAAATATATGATGGATCCACACTATATATTTCCAGTGGTCATATTCTATCACTTACACTTGGACATATTTGTCACAGGGATAAGTTTGTATGACATCCTTTTTTTTGTTCCAGATACCTTGTTGAGACTGAGATTCTTATATTCTTTGGTTTCATCAACTCCACATCCCATTCTATTTGATTTTATAATTTATTTCATTCATCATGTTCCCTTGTAACCTCATACATTAGTGGGCATCTGTTATATCCCAAATCGACACTTCTTCGTCCATGGAAACACTTTAATGATGATTCTCTCATGATGACACTTTCAAAATGACACTTCCATGATGATATTGTTTCTCACACAAAAGTACATTATGGATGGAATATCCCTAATTTGGTGCTTGATGATATGGACTTCACTCATTCACTAATTCCTTACCAATTACAGGCGTTGTAATTGAGTTTGGAGGGAAAAATACTTTTTAAAAGATGTCCTTTAGCCCCCTTTTCCTAAAAATGCATGTTTCTTTTGGTGGACATGGGTGTAAAACACACCTTTCCCTTGTACCACAAGTGTTTTTCATCAAAAACCACACATTTATTTTCTCCCACTATCGTTTTTTCCTTGAAAATCCAAAATATAAAAAAATCTTGATTTTTAGGCAATTTTGGTGGTTTTTTTAACTTCCCTTCAATTCTAACTACTCCCTCCTCAAATATAACCATCTCCTTCTCTTGTAAAACAAAGTAATATTCACCATGAAAGGGACTCTTATCCAAAGTACTATTATTTAGGTGGAATTTCCATTCCCTATCCCTTGCCATTTGTTCCCTGGTTAGTTTCAAACCCTTATGCATCGGAGCTTTTCTTGGGATTGTTGGAGAAGAGAAGTAGGAGATCCAAATTCAAGGTTTCAAAAGGTTCCAAAGTATAATTAAGGTAATATTTTACTTGTTTCCATAGTTAATAATAGAAATGGCATATTTCCCTTCCCTAACAATTGTGTTCATTTTTGTCTCAGATTTGGTTACTTGTTGATGTTCATTTGATTAGCATTTTATGCTCTATTTGAATTTCAACCATCTACTTGTATCCAAATGTGTTTGAGGAATTTTTTTTTGTTGGTAACAAAGGTTCTTGGGCTGATGATCATGATTAAAGCTAAAGGATTCAAGGAAATCTTGGACCATCCTTTAAAAAGGGTGCATTTAGTTCCTCTTCCTAGTTTATATGCATTTCTTTTTATCATAGTTGATAATAAGAGTTTTGTTTGTGTGTAACCAAGCCTTATATGTCTTCCTTTTTCAACCTTATTTTTTTGGTGACCTCAACCCTAGACATAGGATATAATTCCTCACAACAGAAAGAAATGGTATGTCTTGCAACAACAAAATTGAAACAAATTTTTTTGGGAGCCCATATAGGGAATGACCATAAAAATATTAAGAGGAATTCATGCATCTTCAACACATGTTCATGGCTAGGATCAAAGGGAATTCTAATCCTAATAGAAAACTTTGGCATGGGAACCAATTGAATAACTAGGGTTCTACCTTGCGTACCCATATTTGTTAGGATCTATCACACAAATTACAACATTTAATAATGGAGGGTTAATGTCACAATTTGGTAACTGTGGATCCTAATGCAAATAAGGCGACACTAGCTCACAATGCATGCACAGTGTTGGAATGGACCTATGCCATATACAAGTTTAAATCTAATAACCCCAAGTTCAATATAAAGAGTTTTCAATTTTTTTCCATATTTCACCATCCTACACAAAGATAAAAGTGATACTACAATAAGAGTTATTAGTGAAAACTCCCAAAAATGAACATCGTAAAGTTTTTTAGGCAATTTTAGCAATTTATTTGGACCAAAATTTTTTAATAAGTGAAAATATATGTTATTTGAAAATCCAATTTCTTTTTACTCCAAAAACTTACCAAAAATACCATTTTACCTTCAATATTTCAAATCAATATTGTTATGGATTTGATGATAAGAATTTGGATCCATCACCACTAGGTTCATTCTTTCTCTTCCAATGAGGATTTCCATCTTTCCTAATTTTTTAGAGTATTTTTTATTGTACATGGGTACCTAACATGGCTCATTTTCGAGACCCATTCTCTGTATACACCTTACTTCTATTCTAGGGGGGGTATTAGAGCATGTACACATTTACTTGGTACATATTTTATCCTAAGTTCTATAGTCCATGTATGAGGGTGTACTTGATCTTACTTGGTCTAAGATATTATCCATTGGATGAGAATATTATTCTCCTACATGAGGGAACACCTCTTCTTGAATCATGCTTCATTTGCACTTAATTTATACTGGTGGAGTCTAGTCGTGCATGCCTACCTTGGAATCATCACTAGGAGCGCATGACTACCTTAGAATCATCACCAAGATGGCACAATGCATTTGTATGAGGCTAGGAGTGTAGTTTTGCATGCATGATTGTAGTTCACTTCACTTGTGAATATATAGTTAATTGATGAATGCATGACCAATTAACAGTAGAAAAACATAAATATATGGCTAAAAAACTACTAAAAAATTCATATAAATGACTAATTTTGGTCACATGACTATTAATAGTTTATTGCCAATTATTTATAACGTGACTAGATTTATGACTAAAACATTTAGTCATTTAATGATTGTTCTAATTCATCATTTTTGTAGTGTATTTAGTACTTTTCTTAGTAATTGTTGTTGTTATCTGGTCATTTATTTAGTAGTTGCGGTTATTCATTGTTGTCAATAAGTAGTATATTTAGTCATTTTAATCATTAATTGTCATTAACTAGAAGTATATTTAGTAGTTTTCTTAGTCATTGATTGTTGTTATCTGGTTGTTTATTTAGTATTTGTAGTCATTGATTGTTGTCAACAAGTAGTATATTTAGTCATTTTAATCATTAATTATTGTCAATTTATAGTATATTTAGTCATTTTTATTCATTGATTTTTTCTAGATAGTGCACACAAGAATACCCCACCAGCCTCCTACATGTAAGGCGGTTCTCTTCCATTGAGATAACACCCTTAAGAAGAATCAAATTTCACACACAAAAAATAAATTTAGTTAAATATATAAAATCACATTACTAAACTGTCATTTATATGACAATTTTAGTAAATTGTCATTTATATGCAAATTTTAGTAAACTGTAACAAGATTACCATTCAAAGGTGTTAAGGAAATTATACAATTTTTTTTGTTTGACCTAGGGAAAATCGACACTCATACATAACTCCTTGGTTGTTAGGCCTCCATATTCTCATTGTGCATTGAAAATAAATTCCAACTCACCTCCAATATAGTATTAAATCATTCTTCTAACATTGGGTGCTTCATGGAGCTCACAAGTTTTATGTCACCCTATAAAGACTTTTCCAAGGATAATAGCGTTGCCAACTTTTTTTCTCTAACCAATTGTCTCCTAACAAACATAAGTTACATTTTTTTTCTAGTTAGGTCAAAACATGCAATTCTACCTCGAGGTTTCTTGAGGGTGTACATGACCTGATTTGAAGGTTGGCCTCCTTATGCAAACATTAACAATCCATAAGTACAACATGTGACATGCATACAATCTTACCACTATTGCTTAGAATGAAAATTGGAAATGATTGGGTAGCAATGATTTGGGATTGCTAGGAATAGTTGGGACAATGATCAACAACATTTTATAAAGCTATAAATAGGTAGGGAGAAGTATGGACTAGTGGGAATCCAAGAAAACACCCATGGATCTTACTCCATGTACACAATCCATTCCTCATCATGCATGTTAAATGTGTCTATAGCAATCCTACTACTGCTAGTAATAAATAACATATGTTTTTCATTATCAAGCTATAGAAATAGGCATAAGATTACACCATGTACAACCACCATATAAATAATTCAAATTTACCTCATACAAACTATAGCAACCAACAATATGAGTGCATATTCAACTCTATTGCTAAAAACATATGGATAACAACCCTCTTCAATAGGTGTAATGAGATTTCAAATGCATGTAATAGTAGTCCAACATTTCAGTAAGAGCATCCTCCTACAACCATATAATTAATGGATAATTATGAAAATAAGAGAATTCAAGGTGAAGGAAGTGCATGTCTAGACATCATACCTAGACACAAAGAAATCAAATAGTATTAGATCATATATTGCACAATTAGATAAATACAACATAAATTGGTAAAAAAATAACAAGAAAACATCCATCTAAAAATCATAAGCATAATGGAAATGCAGATATCTTTTACTCACCAAAGTCATTGGATTTATTGATAGTTATTAGTTGCATTTCTATTGCACGCAAATACCTACAGAAAACAAAATGGAATAATAAGTTTATATATATAACTGAATAATAAATAAATATCCAACACAACATGTATCATAGTTTGAAAAGACCAAAGGGAATACTTGTTTGAGATTCTCTTTGTTTAATCAAGAATAATTTGTTCTTTAGCAAATGGGGCCAATCGCGTGAAGGTGGAAGATCATCTAGGCTGCCTCCCCCCCTCGCCCCACCCACATCACTCTCAATTCACCATACCCAATATATATACTGAAACATACTTGAAAGAAGATGACAACATAAAAAATAACACTCATTTAAAATTATATTTGCCTAAGAACAAGAAGATACAATATCATATATCTTCAAATAGTCAACTTATTAATTTCAAAGAAAGTAAACAAAAAAGATTTTTACAAAATGATTTAGACATATGGAACTGGAATGTGGGAATTCTTAATAAATTTGTATTTCTAATAGCAATGAGGATATGACGTGTTGTCATGTGTTCTCATAGTGACAGAAGTTCTTTTCAATGTGTTCATATTATATAGTATGGTTTCATGGCCATGAAGTAAGGTAGAGGATTACTATTCACCATGATAATGCATAGAAACACACAATGTTCTCATTGTTGACCCAAATTTGATTTCTCTAAAATACCTACACCAACATGAGCAAATCAAAGAAAACAAACATAAAGGATAATTAAAAAGGTATTTTTCTCATACATAAGAAATACTTGCATCTAATTTTTAAATCTTTATCATGATCAAATCAATGTGCACTGAATGTCTATAGACAATACCTACTAAATGTTAATAATATTATATAACACTTTATGTAGAACATTCGAATACTAACAAATTACTTCTAGTAATTGCAAATAAATATATAAAATAGAGTGGATAAAATATTAACACATATAAAACATGACCACAAAAAGTTATTAATGTAAAATATAGGCACACAAATATAAAGGTTGATATTTAATTAAATCAATTTTACGATATATGAAACTAGGTCCTCTTGCAAAAATACATAAAATACATTATTATATACAACAATTTGTGCCTACCATACATAGTATCCAATATCTACTACCCTACTTCCTTCTAGGTTTTTTTATTTTTCAGAAATCCCACAATTTTGACATTGACATCATCTTCCTCATTCTCTTCTCAACCTATTTATTATGGTACTAGATCGATATTAAACCACAATATATGTTTATGTGTAAGATTCCTAGTACTAGGATCAACATCAACTACAATTGAAGAAAACCATTTATAAATAAGCTCATTTACAGTATACAAAATCCCCCAAAATATTAATTTATATTCAACTCGTTCATGATACATGCAGGTGCAATAGGGTTAACCTCTATTTGAGTAGCACCTACGATCTCTAAAACTGGATCATAAGGAATACCTAAATCTTCTTGTATTTCCTATAATAACATTTGTAGTTGTTGTAGAACCACACAATCTCAATTTGTACTATATAAATATTTTATCATAATACATTGAATTCATATACCTCCTTGTTAATAGTAGAAGTATTGGTTGCATTAGCCTTTTTCATTATAAGTAGGGTGTTATAGCTTATTTTCAAGGAAACTTTAAGATCTTTGGTTGTGGGAATGATGCCAAATTTTGTAGACTACATACCATATAGTTGAAAATTCAATAGAGAATTTTTTTAAATATTAATACTTACATATCTCCCTTTCACTTTAATGTAGACCCTAGTCCAAGTTTGTGTTCACTAATCTTCTCAAGTCTGGAATGTGTAGCCTTTGCAGTGTCTTTGATCCTACGAAAGTGGTCAAGTACATGTTTATGTGATTTAAATATTATGGTAAAATGCAATATAAAATATATAATTTCATTGTTCGTTACACTAATTTATCTACTTTGGTGTTCCTCTCACCCTTTTTTTGTATTCTTCTCATTGGCATCCCCTATTAATGAAACCCACTCATGTTCGGGAATTAGTCCATGATTCTAATAATTGGAGTATCGACCAATATTGGTGTTGTAGTTTTCATGCACTAATTTAAAGTACTTTCCTACCATGGTTTGAACCAACTTTTGGTTGAATACAGGACCAAACAACATGGTTATGTGTTTCATCAAATCCCTATTCAAGTTGTTTCCCTATTATTTATAACTTGTTCTAATTGTTGGTGCAAATAGAGAAACTACATTTTCTTGTAATTGTTCATAGAGAAATTTATTTCCTACATTGCAATAAAATATTACAATTAGATAGATAGAATGAATATACAAGTATTCACCATTCTACAAAGCAAAGTATGACAATGTATTAAATGTAATTATCATGGAGTTGTAATCCTTTCATTGGCACTAGTTCATGGATCATTTGTAAAGAAATTGATAATTTCCAGTGATCTTGATGAGTAAGCATGGTGTCTTGGGACTCATATTAACCTATGATGAATGAGGAACATGATTAATAGACACATGTTGGTATGTACAGATAGGGTCATAGACTTCCCCACACCAACACTGGGTGTAGAATCAAAAGCAAAAACGAAAATACGAGGAGTTGAGGAATTAGTAGTATGTGCAACAAGATAAGAGGCTACAAGAATATATGCATGTCTGCTACTCCCAAGCTCGAGTTCCTCATCTCTCAAGAATTCCTACGAAATTACAATTCACTAAGTCAATATCTTGGATTCATTTAAAAAATATATGTTATATTCTTCAAAGGAATTAATGGATTATAATTTAAAAAATGCATATGTTGTAGTTCTTGATTTTTTCCATCAAGAATTGGTTTCTTGCTTCAGTATCAAGGATCTCTTCAATGCCCACCAATTTTACAAGTTCTTCAGCTAATTTATTAACCTTTTTCCAAATAGTAGTAAGAGGGATGGGAACTCCTAAGATGTCTACATCATCCTAATCAAATGAGGTGATGGCATGGGAGTCTACAAAGAATAATAACATATAATTTCAATAAACTATGTAACAATAATCATTGCACTAGGATAAAATATAACTATGTGGATAAGAATGAACATATAAATGGGCGTATATTATTTCAACTGCCAATGGTTTATGCCTTTCCCCTGATAAATTGTAACATAAACTATGATTCCTTAACCATATATTCAAATAAGGGTAGAAGTTCTCAACTCCCATCATCAACATTCTAACATTAAGTATATGTAATGGAAAATAACGAATATACAGTATACATGTTTTTTAGTAAATGATGGACATGAGTGTTAAACCATAGTTACCTAATTCCTAGATCCTATTCAAATGATAATTTAATCAACAACTCCTTCCTTGTGGCTATTGATTTTATTGTAGTAACCACAACTTTGTTTCCATCTCTCTCCTCAAACACACAATTGGGTATTTTGTTTTTGCTTGCAGGGCGTGCATTATTTATAAACTCCACAACATTTCTAGAAGTTTTGGTCCTTCCATCGATATATATGGAATATCAATTATCTTTTTTTATTTTATTTCGTTTTATTATAATTTTCACAAACTCCGTATATGTGCATACTCTTTAGATATCTTGTTATCAAACATCAATGTCGATAATCATACGTTCGTCCAACATAATCCATCAATTCTACTTCAAAGTTGTATGGAACGTCCACACCATCCATTGTAAAGAGTCCCAGACCATGTAAACTAGATGGAGAAATTCGATATATTCTTTCATCAATATAGAAATCAATGTTTATTTCAAGAAGTGGGTTTGGTTCTAAATTCTTCAAATAATGTCTATATCTTAATGTAAATTCCTCATGTTCAAGAGTCTCATTGTCATAAGAGCATGACCCTTCTTCATTGAGAAACAAATCCATATGTTTTTTAAAATTTCTTATAACTTTACAACCTCTAGTTCATATTGACGTACTTCTTGACTCTTCCCCTTCTCTAATATGTTTAGAACAACCATTGCTATATGAATATAGCAACAATTAACGTCAAACAACAACAATCATGTTTCAATCATATGATTAAGATAGCAAAATTTGCAATTAACGTTGAAAATTCTTCAATAAAACAATGTATATAAATGATGCATTGGTATTTTTGCATAACTATGCTAAATAAATTGATAAGTATATGCATTGCATGGTAAGTTTTTGAAAAATCATGCAACATGGCACTTGGACATTGCATTCATGTCCATCCTACCATCACAAACTTTGTTACCGGAAATACTCACCTTTTGCGGACAGAAGCTATTTCCCTAGCCTGAAACACTCAAATATAGAACAAAGGAGTCACAATAGCTAAAAGCACTTTCCCTAATATCAAATAGATGTCTTGAATAAACTCTTTTACCTCTCACAAGTTGTAATAGGTTGGCCTTTGGAGTGTTTGATATCCACAGATTGTCCTGCAAGTCACACAACAAAGAATACACACTAGATTAAAGTAACAAGTTCAATCTATGATCTTATGTTGATGACTAAGGAGTTCAACAATGAAAATAGTGATTCAAACACAATAACATTCATGGGAAAGGAACCTTTATTTGCATAAATGAAATAGAGAGAGATATTACAACCAAATCCTTAGTGTTGAGAAATGTATTCTCAAGTAAACCTTGCCTCACAAGATTGAAACTTGTCTACCAATTTCCCACTCAGGCTTGGCTATATTTGGCCAGAGTTTAGCTACAATAAAATAATCTTCCTTCTCTTACCCGTGGGGGGTGAGCCAATATTTAAAGTCATGGGAGGATAAAGTAGGTTGAGGATCTCATGGCTGAGGTGGAGGGAGGATCCTATAAGGATGGATCTCGAGCCTAGGTGGTCCATAAACTTAGGGATGAGGCTTCCACGAAGTTAAGCTTCAAGAAGCCTCTCAAAGATTCTTTTTTTACCTTTAAACTCAAGCACCGCTATTTTTTCACAAGGACAAAGAATTACCCAAGAAGCACTTCTCATTGAATGAAGGTAAGTGGCAGTTACACCACTTACTTATCAAGGAAAAAAGTCGTTATGCATAGAGGTACTACACCTTGACCACAAGGAAAGTGTGGTGGTGTCCAATGGGGTAAAATCACTAATCCTTGTCTATTTTTAACTTCACAACTTGAGGGTTTGAGGAAAATACTGATACTTGGATCTCATTATATGATGATGATGAGAAATGTGTGTAAGAGAATGCCCCCCTAATCATGAGGCTAGAGGGATAGGATAGGTGAAGGCTTTGTAGGAACAAGTTATCACTTTGAGGCAAGAGTCCATTGATCATAGATCTTCAACTACCAAGCTTATTCTACAATACATTTACACTTTGATTTATATCCATATGACTCTCAACATGGTTGTAGACCAATACAATGCAGATCCATGTGAATTATAAAACGTCATGGTTACTAGAATACAATGTAGGTCCATGCGAAGAATACTCAAAATTCGACATAGTTTCCACACATACAATGTAGATCTATGTCATACAAACACAAATTTTGAGCATAACCACGACCATGCAAATGTGGATCCATGCTAGGAGTCATAAAAATACTCCATCACAACTTGGGGAAAGCAATGATCGTTTAAACAATACCCATGGTTTTCATCTCGTCTTCAACAAAGTAAAATTCTATCCATGTGATTACATGTCTTGATGTTGAACATGGTAGAAACCACTTGATTACCGGTAAATGATGAGAACCATTAACAAGTGTGAGGGAGATCACTATTGATTTTGATGATTCCCAAGGTACCCCAATACATTCCTCTGAATCTAAATAGATTTTTTTATGTTGAACACTCAGTTGAATCTTTCGATCAAAGTTCAATGATGTAAACCTATTGTCAAAAGCGAGAAAATATGCCATTGTTGTATACAGATCTCAAGGTACTACTTTGTTTCTAAGACTAATTACCATATGATGAGTTGAAGTCGACAAGAATAGTCTCATCAAAGGAGGGCCATGATGAATCCCACATCAACGACATAGAAATCAGAACAAATTTCTAGAATGTGAGTATGAATTAACCATAGAAATGAATCAAAGGTAGTTTTGACTGCAGATGCAAACTCTCAACACAATTTTCCTTTGAACATAGGGCGGCACAACCAAAGACTTGGTAGCATTGACTTGACGAGGCGGATACCAAGACACAATGCAATGATGGATGATGCATTCTTTGAAAGACTCAAAGGAGTGATATGACTCATGAAAGTGGATCGACTCAGAAGCAAGTTGAATACCCAATTGATTGAATGAAATGTAGACAAGTACCATGTTCAAAGGCGACTAAAAACTAACATTATTGCAAATTAAATATAGTTCCCTTCCCTTACTTTCCCCATTATGATTAATGAGTGCCTCTTTTCATATTTATGAGTTCAAGGAGGGTAACAAACACTCATTGTATCTTATCATGAGATAATTTATTCTCACATGTTTTCCAAACCTAAGAAAGGAGGGGCTAGTTCCCAAAAGAGGGTCTCTCAGTGTTTAGTTTAACGATTCCATTGAAAGTAAACTCGTTGTCGTTCACATTTAGAGAGTCTGAACGAAACAAAAGAAGAATCCAAAGTGTTCTTTTTTCATATGATTTAGTATCTAAGTCCCGAAAAAGTATAAAATAATACCTTAGATAACTCTTCTAGTCAATAACTAGAGTATACTTTTTTTGCGACTTAGTCAATCCAAACCGAAAAAGGGGTAAACTACCGTCGGAAAAATGACTCTTTAGGTACTTTTACGAGCATGAAGAGACAAGTTCACTCGGAAATATTTTCATATTTTAAGAGTCCAGAAAGAGCTTAAAGAGGACTCTATTAGGGTTTCTTTTTCATGAAAAAATGGTTTAATGAGTCTGAAAAAGATGAAAAATCTCACTGGAAAACTCAGTACTAGGTTTAACGAGCACAACCAAAGTTTCGAAATAGCGCTCAGAAGATTTTTCTGTTTTGTATGAGGATGAAAAAGTGAAAAATAAACCCATTCATATCCAAAAATCATTTTCTCCATGACCTACAATCTTCAAAGAACTATTAGACACTTTAAAAATTAAAAACTAGGCTTTATAGGACTATTTAAGGGAAAATTTTTAATGGAATGATTATAATAATAAAAATAAAACCCAATAATAGTGAATAAAACATAGTAAAAGTAAAAAATCATTTACCATTTGGAGAGCAAGTTTAGCCATTTTGAGTGCAAATTTCAATTGTTGATAGCAAAGCCCACGATCAACAATTTTTTGAATCGTTGGACCCAAGTGATTTTTGAGACCATTCCTATCCTTTTCATGGTTTCCATTTTTAATTTAATTCATTTTTTAGGGTTTTTGAGGCATTTTCCCAAAGGTTAAATGCGTCTACAGGGTACCTCTCTTTTCCTTTATAGGAAACGTGGTGCTCGCCTGACACCACCTTTTTTCTTAATGAAAAAAGAAATGGCATTGCTCTGTTCTAACGCAGAAAGGGTGGTGTCGCAAGTTTCCCTAGAATGCATTCAAAATAAGCCAAAAGAATAACTTTGAAGAATTTTAAATGATTTCATATAGATTATAATACTTCAATTTATTAGTTTGGTAGGGTATACCGACCAAAATGGTTGTATGGAAGGAGAGGGAGCATAAGCTCGACGATATAAGAGGGGGGAATGATGTAGGGACCATATATTCTCTTAGTGGTTGTGTCTTTTTAAAATTATTCAATGTCCCAAGTATGTGATCACAGTTGAGGCTACTGGAATATATCCTCGGGATGTGGAATCCTGAGCAACAGTACTTCGAAGTAGGTGCCCATATTTTGACCATGGAGGTAGAATACATATACTTCTTGATAGGGTTGTCCAAGAGAGGAGCACCTATTTCTTTGACCGGTCCCTAAGGCGGAAATATCACTTCTCAAGGTTTTATAGACAAATACTACTTTCCAGGCACATAGATGTGTGGGAAGAAGATACCTATAAAGGATGTGATGGACCTTCCTCTATGGATGATCGTGTTTACTATGCAACGTATCTCGGGTAGCCAAGGGCCTCACTAGGAATTGATATCCCACATGTTATATGCCTTGGAGGAAATGGACCCTACATTCTTCAATTGAGAAGAAGCCCTATTGGTCACTTTCAAGGAGAATATGAACAAGTGTCGGCAAGGAGAACTAAAATAGTTTGGATATGGCACAATCTTAGTTCCTTTCTTCTTTGAGAGGGTACCTCTATTGAGGCCATAATTGGCCTTTACTAAGCTGAGGGAATGTGATCCATGCATGCTGAGATGGGTGGAGGTCATGTCCCTCCATGGTGGTGGAGGATCCAAAGTTAAGTATGGGAATGCATTTTTATGATGGTTGGATGACCAAATCATCATGATTTATGATTATGCATATGCAGGTACTAACTTCAGAGGGGATCTAGACCTATCCCTACCAGTGGACAATCAATGGGGTGACCTTGGTGAGTGAAACACTAAGATATTCATGTTTTTTATATTTTTTTTGTTTTATGATTTTTATGTGTGCTGATAAGACCTTCTCTTATCATGCAGATGTAGGATTAGCATGACCTGGATGCTCGTATCCAATAGATAAGCAAGTTTGGGTTTCTTTGTGCACCGTAGAGATGATGAGATGGACGATATGGAAGAGAATCTCAACCGGATCACATTAGAAATTCCAGATATCTTAGTGGGTGACCTCCCTATGAGGTATCATAGACACACAATGGGTGTGTCAGGTCGCTTTGGTCGCTTGCTACGCAGGGTGGCAAGGGCTATTAGGTGCTACCATGAGCACCACTAGGGTTCTACATGATGTATACACTGAAATATCCTAGTTTCAATATTTTTTCTATCTTGCACCACTAAAAGCTAGCATGCTTCAATTGGGGTCTCGAGACCATATTTTTTGTAAAACACTTTATATATATATATAGACTCATCATTTTGTAGCCTACTTGTTTTTGGTAATGGAATGTTATTTACATGGGATTTATGTCTTTTACTATTTGTTTACAATGTTCCATGTTATATTACTTATCAAATGTCGAGAATGAGAAATGTACCAATCTAACATATAATTGGCCAATGAATAAGCAACTATATTATAAGATATTGGGATATGTTGATAAGTAACGGATTCAAATGACCTCTCTAAAATATGAACTCTCTAAAAAAATCAAAGGAGTACCGAGTTTCGAATGGCATGGACATGGTTTAAGTGAGAAACCACAAGCTGAGAATCCATGAAAAAAACCAAGTGATCAATATCACGAAATGCAACTCAGTTAGAAACCCTATTACTGTGTGATACTAGGCAATGTTGTTGGTGGCTGGATCTAAACAAACTGCTCCTGAAATAACTTAGTCATTGTCTTGGGAATACAGTACCCAGGTGGCTAAACCAAGATTTGGGGTGTGATGACAAGAACCATCAGCAAAACCATAGAAGAGAGTCATCTGCAAAATTGAAATAATAGCATGGGATAAGAAACATTGGAAAGTAAAAACCTTGCCCAAAAACATACTTAAAATAAAAAAACCACACTTAAAAAGTAAAAAATATACATATATACAAGGTACTGATGCAAAAATATCCTAGGCATAGTAAATTTTTAGGTACAACCCATTGCGAGGTTGCCCAAAAGGTATCCTATCATGGTCTACAAGCTCGTAGGCCCCTTTTTCCAAGACTTTACTCACGATATAGAGACCATACCACATCAATTCTAAATTCGCTTCCCAAGTTTATCATGTTTCTGATCATAAGTCAAAAGCATATCTCCTTCATTGAAAACATGAGGTTGAACCGATTTATCATATTGATCATTGATTTGTTTCTTGTGCGACTCATTAGCTAAGGAGGCATCTTGTCATGTCTCATCAAGGTTCGTCAAATAAAGAAAATGTTCTTCTTCAGTAGAAGTATTGGGTAGAAGCTCAACAAGAAGCTTGAGTGACAAAATTTCACACTCAATAGGTATGACAACTTCCAGTCCATAGACCAATTGGAAAGGTGTGAACCCAGTCGTTTTTTTAACTGAAATTATGTAGGCCCAAAGTGCAGAAAATAGAGTTAAATTCCAATTGGATTTATGATCTCCAACCATCTTATGAAGCATAGTATTCAGGACCTTGTTAATGGCTTCAACATATCAATTAGCTTGTGGATAGTAAGGGGTTGAGTTTTCATGAAGAAAACCCAACTTAGTACTCAGCTCAGCCATCATCCGATTACAGAAATGGGATCCATGATCAGTTACTATGGCCTGGGGAACTCCAAACCTAGTGATGATGTGATTAAATAAGAAGAGGGGGTGACAACCTTACCATCCTCAACATATGTAGGAATTTCCTTAGCCCATTTCGTGAAATAATCAACAAATACAATAATGTAACCATGCCCCTCAACTGAGGTAGTCTTACAATGCCTAAATTTAATCCCCCATTTAGAAAAATGTCCAACGACAATGACGGGGTGTAATAGAGTAGGGTGGGTGCGCGTTTTAGGATAGAAAAGTTGAAAGGGTGGGAATTTTTTGACTGCTACATGGAAATATTTAAAGATCGAGGGCCAAAATTACCCAGTGCAAAGAATTTTTTGAGTTGTAGCCATCCCAGAAAGATGACCTACATATTCTCTAGAGTGGTGGTCATTCAGGACTTGTTCAACCTCTTCATGAGTGAGACACCGTCAAAGAATTGAATCAATACCACATCGGTATAGGGTATCATTGAGAATGAGATAATACTTAGAGTGGGGGTGAATAAATCGGTGATCTTCACAGGATAAATTAGGCTGAAATTGTTGATTTTGGAAATATAGAAACAAATATCAATACCACAGATCAGTCATGCTGATCAGGAACAAGAATTCATTCGAAAATGAATCATTGGGCTAAGTTTCCATGAGAGCATGGGGAAGGGCACATGTCAACTCCATGAAGACTAAGGAATTCCTGGAAGTGGTCTTAGAGAATTCAAGATCAAATTCCTACAGGATAGCAATCTAGAAAGAATATTCCCCCCCTAGTACTTGACGAGTTAGAATATAGTACATAGAGTTTTGATCTGTGAGCACGATAGTAATACAAAGTAAGATGTAATGACAGAAATGTTGCACAATGAGTACTGTAGCTAAAGCTAGCTTCTCCATATGTGAGTAGCAAATTTCAGAGTAAAAAAGACTCTTACTAAGATAGTATATCACATGTTCTTAGTCGTTCGAATATTCTTGCACTAGAACCATACCAATGGTAGTAGTGGAAGTGACAATATAAAGCATAAAATATTTTGAATAATTTGGGGGGTGCAACACAAATTAGTGTGTTATAACATGTTTTAAATTATTAAAATCTTGTTGATCTTGATCATCCCAAATAAAGGGAGTGTTTTTTCTTCAAGAGACACATATAGCCATGTGTTTTCTTTGTAAAATTGCATACAAGACGATGAAGAAAGTTTTCCTTCCCTTGCAAACTTTGGAGTTCAGTAATGTCTGTCGAGGGTGGTAAGGCCACAATGGTAGCAATTTTCAAGGGATCTATCTAAATTCCATCCTTGGAAACAAAAAAACCAAGAAGGAGTCTAGTCTAAACAAAAAAACACACTTGTGTGGATTCAGTCAAATATGGTAATGACGACATTGAAGGAAAATGTATCTTAGATGCCTTGAATGATATTCCTGCTGCTACGAATGAGCAGGTAGGTCATATAGATACGGTTCCTCTATGTGTTTTATATCATGAAAAGAATAAGACATGGCCCATTGGAAAGTATCTCCAATGTTCTTCAAGCCAAAAGGTAAATTGTGATAAGCGAAGGTTCCCCATGGGAAAATGAATGTCGTTTTATATTGGTCGGCGAGAAATATCTCAATCTAATTGTAGCTAGAAAATCCATCCATAAAAGAAAAAATTCCACTTCTAGTGCAATTGTCAATGACCTAATAGATATGAGGGGTAGGGAAGTTGTCTTTGGACAAGCTTTGTTCAAATCCCAAAAATATATACAAATCCTAATACTAACCTTTTTCTTGGAAACATGAACAATATTAGATACCCACTCGGTTAAAGGAACGTGGTATATAAAACCATCTTTTAAAATATTTTCAACCTCAACTTTAATAGCTGCAAGTTTCCTTGGGTGGACCTGGTGACATATTTTCCTTACTGGTTTTTCCGTTGGGTACGTTTTGATCTCATGAACGACAATAGATGGATCAATCCCAAGAATTTCTTCATAAATCTAGTATAAAAAAAAATGGAATTTCTTGAAAATGATTTATTTTTCCTGAATCTCCGTTGTCAAATAATTCATTCCTATGTGAACATGTTCGACACACCTGGCTTCACCGATATGTCGATGGGAATTTTTTTAGTGATGTTACATAAATTCCCTTCAGAATCAACACCTTGTAATAAGACAGGAATTTGTGGATAGTAAAAAAATATTGGAACTGATAATAGAAACAAAATATGAATCTACCGAATCGACATTAGGAAGAAACGAATATCGACGATGAGAGTCTTCCCATAAGGATTAATCCAGACTCATAACCTCCATAATAGACTCGTCGGATGGAAAATCATATGAGAGATAATCTAAAGTCAGGAGAGGGGAATCTAACCAATAGGGCATATGGTAAGGATTCAATGCTACCAAATGATGATAATATATGTAAGCATAAGAAGCAGATTGAATGGAATCATATAGGGATTCGTGTGGGCTCAAAGAAGGCAATTCAACAATCTCTTTACCTTTATACATTCCCCCGCTCGTGGATGATATCATGTTTACAGTGGAAATTTTCATACTAGGAGGGGCATAATTGGATGGAAAAAATCCCATGAGGGATAAATCTGTCAAAATTCCAACTCCTACATTTTGATAAGGAGGAGTTGATTTCCCTAACATTGCAACTTTATGTCATGGTAGTAGTAATATCAGGCGAACAATGATTGAGTTGATCTATGGTTACAATTTTTCCTTGATGTGGGAATTAGAGTGTGCAGAAAACTGATGACGCAATGACCATCATAGCATAGAACCAATTCCTTCCTAATAACACATTCTAATCCAAAGGATCATTGACCACTTCTACCTAGATAGAAATAGTCCCCCCCCCAAACTAGATGGATAAAGCGGGTAGCAATCCATGATGTTGGAAACCTTGTTCGTTAATAAATTTTAAGGTAGTTGGTGACTTACTAAGTTTAGGAGAAACAATGGCTCTCCAGCAAGACATCGATAAGAAAGAGGTGGAAGCTTCTTCATCCTACGGTCCGATGGACTTTCCTACCCACCACTCTAGTCTTGATTTGAAACATGATTTGATGGGATAACCTCTATTTATAATTCTCCACATTAAAAGTGATCATAGTGTAATTCTCAGAATTGAAGGCCCCTAGGGATGACAACAAATTCTTCTGTTGTGCAGGGAAACTTTGGAGTACCTCAAACGTGGACATGGAACAAGTTTCTTGGGATAAATATTCAACAACATTTTAAAATTAGGCAACTTGAGAACTAGGATTGAAAACATTCTTAGGAGGGTGCAAGATTGTGTCAAAACTAGGTTTGTCAATAGTGAGAGGAGCATTAGAAGGAGTGGAGGAGAAGGGTTGATGGGAGGAGTCTTCTCGGGAGAAGCACCTTCATCTTTATTCTTAGGTGATCTATTGTATGCTTTATTTCTAGTATTCAATATGACAGTCTCAGTGAACATCATTATGATTTCCTTAGTAAAGGAAGAGGGACCATGCAAAGATGTGTGGTCAATCAATTGCTGCTGATAAGAGAAAGGGTCAGTTAACACTGTCGGTGTGGGGTTACTTTAAAAAAAATGATCAATCTCTTCACATCGAGGACACTCCTTCATGAAATTATCATCTCCACACATCAAACAAGGATACTTAGCCTTCCTTTTAGGTTTGGAATTATTCTCTAGATTCATTTTTTTTGTATTCTCCTGCTAGTTTCTAGGTTTCTTATTTTTACCTTTAACTTTCTTTTTATTGTTGGGTGTTTGTGAAGACTAGATAAAATTCACCTCAGCAGAAACTGTAGGAGTGGAAGAAGTTTCAGTTGAGGTACTTTGTGTCTTGGTTGGCTTGGCTGTGGATAGAGTTTGGATTGAACCAACAATACCATCGACAAGAGTCTCAACCTGTGGCTTGGAAGGATCGGCGTTGGGATGAGGAGCATTAGGAATCAAATCGTATAAAGTCTGTCACTAAGAATATACTAAGTCAAAATATTGAGCATGAGTAATAACTTGCTCTTTTGTGACAACACCGCCCATAGCTACATCCCTGGAAATAGGAGGCAACAAGGATTTGGTAAACCAATCATCCAAAAGTTGATCTGGAATTGGATCTTTGATTAACCTTCGGCGTCTCCTCCACTCATGGATATGATCAGATATGTGAGTAGAAGTATTTTTCCAAAGAGAGTTCAAAAATTCCATGTCAGTTTCATAATGGATAGGTAACTGGAAATGAGTAAGAAACACGGTTTCCAAAGAATTAAAATCCACAAAAGAGTGTTGTGGGATTTCAATATACTATTTTGCGGATGAACCAGTCAATGTTCTCTAGAAGAGCCTCAAACAAATGTAATCATCCATTAGGGATTTAGACGAACACCACAAATGGAAATTCATCACATTTCAGATATTCTCCTTGTTTCCCTTCAAAATTTGGATTGTCTTATGGTAATTTGACTGGAATAGTAAGCCAAAAAGGGTCATATTGAATGGGATCATTTTTTAACTTGGATAAGTCAGGAAAATCCAAGGTATCCAAAAATGAAAGTTGTTGGTTGGGTTGTGAGTAATTGCAATATTGATAAGGTAAGGCTACCCCATTAGGACCAAAGGTATATTGAGGTTGGTTGTAATACCCAACAAATTGTTGATAATTGGATCATTTTGAACCATAAATTGTGGTTGTTCCTGGTTAGATCCAGCTTGAGGTCCATAAGTAGGTGGAGACCACTGATTGGTAACTCCTTTAGGATAAGGGACATAAAATGGATTATTGTACTGTGCCTCATTAAGGTATTGATTACTAATTCTAGGTTATTGAGGAGGGAACCAAGATGATATAGGAGGCTGGGAATCAAGACCAATAGTGCCATAACCAATAGGACAACTAGGTCCAATAGCTGGAGGGGAAGGTTGTGGAATATTATGTAAAACTTGAACATAAGATCCTCTAGTTGTATGGGACGTAGGGGGTAAAAACTGACTCCCAACATTCGACAAAGTTATAAGAGGCATAAAAGTTCCTCCTATATGAGAATTTGACAATGGATTTTGAATTGATTGTGGCACTTCTGCAGGAGTGGTAAGTCTAGCCATCACTGGTTGAGATGGATCATTTGATGGAATGGCAGTAGAATTAATATTCAATGACCTACTAGAAATATCACTAGGAAAAAGGTAGAGAAAAGGTCTTCTAGAATTTGGATTTAACTCCATAGCTGACACATTTATGGCACTAGTAGCACCAAACTAAGAGATAGCTTGGCTAATGGCAGTTTCCCAAAATGGAGCATTCGGCCCAAATATAGGAGCTACATGTCGAGAAAAATATATGATAGTAATTTTGACATAAATTATCAATCCAGTAAGATCGTAAAATTATGAGGTACATGCAAAATATATGCAGGGTCAGAGTAACACTAATTTAATCTAATATTCCATGTGACTGAAATCGAAAACACATACAAAAATCATAAACACATGTGACTAAGATGGAATGTAAACCTAGATAAGCATGAAATTGTGTTAAAGAAATATAATCTAATGCTTAGAAATAAAACACATGATTGAAATTAATTCTAATTACGAAAGCAGGAAATTGCATGAAAGTAAATTTAAATCTAGGAGAGCATAAAGTTGCATAAAATTAAATTAACTAAGAAAACATGAAATCCATTAACAATTCAAAAATGACAAATCTATTGTGGAGAAATTAAAATATTCTAAAACATTAATCCTAATACAAAATGATAAGATCCGTGACTAAATCTCAAAATACTTTACACAAATTATTTCTATACTTCCACACCACTAAAGAGGCCTCCTCCCAAATGAAGAGAGGACACTCTTATTTATACATGAGTTGCTTTGAAAAGAGGATAAGAAACTAATAAATGTAGATACACTTTTCTCTTAAGTAAGTACAACCAATTATCCTTTCAAATCCTCACAAATCCTTAATATCTTTGAAAATAAACTCCACCCATATCTTCATGATTTTCCTCCTTTGAATATGATTAAAAAATTATCCCAAATATTCTTCAAATCTTGAAGATGAAATTCGAATTTGAGACTAGGTGGTGACTTTTTACCTTGTTAAAATATTCAAATATTCTTGTGATCGTCATAAAACTCATCAAACTTTGAGATATAATGAAAATATGTTAATTTTCTTAATATTTAACCACAAATTCTCTCAAAATACTTAAAAATAAACAATTTGGAAAATAGCAAGGTAACCCATATTTATTTAAGAAAATGGCATAGGGACTGGTTAATGGAGAGATGAATAGGGATGAATGTGAGGAATAGTGAAGGAAAATAGGATGAAAATGTGACAATTGCGTGACCCAACATCTCTCCCAAATTGAACTTGTTGCATGTCCTCGTGCAACTTTTTGGCTTGTGAACTTTGTCTTTGCATGACGATGTTTTTAAAAATAAATCATTCCATGATGTGAAAACATGAGTAGTAGCTGATTTTACTTATGGTTGGTTATTATGTGACAAACATGAATATGACAAATGTTGGTTCTTGTGTTAACAACATTCATTTCATTTACTTGTTTTATGGTTGCAATACATAAGGTTTGAAAGTATACATGCACCGGAAATGATAATCCATCAATGTACATGAGAAAAACTTTGCTTCATGTTATGAATCATGCCAAAAATAGATCAAATTGTAACAAAGTTTAATTTGGAAAAGACATGTCGGTCAATGGTAAATGGGATGATGGTATGTGTAAAATGGAATCAAATGGCAATGAATATACAACCCCCCAAACTGAATATGTGTTAAGCTTATTGAAATGAGTAAGCTGACAATGTAACATCGTGAGGGAATTTTCCAAATTCATTCATTTTCTAGCATTTAAGGAATTACATGGTTAAATATTAGAAAACAACATACTGCCACTTACCCAAAATGTTGATGAACAGTGCAATAGGATATGACTGATGTTGTTGTCCGATCATGGACTGTGAAGTGAAGGAATCTAAACTGTTGCTTGGTTGATTGAAGTAAATGATGAAAGTTGAAAGTGGAACTGTGGTACTCTCATATGGCTAGAAGTATGTTATTGTAAATATACTGATGGAGTCATGAAAAGTATATATAGTATTCACCTTCTACAAAACCCGATGTTACAATTCTTACCATGTGAATAAATGTGTCGATGTTGAGCATGGAAATAATTCATTGGATTTCCGACCATTAATGAATGTAGTTAACCAATGCGAGGAAAACACACCATTAATGTCAATGAGTGCGAAGGTACCTAAGTACATCTTGCAAAGTGCGAATAAATGAGCTAATGTCGATCCTCTTGCAATATATAACAATAACGGGACATTGATGTACTCCCATGATTGTTAGCGAGAGAACTTGCCATTAAGGCATGCAAGCCTCAAGGTACTAAAAAGAAACTCTTGTCTCTATCCAAGATAATGTGTTGAGGTTGATGGGGAAAGACTTGTTGAAAGGTTGGCCTTGTGGAATCTCACATCAGTCAATGTGAGTTGTACAAAATGATTGGTAGGACTATAGATGAGAAGATCTCAGTAGAAACAGTTTTGAGGAAAACGATAGCAAGGCAATTCAGTCATGGAAAGGGAGTTGAATGGTTTTATTTATGACACAAAAGATGAACTAAAGATGAAGAAAGAATGTATGCAACTCAGAAAGTTAGACATGCGGGAAGTCATGATGTGGAAGGCAATGAAACAGTAGACTCCAACATGGATGACTGACAAGCTTTGAAATAGATCATGGCACAAATGGTTTTCTAAAAGATGGCTTTGTGGCAGAATATAGCATGACATGTGCAATGAAAAGTTTATCTCCTTCAATGATGCATGTTTTATTGTGATTTCTGAAGATCACTTGTGTATGAAATTGGATCGTCTTTGAACCTGTAAAATGCTACCACTAATCCTACAGCAAAATGGTGAGAGCATTTAAAAACATTGTGCAAAAAGAAGTTCTACGAAACCACATTCAACAATAAAATGTATTATTTACTGGTCGTGATGTATCTTTGACAATCATCTTAGTGAATCCATGTTTAAGTGACTTCAAAAACCAAGTTAGCATAAAATGAAAGCATGGTTTGAATATGATTTTCGGGAAATTTTGTTATCATTTGCAATTTTTTTATTTTTATTATTTTATTTTTTATATGTTTTGATCTTAATTTTTAATTGTTTTAAGATTTTTTTTTATTTTGTTTAGTCACCAAAACTCTCTTGAAGACATAATAAACAAGCAAATGTTTTATTGTATTGGTTTATTGGTTTATTTATTTTTATTAAATTGTTTGCTTGTTTTCATTGTTGTTATATATATATTTACATTAACTATCTAAAGATAATTAAAATAATACAAATTATGCTAATGTTCTATCTATATCTATATCTATATCTATATCTATTTCTATTTACAATTAAAACCTAACACACTACACAAATAGTGACAAATTACAATTGCATATCTTTTGGTTCCTGTGAAATAGAAATTTATCTATGTGACGTAGAGAGTATTATATTGTATGGAGATGTAGCCCTATTTTAGAGTAGCCAAGCCGAGTAGATTGATGAAGTAGAGACCATGCAACATTGTGCATATTCAAATGTTGGGTGAAGTGCTGCATTTGATTCAGCAGCTTAAAATCTAAAAGTTGCTTTGCTTGGAAAATAAATGCATACAGTATGTTGTAAGATGCATTAAATTTTCCTGCCACTCTGGTTGAAAACACTTCCATTTTATTGGTCTGTGATACGATATTGCACGAAAACATACTTGACCGTTATTTCACATCTATCATCGTCTCAACCAGATTGATTGAATTCATGCTTACAAGGGCGGTGTCACGATATGATTATTGTGTCTTCACTCTTTAGGGTGATCTAGAAGTAGAACCTAAGTTGCTTTGAGGAAACATCTGATTATGCTCCCCCTAGTATAGAATTTCACATCCATCCTCAAAATGAGTGGTCCAAAGAAGGTCACACACTTGTGCCATTTGGACTAACTCCATAGCTACCACAGTTACCTCTTTGAATATTGGATTCTCAGACTCTTCCAGCCCAACATGTTTGTTAACAATATCCCTACTAGTTGTTCCATGAAAATCTACAAGGCACGATGAACCTCCTGCACTGCCCAGATCTAATGTCGCGAAAGGAATTGTATTAAGACATGTTCCTGGAGATGGAAGAGGCTTTCCCATGTATTTTTCAGCAATGCCCAAAATACGGTCGACCTCTTCTCTTATCTTGGCATTCTCGATAAGTAACTTCTGCTCATCGAATAAAATATCTCCTAATATAGCCAGACCTCCATAGTTGGGACATGATATGTTGCTCAAAGCTTATCGGTACCTGATCATTTTTCCAACCGAAGCTTCTCATTCTATTATTTTAGCATAATAATATCTTGCAGTTCATGGTGATCCTTCATTTGAGTTTGTTTGTTCTGAGACCAAAATTTAATTTATCTAGGCTCAAGGGTAATTCGCTGACTCAGTTCCTTCCTCTGTTAATCATCAAGATGATGGAATTACTGAAGGAACATCTCCAACTCTTGAATATGATGATGAGTGTGTCCATGGTATCGTTTTTTACTGGGACCCTGGATCGACATCCTGATCTTCTCCATATGCTCGGTTTCAACCATTTGAATCTTCTGACAGGAAATAGATCAACGTATATAATAACCCTGCAAACTTAATATCACCGGATTGCTTGGGATATGTAACATATGTTGTCACAAATTCATGGGGGAAACAAATTTTCCAAACCTGCAAACTTCTTGCATGAAGCTGACAAACTAAAAAGAATAACAAGATTCGAGGAGAAAAATCCATAAGAATCTCTATCCCCTTCATTTTTATTCGCATACATACAAAGCACACAGTGTCAACTTGGGGTTTATTTCTGTTGTTCGTAGAGATATCGACAACACCACTCAACTGTAAACATGTAAGATGGTATGAAATCATGTCTACCTGCCTCATGTTCTTGGCGATGAATCAATAAGTATCTCGAACCCAAAGGATGTGGTGATATCTCGGTGGTATTATCATTGATATCTTGGTTTACTTAATTATTTGTTTTCCATTAATAACTCATTGATCTACCTTCCATGTTCACTACAATGAGGGAATCAAGATCCTTAAGATATGCATTGATAATGACACGTTTTATTTTTGAGCAAGATGCATTCCATTCTCCGGATAGGTTATTCAGAATTTGGAGGATCTCAACAATGTTGGAGGATCTTAGCAATGTTATCACTGAGGTATCAGCTAGAATTTTATGTGTGGCCCTCGCTCTTCTGCTAGTATCTCGCTTCTTCCCTTAGGAATGGCCAAAAGATATATGCAATAAATCCATTGCCTGATATTTCTCATGCAGAATATTTACTCCAGATCTGGTTGTGGTTTGGAATACCATGTGGGGAAAATACCTAGATTGAGATCGAAACCTAACCATTCTAGTCTAACCTACCTTAGCTACTTACAGACCCGTTGGACCATTTATATGATGCGAGGGTGTTACATTCGGATCCAGCAAATAGAGAAAGGCATGATAATGTTTCTCTGCCCAATTGAAGAGTATGCGTTGGGTTTATAAAACAGGTCTGATGTGTTTGGAAATAGGAATTTACATGAATCTTTATCCCATGGACGGAAGAAGAAGTTCATCAATTTATAGAAAACATCAGTATCCGTATTTAGACAATCAATATCAGTATTTAGAGGAAGACATCAGTTGTTGTACAGTATCTCTTAAGTGTTGCAATATATTTTATGCTTTGGCTGTTGGAAACATTATGCAATTCAAGATTTCTGCAAAAGGTAAACCTCTTTAGCTATCGTTCAAAACAACCTTTTATTGCATCAACACCAGTATGGAGGTAACTAAATTGATTCTTGGAGTGACTGTGGCATTAGTAGCATTATTGGAATC
This sequence comes from Pseudotsuga menziesii, assembly GCA_001517045.1. NCBI lineage: Eukaryota > Viridiplantae > Streptophyta > Pinopsida > Pinales > Pinaceae > Pseudotsuga > Pseudotsuga menziesii. Next base: position 504,405 of record LPNX010789213.1, on the reverse strand, counting down.
CAACATTATGGAGAAAGATATACCACATGCTCTCGACACATTAGGGATGATTTCAAATTATTCCAAATCTCTCTTAATCACGATTACCATTTGATCATGAATTGGTTTTTCTTTATTCAAAATTTTCTTTATTTATTTTATTTTTTAATCCATCTAATGTTTTATTGGTTTTATTTGCAGGTCGAAGGATGGATGTGCAGAAAATAATTTTTCAAGTTATTTCAATTTTTTATGTTTTCTTAAAAAAAAATTATTATTGTTTTTATTATTGCCTTATTTTTATATATTTGTTTCTAATAAAAACTAAATTGTAAAACAAGTTGAAAATATTTAGCAAATGGAGACACACTGATTTACAAATTAAAAATAAAATCGATTAAGCATGTTTGAAAAACATCAATTTATTTCTGAAAACATTTATAGAGATCCTACTTTCTGATCCTCGAGATCGCATGAATCGCGGAGGAGAGCATACTTATTAAAAATAAATAAAACAAAAACTGAAAATGACAATGTTTTATTGATTATCGTACATATTATATGTTAGTTGGAAATTAAAAATTAATTACGTGTAAACATATTTCCAATTTAACCATTCACGCAACAGTAATAAAAATATGTTCATTTTCAATTTTTCAAATGAAAAATGGAAATATACAAGAATGTGCGAAATTAGTTGTTGAATTTGTGTTTTAACCAAATAAAAACAAAAATGAAATTGATCTAACCTGGTACTTTCTTGAAACCATATTTTGAAAAGACTTTCATAGGCTCGATTTCCATCCTTGAGATCATGTTGCAACTCCTCTTTGTCCTCCTCACTCTCTTGTTCATATAATTGTTCCCCATCAAATGTATAGGGTTCTTCAAATGTTGATTCCTTGTTCAATTGTGGTTAATTTCTTGATGGTTTTCAAGATATTCTCTTCTTGGGAAGAAGAGATCCTAGTTGTTGCTAGGATTTGAGTGAGTTGTTCTGCACTTAAGTGCATCATTAAACCCATATTGTGGGTATTCATGTATTTCCATATAAATCAATAGAAAAGAGGGCTCTTACAACACCACAACGAATTTAAAATCTAAATTAAAAACTATACAAATAAAACTAATGGCCAAAAATAAAATCACCCTTGCATAAAATTAAACACAATCTTGTAGAAAAAATGCAAGTAACACACTTCAAAAACAACAAGAAACCAGTTTAAAAATCAGGTGTTGGAAGTGCAAATTGGTTCGAAACCAATATGAAATATAAAAAAAACTAGTATGAAATAAAATACTAGTGCATAATGAAAGCAACCCAAACTTATAGTACAAAAATTTCAAACAAATGCAAAATAATAAACTAAATGAAAAGCACACTTGCATAGAAAAAATACTCTTTGCAGAAAATAAAAACTCTTTTGCAGAAATTAAACATGCTTACATAGAGAGTAAATCACACTTTGTGAATAGGAAAACCATATTTACATACAAAGGGAACAACAAGGATTTGGGGTGGCCCACCAAAGTGCATTAGGATGTTACACTATGAAAGTTCCGTAGTGAATTCATCCTTGTGTCTTATCGTTTCCCCTCCGCCTTGTTGTGTAATATAAAAAAAACCTATCTACCTATCTAAACACTTATCGCTTTTTAGCACCTCCCTGGCAATGGTGCTAAAATGTCGAGCAAACCATATGATAGTAATTTCAACATAAATTATCAATCCGGGAATATTGTAAACTTATGAGGTACACGAAAATTATATGCAGGGTCAGAGTAACACTAATTTAATATAATATTTCATGCAACTGAAATCGAAAACACATGTGACTGAGATAGAATGTAAACCTAGATAAGCCTGAAATTGCATTAAAGAAATCTAATATAATGCTTAGAAATAAAACACATGATTGAAATTAAATCTAATTACAAAAGTAGAAAATTGCATGAAAGTAAATTTAAATCTAGGAGAGCATAAAGTTGTGTAAAATTAAATTAACTAAGAAAACATGAAATCCATTAACAATTCAAAAATGACAAATCTATTGTGAAGAAATCAAAATATTATAAAACGTTAATCCTATTACAAAATGATAATATCCATGACTAACTCTCAAAAGACTTTACACAAATTATATCTGTGACTTCCACACCACTAAAGAGGCCTCCTCCCAAATGAAGAGAGAGCACTCTTATTTATACATGAGTTTCTTTGAAAAGATGATAAGCAACTAATAAACATAGATCCACTTTTCTCTCAATTAGGTTCAACCAATTATCCTTTAAAATCCTCACAAATCCTTAATATCTTTGAACATAAAATCCACCCATATCTTCATGATTTTGCTCCTTTGAATATGCTTGGATAATTATCCCAAATCTTCTTCAAATCTTCAAAGCTTGAAGATGAAATTCGAATTTGAGGCTAGGTGGTGACTTTTGACCTTGTTAAAATCTTCAAATATTCCTGTAATTATCATAAAACTCATCCAACTTTGAGATATAATGAAAATATGTTAATTTTCTTAATATTTAACCACAAATTCTCTCAAAATACTTAAAATTAAACAATTTGAAAAATAACAAGGTAACGCATATTTATTTATGAAAATGGCATAGGGAATGGTTAATGTACTGATGAATATGCATGAATGTGAGGAATAGTGAAGGAAAATAGGATGAAAATGTGACATTTGGGTGACCCAACACTACCATTTCATCAGTTTTGAAATTGATTGAGCCCGACTCCAGAAAGAGTTGGGACGACAAAGGATGCATTCCGAGAGGAGGGTTTCTCTGCTAAAGGTGGAACTAAAACTTCTATTATGGGAGCATTGGAAGGAGGAGATAATTCACCTCCTCCCTATGTAACTGGAACTCCTTCCAATTTAGGCATAGAATCACTACCTGCCTCATAATTTATATCCATATTTTGCTCCATGGGAGGTTGAGTTGGAGGATTTAAAGGATTTTCAGGTGATAACCATTGTAACCGTTGGGACCTTCTCCATGGGAAATCATCCAATTTGTAAATTTCAGACTGATCTTAGAAGTAAAACCCCTATCTAATCAGGAAAATCAACGCTACTCAAACTAAGGAAACAATCAAAACTGTGATAAGAGTGATATAAAAGTTAGGATCCTCACATGATTGTCAAACCACCACAACTCGCGATATACTGTAGGGTCCAATAATAAAACACAACAAGGAGGATTGGGATTGTACCCTTTGTTATCAACCCAAATGGCACTTCTTCGTCCGAGTGCCAACATTCCTTATGTTGGTACAAAAAATGACATTTTAGGATCGAAGTTTGCCAAAACACTATAGATGGGCATGACTTGGGATGCATTTACCCTTGAACCAACTTGCCATATATTTTCTCTAAGTTTTGAGTTGCGTACACGACTATCTCCATTACAACTCGCATACGTACGTGACTATCTCCATTGCAACTCGTGTACTGTACGTGACTATCTACATTGTAACCCGCGTACATCAATGTACGTGGGTTTCCTTTAAGTAGCTCATGTGTCATATGCGGGTTTCCTATATCAATAGGCGTGC